>OX465094.1:52966873-53459579 GCA_949987625.1 Chalcis sispes | reverse complement strand
AAAAAATTTTTTTATATAGTTACTGACATGTATAATAAATACTTTTTATTGTAATCTTTATTTATTTTTGTAGTATTTTTGAAAAAAAAAAATCCTAAAAAAGCCTATTTTTTTGGCCTCTAAAGTGGCCAAATCTCAACAAAAGTTGTTATGTATGTAGCGGCTGATTTAGCCATGACTTTGAAAATGACCATGATCTCCATTTTTAAGGTTATTCGAAGGTCAATTTTTGATTTTTAATTCGAAACCTCGGTTTGATATGAGAAGAGAAATTGAAACAAAACAAGAAATTTTACGTCCAAATAATTATTTATGAGAAGGGTCGGAATTGGCCCGAGAAGTCATTTCGAAGTCGGATTCGTAATCAGGATGGTTAGTGAAAATTCTCATTCTTTACCTCAACCCTTAAAATTGTGCAAAATTTTACGTCCTAATGATCTTTCATGCTAGGGATTAAATTTATTTCTTCTAAATTAGTATATTAGCGGATGTCGGGCTATTTGCTGGTTCTCACTTACATAGGAAACTAAGGTGCTTGACTTAAAACTGACTGCTTACCTCGGCAAAGTAAGTATCCTCACTTACATAATACAAAAGCCTTGCCCCAAAACTACCCAGAATGAGCGTTTTAGGCTTCTCACCATCTACAAGGTTGTACAACTCCTAGAGAAGGTGTGTGTGATTTGATTGTTCGTTTGTTTTATTTTTGTTTTCGTCACATTGATGAAAAGCTGTGTTAGTCAACTTTGCTAGTTATATAGGATCAACGATGTGAGTTTCTCTTCTCCACTCTTTTCTTTTTTCTTCTGAAAGCTATATAGCTCTTTCACGATGGACTTGGCAAACACTGCAACTGCGTCCCACGCCACCTGCAAACCCAGCAAATATTGGCCTAATCCGTCTAGAGTTAGTAAAAGGCCTTTATACGTGATCCAAATACGATCCCGTCCTTAAATAAATCTTGAAGATTGAATGAGGGTACGTTCAGCGTCTAAATTCTGTTCGAGACACACCAGGAACAGTGTATTTCCATTAGTGCAGACACGTTGTGAGTAACTGCGAAAGCAGCTGTGCCCTGTCAGCACTTAGGTTATTAAGTTATTGACACGAGCCTCTTTGTTTATTGAGCAATATTAGGAATGATGCGGTAAGTTTACCAATCATTATTGGCTGCATCCCATCGCCGATGCCATTTTTCTATGGTTCTGCTAAACTATGTATTGCGGCCACACTTTAATACTTCCTTTCCTTCCGATCGCTCTTCATTGTAAAATTCATCAGCCTTTTCCATTGCCAGTAAGTCAATATAGGAAACTCTGGCAATCATTGATAGGACGATGTCTGACACGGTCCGGTAGACATAAGCTACTCTGTGCGCGGCTATTCTGATTGCTTTTCGGCACACTGATCTATAGCTTGTGTTTCTTTTTTCAAAAAATGATTAAATGCTACTAGAAATATATCAAGCACATTCAGTGTTGCTATTTTTATGGCAACATCGGGTATTTCCTCTGGTCTAGACGCTTTCCAGATGGAGATCTTTTAGTTTGGCCTCGGCTATGACAAACAGATTGGCTACGTCTGCATTCGATATTGGTTCTAGTCCAGTGTCGTGCGGTCACCCCAGACATTCTGAAAACAAGTGATGGACTACTTGCTCTATTGTAATATTGGTCATGTTAGAACTTATGTTATCCGTCAGTTTTATACTTTGTGTAACCATTTCATGCAATTTTCCCAATGAATCACAATCCATTTTCACGCAAAGCATCTGCCAACACCTTCTCCTGGCTGCCTTATTGATAGCTCATTCCTCTTTTTTTCATAGGTTACCCTCATTTGATTGATTACCAAACCATATGCATGCTTTTCACCAACTCTTTGATAAATGCTTTTGGCGTGGAAGTATTTTCAGCATGTAGCTGCGATATCCTTGTTTCACTAATAGACTGGTGTTCGTCTGCGGGGTTTCGATTTCTTGCACATAGAGGCATCGCATACGTATATTGTAGCCTACGACAGGCTTTGAGCTCACTCCTCAGCCATTTCTTTTGTCTTTGTATCTTCCAATAAATAAAGGAATGATTCACGATTGAAAGTTCTTGGTACCCATTCGTTCACTCTACTGCTGTTGGAATCTACCGATGACTTACAGGTATCTTATAGACAGTAACTCAGCACGTAATGATCGCTATCTCTATAACGATCATTCACTCTCTAGTTAAGCGTTTCTCTAATTAGCCTAGGATCTATAAAGGTCAAGTTGAGAATAGATGACATGCTGCCTTTAGAATATTTTATTGATATTCCTGTGTTGGCTATTGTTCCAGAATCGCAAAAGCGTTAAGTTCTTTACTACGATCCGTCTTCGAACTGCCCCATCCACCGCCTGTGTATTAAAATCTCCACCTGTCAGTACTGGCAATGATAAAGTCACAGCACTAGCCATAATATCGCCCACATAACCCAAAAATACGTTGATGTCATCATTGGACAGAAGGTGGTAGTTGAATATTTTCATCCTGGCTACTTCCACCCAGGTAAAGTAAGATTATGCGTTAGCTCAGTGTTCAGCCTCTACAACTCGTCTTTGTCGAAATTGATTTCCCCCAGCATCTGCGTGGCCTTTACTAGCTACCAGGATTTTTTTCTGCTCGGTGCCAGAAGCGCTTTTTATCAGGCTTCGGAAAAGGTTACAGTGTTACATGAAAACCAAACTCTCTTCTTTTGTTATCTCGTAAATTTTGCCTTCTGTATTTTTATTTATTTGTATAATTTATATTTATGTCCTTAGTATTTGCTATAGTGCAAAGTATTAGATTGCTGCAGATGAAATAGCCGATTTAGCAATGATATAAATTTGGCTGCAATTTTAGTGAATTATGTTGGCACAAGGCGGTGCAAATGATATGACATATTGAAGTATAAATACTGCAACCTTGGTTTATAGAGTCATTTCTGTTTTGCACTTCATAGTGATTGTAAAAACAAAAAGAGAAAGTAAACATGGAAGTGAATCAAAAACGGCTACTTTTACTATACGAATTTAAATTAGAGCACAACGCAACGGAAGCAACGAGGAATATCAACGGCGCATTTGGGCCTGATACAGTTAGCGAACGATCCACTCGGCAGTGGTTCGAAAAATTTTGATCCGGAGATATGGACCTTGGAAATGAGCCACATGGACACCCAGGACCATCGATCGATAACAACGAGCGACGTGCATTAGTGGAGTCTGACCCCCGCCAAACCATAAGGGATCTTGCCGAGACATTAGGCGTTCACAATTCGACAGTTTGCCGCCACTTGCAACAACTTGAAAAAGTGAAAAAGCTTGACAAATGGGTTCCGCATGATCTTACCGAGCAAAACATGACGTGTCGAATGGAGATTTCAAGTTCTCTTCTCTTCTGCAACAAAAAGAAACCGTTCTTACACCGAATTGTGACCTGCGATGAAGAGTGGATTTTATACGATAATCGTCGCCGATCGGCCCAATGGCTAGATGCCGATGAAGCGCCAAGACACATGCCAAAACTAAGCCTTCATCCAAAGAAAATAATGGTAACTGTTTGGTGGTCTATAGCTGGAGTTATCCACTATTCGTTCCTGCAACCTGGTGAAACCATCAATGCTCAGAAATACTGTGCTCAACTGGATGAAATGCATCAGCAATTGATAGTCCAACGATCTAGGCTTGTCAACAGGGATGGAGTGATACTGCTTCATGATAACGCACGACCTCATGTATCGAGAACAACGCTCCAAAAATTAAACGAGTTGTGCTATGAGACTCTTCCTCACCCTCCATATTCACCAGACCTCTCACCAACAGATTACCATTTCTTTAAACATTTGGATCACTTTTTGACAGGAAAAAGATTTAATAATAAAGCTGCTGTCAAAAATGCTTCGAAGAGTTTCTTCGAACCAGAAACTCGGACTTCTACAAAACCAGAATAAATATACTTGTATCTCGTTAGGAAAAGTGTGTTGCATCTATTGGTATCTATTTTAATCAAATAAATTGTCTTTATAAAAAGTTATAGCTGTTTGAAAATTTATTACTAAATCGGCCATTTCATCTGCAGCAACCTAATATAATGTACTCCTAAACGCGATTTGCTGTTCTACAAGAGATCCACCATCTTTAGCCTCGGTAGTGATCATCGTTCCACAATTCTTTATTGTAACGCGTATTTCGAGGTTGTATTTAGGGTTGGGCAGTTTCTGGAGCGTGTTCAGGCGTCGAGCCCAGTTGTTAATCTCCAGTCTCAACCCATTGACCATGACTACTATAACTACTTCTAGAGAACTTGATGTGAAGCGCTGTTCATTAGCCTACTAATTTCAACGGGTGTTTCGGCAGAATCGCCTTTCCAACCGATGCAAGGTGAAAAGTCACGTGTTGTATCAACATATCTCTATCCGCCAACGCGAGAGACATGTCTTCTTTTCTTATTAAGACAGTAGTATCATTCGGAAGATATGTCTTTATTGAACTCTCAGCGACTTTTTTATCATCAACACAGGATGCCCTTCGTGGTTAAAAAAAAGAGTATAGTTCTTCTCCATTAGCTTACTATTAACCATTTACTGGGAAAATAATTCGGCCCATCAGACAGCCAGACATATCGCCTCGTAGAACGCGATCCAGGCATGGCTTCAGTCAGGTGTGTGTGAATATGTGGTGTGTATGTGAAACAAGTTTGTTTGTATAATTGTGTGTATAGTGTGAGTGCATGTGAAAATCATTCTTCTCACCAGTTAGCCTAACGCTTTGCCTTGAGGTAGGCGTGGCCTCCGTCAGAGTCTGAGAAACAGTGTGCTCGGCTAAAACACGAGGATCTTCCTGAGAGAAGATCCTCCTGCTGTACCAGTCATGTGGGTGTGCGGATAGGTGAGTCTCTGTGCACGAATATGTGATTTAACGTTCAAGGTAACAATGTGTACAAGTGCGTGTATGGATATCTGTGCTCGGATGTGGTTTAAACTGATCTAAGCACAACAACATGTAGTGACTCAGCAAGTAAAGGTGAGATCGTGAGTAAACTAGCCACTTAAAAAAAAATGCATTATTACTAGCTCTTTCCGCATAAAATAGATGCTCATAGTGTGCACCATTATTTTCTAAGCAAAATAGTAATCGACGGGGGAAAGTTAAATTGTATATTTTCAAGAATTTGCGGAGTTATTGCTTTACAAGCTCTTTTTATTCTTTCCATCATATCGAATCTTGTCTTTTATGAATCTTAGCTTCACTTCACACAGCATCTTTAACCAATCCCTGTAAACAGAAATCACGTAGGATCAAATCGGATGATCTAGGACGCCATGCAACTGGTCTACCCCGCCCTACCCACCGATTTGAAAATCTTTTAATCAAAAGCACAATCTTGTTACCATACATTTAGTTTAACTTCCAAAACAACATCTTCTGGGTATTTGAATGACTTGACTATTTCATACTACTATGATAAAGACCAATTTTTTTTTTCTTTTTTTTTAATTCTTTATTTATTCTTTTAAATCTATTTCGTAGCCCCCAAAGTAGTCTTCGCTCGACATAATACACTTATGCCAAAGTTTTTTCGAATCCTCTAAACAGTCAGAAAAGCCCTTTTCCGGAATTGCCTTCAATTGACGCAGCAATTCACGTTTAAGGGGGAAAACCACATTAGAAGGTTCGTTTTTACTGATTTTTTCGGAAATTTTCCGGTAAGAAGAAATAAATAGAATTCAATCAAACTTTGATATTAGTTTATTTACATTTTAAACAACGTTTGTGAAATATTTGGAATGATTTCAACAAAAAATAACGAAGTTACGCACTGATGTTCGCTGAAGGGCGTAACTAGAGTTCTCCAACTGTAGGATATGTAGCCACTCCAATTTTCAACTACAATCAAAATGATTTTTATTTTAAATTTATAACTTATTTTTTAAGAATATGAATCTCAATACAGGTGAAAATAATGAAAATTAAAATTCTGGCAGATGTTTAAAAAATTTTTTTCAATTTTTACGATTTTTCTTTTACTATTTATACAAAAAACACATCTTTAAAATTATGATATCATCTAAAATGTTGATTCATATTCTTGGTAATTTGATAAGAATTCACAGTTTTAATTTTCATGATGATCGGTTTATTACTTTTTGAGTTAAAGTTTCCGCAGATGTAAAAAAAAGTCAATTTGAGAAAAAGGCATTTGAAAACATTCTCAAAATCTAAAAATTTAAGAAAGTTAAGAATAATATAAAGTGCTTACCGATTAATCAGCGACCCCGGCACTATATATTAATCCTTCTTCTTCTGTATAGGTTTGGTTTTGCGCTTGCAGGAGTGCTTTTCGATCTTTCTGAAATTCAAAGTCGCTGGTAAGCTACAGCAGTTTTCCGTCCGCTCGGTCGAGCGCTCGGCGCCGAGTTAGCAGGGTGGGATACCGAGCCTCTTGTGACGCTTCGATTTCTCACCTTTATATATATATATATATATATATATATATATATATATATATATATATATATATATATATATATATATAGAGAGAGAGAGAGAGAGAGAGAGAGAGAGAGAGAGAGAGAAAGAGAGAGAGAGAGAGATTTAGAGGTCGCTGCTTTTCCCTAACTAATTTTCAAATATAACGGTTGATTTAGTTTTGGCTTGGCATCGAAGCAATTAGCTTGGCAGCGTAACAGCTACCCTGAATCAGTTTGAAATCCAAGTTGTTCGTTTTTGCAATAAGTGGTAGAAAAGGAAGCACGTCTGGCAATATTCATCCTGGTCGGTCTAAGAAACGAAAGTTCTGTGAAAATCGTTATACAGTGCAAAATGGTACGGAATTTATATCAGCTTCAGCTAATAAATTCAAAGACAATATAGACATGGATGTGCCCGTCACTTCAAGTTTTGTGTGTTGCATTCTGGAATTTGTCTTTGTATTTTCTGCCATCTCTGCAAATGTTATTTGTAAGGAATGTAAAAGTGATGTGTTTTTCTCGCAATCAAGTTTACGAGGCTTAGGTTTCAAAATTATTTAATCTTGTAAGTGTGAGAGACAGCAGCTGGTAAACTCGTGCCCTATGATTCAGAATGCATGTGAAATTAATCGTCGTCTTATTTTTGTGAATGCTTATTAGGAATTGATCATGAAGGAGTGAATCCTTTTTGTAGTCTCATGGACATATTTGGAGGTACTGGCAAGTATACCTATTACGCGCTCATACAAAATATTCATATAGCCACATCTGCAGTTTTCGATTCTGTGTTGACATTTGCTGCCATGCAAGAGGAAAACATAAATGAAGAAGCCGGAAAGCTACGGGATGAATTGACAGTTTCAGGTGATGGCACATGGAAGAAACGAGGCCTCTCATCTCTGTTTGGTGTCTCTATATTGATTGGAAAATACACCGATAAGTTTTAGATACAGTGGTTATAAGCAGTTTTTGCGGTGCATGTAATTTATGGAAAACCAAAAAAAAATACTGATCCAGTAGCGTATAAAACATGGTATGAAGCTCACGAAAATGAATGCAGGGTGAATCATTTTGGAAGCTCCGGTAAGATGGAAATGCCATCACGCAAATGTTTTTAAGATCGATTAATAAACATGGCGTAAAGTATTTGACGTACGTAGATGATGGAGATAGTAAAACATTTAATGGAATTTTAAATGCCGAACCATACGAAGAAACCTTGGTAACGACAGAAGAATGCGTAGGCCATGTAAAGAAAAGAATAGGAACGTGACTTCGTAATGCAAAAAAAAAAAAAAAAAAAAATAAAGGAATCGGTGGAAAAGGCGCAGGCAAACTGACTGACAAGATCATCAATGTAATGACAAAGTTCTACGGATTGGGAATTCGTTGACATTTAGATTCTATTGGAGAAATGAAGAAAGAAGTTTGAGCCACTTTCTTTCATAGAAGTTCATCAGATAAAAATCCTCAACTTTAAAACTACCCAGAGGGCCAAGATAGTTGGTGCAAATAGCGGTAGGCTAAAGCTCGGGGCGAGCTTAGTCAATTCTATCACGACAAGCCACCGTTAACACCAGAAGTCCAAGCAGCTATCAAGCCTGTATATGAGGACTTATCGAGAGATGAATTGTTGACCTGATGTTCAGAAGCAGAGACGCAGAACAATAATGAATCTCTGCAATCATTGATCTGGACTTTCGCTCCAAAATATCTTCACTCTGGTGCTAAAATCTTTGAAATTGCAACATTTTTCGTTGCAATTATCATCAACGAAGGATTTCAATGAGTGATAAAAATATTGGCGACAATGGAATCTTCAATTGGCCTTATAGCGCATGCTTACGTGCAGCACCGTGATGAAGCACGTATCGCTCGCTCCGAGCGGCGCGTGCGCGATGTCGTAAAACAAGCAAGAATTGAAGCAAGAGCAAAGCAAGCGGCTTTAAGGGACTTTCAAGAGGAAGAAGAAGGAATCGGGCATCACAAATTAATGGTGAGTAAAGAATTCATAGTTTAAATCGTATTTAAACTCTTTTTTCTCAACACTGTATTTTTTTTAACTTACCTCCACGATATCTCAAAAACGGGTTGACTGATTGCTTTAAAATTTTAATGGCAGATTTGGTACATGTATAGTCGTCGATTAAACTAACGTAATGCAAAAATTTAGAGCTGTTTTTTTTCTTAACAAAATGATCCAAAAAAATCATAAAATTTAAAAATTAATTTTTAAAAACATGTCGATTATTTAATTTTTAATATTTTTGAATGATTTTAGTTCATTCGCTAGCAACGGTTTCACAGATTAAAATGCCATTAGTTTTTTAATTTCAGATGAGCCGATCAGCCGGAATCATGGAGGCCGTTGACGCGCTTTCTTTAGAGATGGGTGCCTTCGGAGTATTGCAACACAGATTCTGATGAATATTTTGGCCTAAAAATTGTCTGGTTTACTGTTAAAATGTTAATAAATCTATAGTAAAAAGTTAATTTTATATTTTTATTTTCATCATAAAAAAATCCCAAAAAAAGCTAAAAAAATTGACCGTCACACGGGGTGACTGCCATAAAAAAAAAAAAAACAGTTTTGTCATATCGTTAGACCCGCGAAATTTAAATTGAAAATTCGTCTTACTTTTTGATCATAGTAGTATGTATTTTATTGATTTTCCGCATCCTAATTCATATTGTCATAGTCTCAAAGTTGAGTAAGATTTTCTCAATTTCAGGCAGTAATGGATTGAGATAATTGATAATAATTCTTAATAATAATATACAATAAAAAATTAATTGTATGTAAAAAAATAACCGGCAAGTATTTAAATTATTTTTGGTATTATTCAAAACTACTGATAAACCTAAGAAGTATTACAGCTTTAATATAATTGTTTTCAAAAAAATTTTTATACAATTAAGGCCTTCGGCTACTCTAGAGACTGAAAAAATAGGACTTTTTGTGATTTTTTTTACAAAAATTTTAAGTAAATCGAGATTAAAGGCAAAAGTTTATTGTACATATGATTAACTAAAAAACATTCAATATAGATTAAATAATTAGAAAACGGCGGCTGTTCAGCCTTTCTCAGATGACCTGTCTTTTCGAAGGATCCACGGCCGTACTAGCAGCTCCTGTAAATTTTGAATTATGATAAGTTATTAAATTGTTTTTTATTGTACGTAACAACAGCTAGAGAAGTACCTAGGATTTTTTTGATATATTGATTTTTGGCCGTAGGGTACCTCCAAAGTCTAACTTGCAAAATTTGCAGAAAAAATAGCTAGAAAGTTGTGAATAACAAAAGAACTAAGCCATATAAAAAAAACATTCAACGTAAATATTTGAAGAGTATATTTTTTTAAAAATCTTGTTTCAATTTGAAGTGAACTGACTAAAACTTGTTCGAGTTATGGGTGCAGCCAACTTAAAAGTAGTATGTAGTTTCAAAATAAATACGCTTAAAGTTTTAAGTTACAGAAAGTCATGAAAAATTTTGTAATACCTTTAATCCGCAATGCTTGCTCTATATAATTGGCTTTCTAGATTAGTGTCCTGCTCTTCTATGTCCTTTCTATTAAATTTTAAAGCGGTCCTTCACTCTTTTGCAGCTTCAGACAACGATCTCTCTGCGAGCTTTATGCGCTATTTGCCAATCTCAAAGCATATTTCATAGCTGTTCGGGCTAATTTCGAAATCCATCGCTTTCATTATGTGCAAAATTAGAGCTAAGTCGTCATTGCACACGCAAACTGCAATATCCACAGATACAGCCAACACAGTTTTACCACTAGAAGTGAATTTTAGGACCAATACCCGCACAGTTAAATAAAAACTTTCATTACAGTTTTGAGTATAACCGCCGATTCATCAAGTAACAAGATCGCCTTTGGTCAATTCTTCGTAGACCGGTTTGATGGCTTTATAAACTTTAATCGGAAGAGCTGGCTTATGTTCACACTCAGCCAAACGATTTATAGCTTCAGCTTTTTGCCATGAGCACCATTCGTTCCAGTCATTATTGGCTCCTTGCCTACATACCAGCTTTGCATTATACTTGGAAGAATAAGTACTTAAAGATATTTTCCGTAATCTTTTGGCATATCATTTTTGAGGTTCTAAGGAACCATGTAAGACAAAGAAAAAAAAAATAACGATTTTTTGAAAATCTTAGAGTTGCCTAAGGCTTTAAACTCATTTCGTCCTGAAATGGCCAAAAGTAGCCATCAACATTCAACGACATTTTCTTATCTATTTTTGTCTTCCAAAAAAATATCCAAAACACATTCCACTATTTTGAAGGTCGCTCTATTGATCTTGAAAAATAAAATTCTTATTTCTACCTTCTGATGTTTTGAATATAATATAAAAAAAGTGATTTTTTAGGGATATTTTTTTTTTTAGAAGTCCTATTCTCAGTGCTAATTTTATTTTAAAACTCAGTAAAATGTACGAAAACAAGGTGGTCGGCATCCAGTGTATAAAAGTATCCCACTAGGTTACTGTATTTTTCTACCCTAATGATTTTAAAACCACCGTTATGAAGTATATTTCTTCTACATCCAGGACTAAATCAAGATTTGGCACACAAAGTTATTTACACTAGAGAAAATGGCTAGAAATAATGTGATCCTATTATACTTATTCGTATTTTAAAATTCTCGACCTGTATTCCATTGTAGATATCAGATGTGGTTAAAAAAGGGTTAAAAAAGGGGGTGAAAAGGAAATTTTTTTGAAATACTTCAAAAAGTTACAACGAAACCCAAAAAAATTACAGTTAGATCACAATTACGATTGAAAACTTGATGAAAAATTATATGACGAAATTTGTCTGATAAATGTCTGCTGTCTGATCGCAACAAAGCGAAAATACTTCAAATATTCCCCGTCAAGCTGCATAACCTATTTTTTTTCACTTGGATTAAAAAATTATATTACGAGTATTCAAGGAACACGTAAAAATACCTTTGATCTCAATCTGGATAACTTATTGGAAGTACAAATTAATTCGGTCCGTTTTTTTGCGGTCAAAAATGCATTTCTTTTGAAATCAAAAGAATTAGAAAGTTAATCAAAGTATCATCCATCGCTAGTTACTACTTTTTTCCACCTCTTGGGCAATTGTCGAATTCCATTTTGGAAAAATGTCTCGTCTTTTGAGGTGATCCAAGTTAGGAGCTAATCTTCGATTTCTGCGAAAGAAGTGAACCGATAACCTGCCAGATCGTGCTGCATCCTTCGGAACAACCAGTAACTGGAAGGACCAATGTCCGGAGAATACGGCGGGTGCGGCAAAATATCTCACTTGAGCGTTTCCAAATATTTTTTCACGACTTTTGCGACATGAGGTCGAGCGTTATCATGCAGAAAAATAACTTTGTCATGTCTTTTCTTGTATTCCGGCCGTTTTTCTCGTAATGCACGGCTCAATCGAATCAATTGCAGTCTATAACGATTGGCCGTTATGGTATCGCCAGGTTGTAGCAGCTCATAGTACACAACACCCTTTTGGTCCCACCAGATACACAACATGATCTTCGAACCATGAATATTTGGCTTTGGTGTTGATGTTAAAGTCGATGGCAACGATTGACCGGGCACAGCGTAGTATTTTTTCTTCTTGGAGTTATCATAGAATATCCATTTTTCATGCCTAGTAACAATTCTATGTAAAAAACCCTTTCTTTGTTGCCTTTGGATCAGCTGCTCGCAACAGAAAACTCGCCTGTCAGTGTCTCTCGGTTTCAGTTTATAAGGCACCCAATCGCCTTGCTTTTAAATCATTCCCATAGATTTCAATCGTACAGAAACTGCTTGTTAAGTCACTTTCAATGATTTTGCAAGCTCCTCTTGCGTTTGACTTGGATTTTCATCGAGTATTGCCTCCAACTTTTTGTCTTCGAATTTTTTTGGCTTTTTAGAGCGAAGCTTGTCTTTAACTCTGAAATCTCCATTCTTGAAACGTCGAAACTATTGCCTACTGTAGTATATTTGATATACTATATTATTTACCAGGCTGTTCAATAAGTTTTGCGGTTCGATAAGAAAAGGTGTTGCTACTAGCCTGAATGTTCTCTGTTATGTTGGTACACTTTTTATATCAACGTATATAAAGTTTCATTTCAATCGGTCAATTCATTCTTTGTTTACAAGCCATTTAGTATCGACGTGTCACAGTATTTTTTTACAATGGAAAAAATCAAGTATCGTGCAGTGATTGAGTTTTAATTTTTTGGAGGTTTGAAAGCAAAGGAAATTTATGAACGAATGTTGAAAGTGTATAAGGACTCTTCGCCTTCAATTAGTACAGTAAAAGAATGGGTTGCTGAATTTAAACGTAGTCGTACAAGCCTTGAAGACGATCCACATCAAGGACGTCCAAAAACAGCAACAACACCAGAAATCGTAGAAAAAATACAGGATCTCGTATTGGAAAATCGTCGAGTGACTGAAAGAGATTTAGTAGAAGTCCTAGGCATCTCATTAGGCAGTGAAAGCAATATTTTGACTGAAGTATTGGGTTTCAGAAAGCTGTGTGCACAATGGGTGCCGCATTTGTTAACAATGGAAAAAAAAGACATTCGAATGCGACGTTTTTAGCATCATTTAGAGCGTTTTCGAAAGGATAAAGTGGATTTTTTGCGTCGATTCATCACTATAAATGAGACTTGGGTCTATCACCATGATCCTTAATCAGACACAAGGCTAAAGAGTGGTGTGAACCTGGTTCTTCGGCTCCGAAACGAGTTCGTGTCCAGAAATCGGCCAAGAAGGTGTTAGCATCAGTTTGAGATGCAAAAGGAATTTTGTTTGTGGATTACTTGCAAACTGGTAAAACAATAAGTTCTGAATATTATGGTAACCTTTTAGACCAGCTGAAAAAAAAAAAATTCGTGAAAAAAGACCCGGTTTGCAGAAGAAAAAAATCCTTTTTCATCAGGACAATGCACCGTGTCACAAGAACATTTTGACAATGGCTAAAATCCATGAATTAAAGTTAGAATTGTTCGAGCATCCACCGTATTTACCAGATTTAACTCTTAGCGACTTCCATCTGTTTCTAGACCTAAAAAAATTCATGCGTGGAAAGCGTTTTTCATCAAATGATGAGGTCATAACAGATGTGGAAGCGTATTTTGCAGCTCTTCCAGATTCTCACTTCAGGGATGGAATTCATAAATTAGAATCTCGTTGGAACAAGTGTATTGATGTTTAGGGAGACTATACTGAATAATTAAGTGTATTTCAAATCATAAGATTGTGTTTTTCTTATCGAACCGCAAAACTTATTAAAGAGCCTGGTATACGTATAAATGAGCGATGAGTGTGTGTGAATGGCTTGCGTATATTATATGAATGTATAACAAACTATACAATTTACACTAGAATAGAGTCAGTCTAGTAAAGGTTCTTGATGAGTAAACATCTCTACTTTTTCTCATTTTCCAAATACATTACAGTGGCAACGAGGTTTCAACACACGTGTGCTAAAGCATGGAGTAAAGCTCAGTGTCCGACAAAACAGGCGAGGCTTTGATAAACACTGTAAAGAAGACGAAATTCTAAAGGAATTAAAAGATAGAAACGTTAATATCAGTGAAGAAAGTGAACTAGACGATTTCAGACGCATTTTGCGCAGCGTAGTTGCAAAAGATAGTGAATTAGTAAGTGAAAGTAGTGAAAGAGTTACTCCACAAGAATCGAATTTCGAACAAAAGCAAACAAAAAGCATCACAGACGAAGAATTAAAAGGAAAAATGTAGTGTGCTGGAGATATCAAATACACAGCAAGCACCGACAATTGGGAAGATTTTGTGGAGCGTATGGAGATTTATTTCGTCGCAAATGATATTACGGTAGAAAAAAAGAAAAAAACGGTACTACTGAATAAACTAGATGCAGAAGCATACAGTATAGTTAAAAAAGTTTGTGCACCTAAAAAGCCTGCGGAATGCACATCTCAAGATATTATAGACAAAATGATTGCGTATTTAAAACAAACAGTAAATATTATGGTATTACGCCAACGTTTTCGTCGCAGAACTCAGAAAGAAAACGAAAGCATCTCACAGTATACTTCAAGCTTACATGAGTTAGCAAATGAATATTCATTTGCAAACGACAACGAAGCCATTTTAGATCAATTTGTCACTGGAATTCGAAGCAGAGATATAAAAGTTGCCTTGTTCCAAAAAAAAAAATTAATACTAGAACAAGCGATTAAGATAGCGACAACTACAGAGAGTGCGAACAATGCCGTCGATAAGCTGAATTCGCCATCTGAAAGCTATAGGGACAACAATGAAGAATCACAACAGAACACGCACAAAATTCAAGCACGAGGCACATCACGGAGCAGAGTGAAATTTTCTACATCGAGTGGTCGACGCAACTAATCATCACCGCATTTAAAATATTAACAAAAGCAGAGTTTGAGCAAATTATAATAACAAATTTATAGACGACCGAGCAATAAAATTACAACCTTTGTACGAATGCTTAAAAAAAGAAAAGTTTCATTGGACGGAGGCATGCGAAAAAGCTTTTCAAGTAGCAAAAAATGAACTTAAGTCGAATAAAGTACTGATAAATTATGACCCGGAAAAAGAAATAACGTTAACATGTGACGCCTCAGATTACAAATTGTCAGCAATAATTTCGCATAACACTACCGAAGGTGATCGCCCAATAGCTTACGGGTCAAAAACTCTAACAGCAAGCGAACAAAATTATTCAACCATAGATGAAGAAGCACGAGCAATAATTTTTGGCGTTACTAAATTCTATGATTACCTTTGTAGGCAAAAATTTATACTTAAAACAGATCATCAACCATTAGTTCTTATTTTTGGCGAAAACAAAGGCATCCCGATTATGGTAGTGCGACGATTACAAAGATATACCGAATTTTTAAAAGCATTCGATTTTAAAATAAAATGCATTAACTCAAAAAGTAATTGTGCCGATGTCCTATCACGTTTACCTCTACCATTAGAAAATGAAAACACAACGGAATTGCCGGAATATACGTACATGAATTATATTCAACAAGAATCTTTTTCATGTTTAGTTTTCAAAATTGTCGCATCAGAAACAAGAAAAGATTCTATATTATCAAAAATCTCAATGTTTATAAAAAATGGTTGGCCAAATAAACAAATTTATGAAGATGAACTTAAACATTACTTTTTTTAAAAAGACGAATTAAACGTAGAACAAGACTGCATTATGTGGGGTAATTGAGTTTTGATTCCTCGCAAATTACAAGAAATTGTCTTAAAAGAACTGCATTCGTCCCATGCAGGTATTATCAAAATGAAAACTACAGCTAGATCATTTTTTTGGTAGCCAAACATTGACCAAGATATAAAAAAATTTGGACTAAAATGTAAAGAGCTTTAACAGCTACCACTAAAGCCACAGAAATGCACAGTTTGGTGTGGTTTATGGGCCGGTGGTATCATCGGTCCATGTTTCTTTCAAAATGAGTCCGGTTAGAACGTAACCGTCAATTGCGACCGCTATCGCACCATAATAACGGATTTTTTGCTACCTGAAATTAAAGCCCGTGGTATCGGTGAACTTTGATTTTAACAAGACGGCGTTACTTCGCAGACAGCGAGAGAAATAATGGACTTATTGAGAAATCATTTTGGGGAGAACCTTATTTCACGTTTTGGACCAGTAAATTGGCCGCCTAGATCGTGTGATATCTTTGGGGTTGCACGAAGCCCCTGGTCTTCAGAAATAAGCCAGCTTCAATCTACGTTTTGCAAGCCAACATTACTCGTGTCATTCGCGAGATACCGGTCGCTATGCTGGATCGCGTCGTCCAAAATTGGACCCTCAGGATGGACCATTTACGGCGTAGTCGCGGTCAACATTTAAATGAGACAATCTTTAAAAAGTAAATGTCATAGATTGTTCTTTCGACTCACAGTAAAATTTTTACTATAGTATTTAACTTTATGCCTTTTATTTGAGATTAAAAACCAAACCTTATAATGAATCACCCTATATTTACGTGCCGGATCTCCAGAGTTATCCGGGGTGTCAGCTGCTGCACGCTACTGATATTGTCGACTATTTCTTGCAGGGCTTTGGTGAAATTTGCCTTGTCATCTGTTTTTGTCTTCTTTAATTTGAGGAGGACTCCTCCTGCTCTGGTCTTTTGGACGAATCCCACTTGCACCTCGCTGCTTTCCGGCTTGGCATCCTTGCGGATGACCTGCAGCACGTCTACGTAAGTTTTGCCAGCCTGGGGTTTCAGTAAAATCGTATTTGATTTTCTCTTTAGGAGCCTTCTTTCCCTAGTTTTTACCGCGCCCTTGTCGTGGGTGGCTAATTTTTTGGCGCGTGAGTTTGTCTCTTTCTTTTTCTTCGGAGGCGGATTCTTGTTTAGTGGGCGATATTTTTAACTACCTCTGTCCACGTCTCACCGCCTGACTCCGTTTTCTTTTTCGCCACCGCTGGTTGTGTTATCGACGGTGGACTAGAGGCAGGCCGCTTATTCCTAGTAAGCGGAGGCTTAGACACTTGAGCTGGTGTCGTAGGCTCACTGTCCCTTCGGCAAATTCTGCCGCTCCAACAATATTCCCGCTCAACCTTATCTAAGATGTCCTCGATCTTTGGGAGGCCATCTTTGATTATTGTGTTGACGTTTTTTTTTTTACTTTTAATACCGTCAACATCCTCTTAACCAGTTTCTTTATATGTAGGATACACTTGGTAAGTGTGTCCTCACGGGTCACGGGACAAGCTGCATTTACTGCAGCTATTTTAGAAATACTCATAATAAGGGGTACTTCTGTACGCAAGTTGCTGTTTTTTTGTATTTTATATTGATTAGGCTCCATGTGTTGAAAACATAAAATATAATATAATATTGAATTTTGCGTCGAAACAATAAAATAAGTTTTTAGAATATTTTGAAAGAGCCAAAATAAGAACTCAGAGAAGTATTGCAAGTAAGCACGTAGATCTAAGTTATGACTTATTGTAAGGTCCATTCCTCGAATAGGTTTTCTCCACGGAACTTTTCCCACTGGGCTTTATCCGCGGTTTTTACCCTATTCCACAAGCTAAGGCCTAGGGGAATGCAGGACCGTGATCATGTAGCGTAGATTTAAGAATATGTGCGTGTTTACGCACATAAATCTTTTACAGAAAGAAAGAAAAGAAAAAGCTTGTTTTAAGATTTGGTCTCCCACTTCAAGTTGTCAGCGATAATGGTACACAATATACTAGCGATGAATTTACTACGTTCCTAAAAAAACTAGGAATTAAACAAGTGTTATCGGCAGTCAAACACCCTTCCTCAAACGGCGCAGCCGAACTTTGTTAAAACTTTGTTAAAACTTTCAAGCGTAAAATAAAAATACTGTTAGCACAAGGTAAATCTATTTAAACAGCAATAGGCGCGATTTTATTTGACTATAGCACCACAAAACATAGTACAACGGGTGAAACGCCAGCAAAATTTATGTTTGGTAGGGAAATTCGATGTAAATTTGACTTACTGCGACTGCATACTCAAATTATTAACGAATTGCAACAAGACCGACAGTCTTGAAACTCAAGAGGGAAGAGGAATAAAGTATTTTATGAAAATGACACAGTTTGGTCTAAAGATTTTAGCATTAACTTGCCTCCTTGGGTTCCAGCTGTGATTGTAAAAAAATATACTCCTGTAACATACCTGTGTACAAAGTTAAACTAGAATCTGGTTCTATAGTAAAACGTCATCTAGATCAATTAAATAGACGTTCCTTTAGCGAAAATAATGAAAAACAATTAAAGTCTTTCAACCAAAAAGAAAACTCTATTGTAAGACGATCGCCAAGACTTGTAACAAAAAATAAATAAATAATGTAAACCTAGTTCAAGGAATACACACTCTTGTATAACGATGTTCAAAACTAAACACGGAGGAGTGTAGTATATTTGATATACTATATTATTTAAACGTGTGAATAAGCGATGAGTGTGTGTGTGAGTGGCTTGCGTATATTATATGAATGTATAACAGACTATACGATATACACTAGCATAAAGTCAATCTAATAAAGGTTCTTGACGAGTAAACATCTCTACTTATTTCTCCTTCCCCAAATACATTACACCTACCAACAAGGTACAAGATTTATCAGTTAAAGCAATGTCGCCATAAACTTCCACAAGCATTTGATGCGCTTAAGCTGTACTTTTCTTCCAATTACAAAGGAAAACTAAAACCTCCCGCAAATGCTGCTTGGTTAACACAGAATTGGACATATTTAACACACTTGAAAACAAGATTTTTTTATGAAACTCGAAGTGATTTAAACTGAATATTATTGACAGATATCTAATCTCTCTGAAACTACCGACTTCAGCTGTAACTATTAAATATTCATAATAGCCAGAGCCATCTTTTGAAAACGGACCGAACTAATTTGTACTCCCAAAAGATACTTTTATAGGTATCGTAGTTTTTTATTCCATCAATAACAGTTTATCACAGAGAGATTATTCTGTTGATTCACTATTAGGATCTGAATCTATGAAAAAAGCTATGGGCAGAAATAAATTTTACGCAAATAAATACATACGAGTACACTCGTGATACGTAATAAGTAAATATAGGAATAAATTAATTTTTTTACTATAAAATCAAATCTAAAATATTTTTTATAATGTGACAAAAATGAGAACGATGAGGTATGGAAATAAAGGCCAATTTTAAAAATTAAAAAAAACAATTTTATTAAGATACAATTTTTATTCAACAGCACTATCAGCCGACGAGATGATCAGATTTTTAGTAAATTGTCTAGAAAACAATATATCCTATTCGGTATGGAATAAAATTGTAGGGTATCTGTGGTTTAGATCATGTGCAAAATTCCCGCAAATTAATAACTGTAAAATGTGTCATAAAAACGAATAAGTTTTGCAAAAACTGTAAAACGTTCTTCTGTAATACATGCTTGTGAAAAAAGAAGTAGGCGTTAAAATTTCCGATGAGAAGACTGAATCTAAATTAAGTTTTTCAGACTTTGTATTAGTTAGACACCGAATTAAACAAGCCGAACAAAAAAATTTGTAAAACTGATTCATGCAGTATAAAAACTCGTAGGTTTCGTGATGTTCGTTTATTCTATATATGTTGAGAATGCGCAGATATCGATTACCAATATTATGAAAATGTATTACAAAAAGAGAAACATAAAAATTAAGAGAAAAAAAAAACCAGGACAACGAAAAAAAATGATTCTTGATAAACGTCTACCTCCTCGAGGTGAATCGGGAACAGCAACATTTGAAATACTGGCTAAAGATGTTATTTAAAAGAAAAACTTTGAGCACTAATGAAGTCCAATCAGAAAAATCCTTATTATCCATTCAAAAAATCATTATCAGAGAACCCAAAAATAACCTGTGTATCAATTCTTAATTCTAATAAATATTTGAAAATTTGGAAAAATAGTCACCGCATTAGATCCACCTTCTTGAATTTTGAAAATTTAACATCAGAATCGTAATCAACAACCTCAAAAATATATATATCCACTAATGCGGCCTTTCAAACTGTTAACAGAAGCAGTTTTTCCATAAAGTTTTATTTCTAACCCCCCCTTTTCAACCCTTTTTTAACCACATCTGATATCTACAACGGAATATAGGTCGAGAATTCTGAAATACGAATAAGTATAATAAAAATCACATTATTTCTAGCCATTTTCTCTAGTGTAAATAACTTTGTGTGCCAAATCTCGATTTAGTGCTGGATGTGGAAGAAATACACTTCCTAACGGTGGTTTTAAAATCATTAGAGTAGAAAAATACAGTAACCCTTGGAAAACTTTCATACATTGGATGCCGACCACCTTGTTTTCGTACATTTTACTGAGTTTCAAAATGTAATTAGCACTGAGAATAGGACTTCTAAAAAAAAAAATATCCCTAAAAAATCACTTTTCTTATATTATATTTAACACATCAAAAGGTAGGAATAAGAATTTTATTTTTTTAGTGGTGTTGATCAATAGAGCGACCTCAAAAATAGTGGAAATTGTTTTTGATATTTTTTTGGAAAACAAAAATAGATCAGAAAATGTCGTTGAATGTTGATGGCCACTTTTGGCCATTTCAGGACGAAATGAGTTTAAAGCCTTAGGCCACTCTAAGATTTTCAAAAAATCGTTATTTTTTTTTTTCTTTGTCTTACATGGTTCCTTAGAACCTCAAAAATGATATGCCAAAAGATTACGGGAAATATCTTTAAGTACTTATTCTTCCAAGTATAATGCAAAGCTGGTATGTAGGCAAGGAGCCACTAATGACCAAAACAAATGGTGCTCATGGCAAAAGGCTGAAGCTACAAATCGTTTGGCTGAGTGTAAACATAAGCCAGCTCTTCCAATTAAGAGAAGGCTTACCTTTTTATTGACCAAAACAACAGTTTTTTTTGCAATTTTTTTTTCATAGAAAGAAATTAATAAACAGCTTAAATTGTTTTCTACTTGTTTAATACAATAAAAAGTACAAAAAAAATTTTTTTATGACAAAATATCGTGACGGTAATTAATGGCACGCCCCGTAAAGTGACCATCTCCAAAAAAAGTGGCCCTCTGTTGGCCACTCTAGCACCTGCAAAAATGAACGAAAATTAAAAATCCAAAACGTTTTATAAAATATATAAGTGAAGTTGGAAAGTGAAGTACAATGAAGATGATATATGCATTATTTTTATTTTTAGAGTACTTTAAACAGTGAAAAAAAACTCAATAATGAAAAAAAAATTCAAACCCCCGCCATTTTGTTAATTTTTGATTTTTAGCGATGATTGTAAGTCAGATGCTGACTACACTCATATATTTTATAAAACTTTTTCGATTTTTAATTTTCGTTCACTTTTGCAGTTGCTAGAGTGGCCAACAGCGGGCCACCTTTTTTGGAGATAGTCACTTTACGGGGCGTGCCATTAATTACCGTCACGATATTTTGTCACAAAAAAAATTTGTTTTTATACTTTTTATTGTACTAAACAAGTAGCAAACAATTTGAGTTGTTTATTAATTTCCTTTTATGAAAAAAAAAATCCAAAAAAAAACTGTTGTTTTGGTCAATAAAAAGGTAAACCTTTCCTTAAAGTTTATAAAGCTATCAAACCGGTCTACGAAGAATTGACCAAAGGCGATCTTGTTACTTGATACATCAGCGGTTATACTCAAAACTGTAATGAAAATTTTTATTTAACTGTGTGGGTATTGGTCCTAAAATTCACTTCTAGTGGTAAAACTGTGTTGGCTATTGCAAAATTTTTCATGACTTTCTGTAACTTGAAACTTCAAACTAATTTATCTGAAAACAACATACTACTTCTAAGTTGGCCGCACCTATAACTCAAACAATTTTTTGTCAATGTACTTCAAATTGTAACAATATCTTTAGAAATATACTCTCTATATATGTACGTTGGATGTTTTTTTATATGGCTTAGTTCTGTTGTTATTTGCAATTTTCTAGCCATTTTTTCTGCGAATTTTGCAAGTTTGACTTTAGAAGTGTGAAAAAATCAATATATCAAAAAAATTCTGAGTTCTTCTCTAGCTGTTATCATGTACAATAAAAAAAATTTGAATGCTTATCATAATTTAAAATTTACAGCTGTTGGTATGGCCGCGAACCCTTCGAAAATAGAGAGGTTATCTGAGAATTTCCTTATTATTCATTCTATATAAATTATTTTTTTTTAATAATGATAAGTACAATAAACTTTTGCCTTTGTTATCTTGATTCACTATAAATTAGAAAAAAAAAATAATCAAAAGAAATCCTATTTTTCCAGTTTCTAGAGTGGCCTAAGGCCTTAAGACATTACTTAACGTGGCGAGTCAACAGCCCGTTGATTCTTTTCTTATCCTGTTTCTCCCTACTTTCCTTACTTAATAGTACCCTTCGTTATCTGCTAGCACGTCAGTCCCAAAACCGCAAGAAATCATCGGTGTGTTTACATGCGTATCTACGTATCTACGTCTGAGTATCTACGTTTGTGTGGGTGTGTGAGCGTATACTTTAGCACTACTTCTACTAGACTCGACAACTTACATGTTGTAAAATAGTCTACGATTTCAGATAAAGGATTCCTCTACCTTATTAAAGCAGATTCGGTTACTGATTTTTCTATTCTCACTCCTTCTTCTTTTCTTTTTCGACACCACCTAGCCCTAACATGATGAACTTTGCACGTCTGAGTGTCCGCGTCAGAGTGTTAACTGACGTTATACATCTGCATGTGTACGTGTGTCAATGTGTACTTAAATGTTTGTCTCTTATTAATTTATTATTTCTATTCCAAGATTTAGAACTCGATTTACAGCATTTAATGTGGTTTTTAGTGTTCAGTTTGTAGGGTATCCTAGATGCATATCCTAAGTACTATAACATGCTAGCAATTTTTGCACGTGTATCTAGGGTGCAAGCTCCGCTTTGCAGGTACAATAGTATGTTAGAATCCGATCGATATTCTTTTCGTCATAATTTTCATCATCATCTACTACATAAGCTATAAAAAAAACTGATGTCTAGTTGCATTATGGAATCTTGAATATTGTCACGGAGAACACTCCGTGCTCCGCGCCCCGTCTTATTTCGCGTATTCGGGATAAAGGGGACCGCCGAAAATAGGTAACGCGACAGTCGCGGACGGGCAGATACGGTACGCGACTAGAGATAGGCTAGTCGAGTGCCGTATAGGAGAGGCTAGGCTAGGTAGAGAAGCCGCCTCCCGCCTTTTTGAGAGTGAAGAGCAGTTCACTTAGCGCCTTAGCAGTGACCACGCGTTTATGATAAGGAGAGTTTTTACGAATCCGCCATTTTGGGACGCGCTACGTCCCTTCGTTCCCGCGTACTTTTTCGTGTCATTTTTCGGAGTTTTTTTTGCGCGCGAAGCCCTCGCAGTGCAACGGTTCGGTGCGCATCAGCCACGTGAATCGCCAGGAGAGATCACCGGCCGACGGCGAAAGCACCCAGCACCGGCGACGAAGAAAGATCCGGCGGAGCCGATCAGGGTGACGGCGCCTTTCTGGGTCGCCCAATCTGTTTCCCCGTCTCCGCGTAGCGAGCGAGGCTGGCCAGCTGAAACTGCGTAAGTAGTTTAAAACTACGCCTTTGCGCGCGTGTCTCTTTTTTTTTGCTTGCTGGCGTAGGAGTAACCTCCGCCGGTTACTCCTTCCCTTTCTAAGTTAGCTTTTTTAGCGGTTCGTGCGAGTGAGAGAGCGCTATCTCTCTCACTCTCGTATACAGGGCGAGAGAGTTGCGTTCTCTCTCGCACCCATAGAAGCATAAGCGCGCGTGAGTGAGAGAGCGGTATCTCTCTCACTCTAGTGGCAGCAGTACAGGAGAGTCGCTTTCTCTCTCGCACTTGCGGCATATACGGCGCGCGCGCAAGTGGGAGAAACCTTTATCTCCCACCCGAGTTAGATCGGCGCGAGAGAGTTGCGTTCTCTCTCGCACTCGCGTAGGGCTAGGCGCGCAAGAGTGGGAGAGCGCTTTCTCTCTCACTCCTACGGCGCAGTACGGGAGATCCGTTGTCTCTCTCGTACTCGCAGTAGAAGCGGCGCGCAAGAGTGGGAGAGCGTTCTCTCTCTCGCTCCAACGGGCTCCGTGCGGGAGAGCGTTCTCTCTCTCGCTCCAACAGGCTCCGTGCGGGAGAGCGTTCTTCTCTCTCGCACCCGTACGTTAGACGGCGCGCGCGAGTGAGAGAGGCCTTTCTCTCTCACTCTCATAGGCGTAGTGCGAGAGGCGATCTTTCTCTCTCGCACTCGTAGAATACGCTGCGCGCGGGAACCGTTCTCGCGCATTATATCGCGCCTCACCGCCTGCGCTCTTCCTGTGTTTTTGTTTTGTTTATGGTGCGAGCTTCTCTCGCTTAAATTGTTTAATCTTTTTCTTTCTTTTTATGTCACTTACTTTACTTTTCTTTTCAATTTTTTTTTTTCTTTATTATTTCTGCGACGAGGAGCTTTCAGCTCTCCTCCCGGATACCGCCCTCTCCGAGATCAACTAGCCAGGTGAGGACGACGCACGAGCCGCGCAACGACGATTGCGCGGCGTTGCAACGGGTAAGTTGGGTCCGTAGACCGGCTTCTCGAGCCTGGGCCCAGGAGCAAAGTCGTCCGAGACTTTAGCTTCTAACAAGGGGGCGCAGGGGGCATTTTCGCGCCTTTTGCGGATTGCGCGTTCCCCGAAGCTAATTGCTCCTGTGGCAGGTAACGCTAAATCTGCCACCCCGTCACAATATAAACGTATTCTCAAGAATCACGACTTATTGATGTTTTCATTAAGCTGGGATTATATGTTACTGTTCTTTTTTAGTTCGTTTCAAATATATATATATGAGACCGAAAGATTCATTTCGTAAGTACCTACATTCAAATCTCTTAAGCAGTCCATGTACAGCAAAATCTACTAATGCTTTATTATTCAAACGAACCCACTGGCCATTTCTTCGAATTAATTTCTCTTGCCATTTTAACGTCTGCATCTTGCATAATAATAAGATGATATCTTTTTGAAAGAGCTCCATGTATAAAAACTATTAAGTTTGTTTTCGTACTACAGGTTTAGCGTTAGCGATATAAGCTTGAAAACAGACTTTCAGTGCATATTTCGTGCTTCAGCTATCCAGCAATTTTCAGTTACTCATCGCAAATCATCTGTTTCTAGTTGCTTTTGCTCAGGTTGAATAAGTATAGACATTCTATGATCAGTGCCGAGATGTTGCAATTAAGAGATTAAATCGCGATAAACTCTATCAATCAAAACAATGCCACTGTTGCGAAAACAGTTTGCTAACATGTTAGTATCTTTTTCAAATTTGGAGTCAGAAAAATAAGAAATGTATTAAAATGCAGTAATCTTTAGAATGTAGCCATCTTGGGCTACTGTAAGGGTTGGTTATTAAGGTGGCGAATTTTGTGAAGGCAGTAAGAATGTCGCAATACATATACTGTCTGTCAAAAAAGTACTGGGAATCTCAAAGTAAAACAATATTTTTACGTTTAATAATCAAAATTTATTAAGTCGCCTTCAAAATAGGCTCCATTTGCTCCGATACATCTATGCCAACGGCACTTACAATCATCGAAACATTTCTTATAGGCGCTTTCCGGGATGGCCTTCAGCTTGCACGCTGAATTTTGTTTTATGGCATTAATCGACTGAAAACGGGTGCCACGAAGCGGCAATTTAAGTTTTGGGAAGAGGAAGAAGTCACAAGAAGCCGAATCCGGCGTATACGGTGGTTGTTCAAGCGTGTTCGTTGAGTTTTTGGCGAGAAAGTCGGTCACAATCGTAGCTCGGTGAGACGGCGCGTTATCGTCGTGCAAAATCCACGAGTTGTTCGCCCACAAATTTGGCCGCTTTTTACGGATACGCTCATGCAAACGTTTCATAACGCCTAGGTAATACTCTTTGTTTACCGTCTAACCCTCTGGAACGAATTCGTAGTGCACCACGCCACGGATATCGAAGAAAACAATGAGCATCACCTTCACTTTTGAGCGGCTTTGGCGTAGTTTTTTCGGTTTCGGCTCGTTTTTTCCCACCCATTCCGATGCTTGCTGGCTTGTTTGCATATCGCACTCGTACACCCACGTTTCGTCACCAGATATGATGCATTCCATGAATGCGGGATCGGAATTGGCGCGATCCAGCATGTCCGAAGCGACCTGTTCGTGATAGCGTTTTTGAAGAAAATTAAGCTCGTTTGCCGTCAATGGGCGTCCGGAACGAGGCAAGTCTTCGACGACTTCACGACCCTCCTTGAAGGCTTTGTACCACACATACGCACGGGTTTTCGATAGTGCTTTATCACCAAAAGCCTTTTGCAACATTTTCAATGCATCGGCCCACGAAATTTCATTCGCAACACAAAATTTTAGACAAATTCCTTGTTCAACGTAATCACCCATTGTAAAAAATCGGCACGCACTATTGACATCGACTGACTTAACCAGCTAATGTAAACACGCTGGTTGACAGATTCCGCTCAAACTTGGCATAGTCATTAAGGACAGTTGTACCAACCTAGAAAAAAAATTTTTTACCTGCTTAAATTGCCCCGCCAGATTTAAATTGACGATTCCTGGTACTTTTTTGACAGAATGTAAGTTTGCACTATTGTGTATATAGACGTAAGTAGCAATCAATCACTACAATTACTTTTGTTTCTTCAGGTTCAAGATTATAGAGCTTATTCGCAAATTCTGTTACTTACTGGTTTATAAATTGCTTTCTAGTTATGGATTAAAGTCTAATTTCATCTAGAATCTTTGTAATAATGATGCCATTATATTACAGTAGCGATATCTTAGTAATTCTATTTTGACGTGTCCGTATCATCTTTATCGTCGTTATTACCATTACTCTGATAATAACGATAATAACAATCTCTTTATAAAAACCTTTTACAAAAGGTAGAATGTTGGCCAGTAGAAGTTGTTTTGTATCTCATTGTAAAAACATTATTTTTCAATTTTTAAAACATAAAATTTATAGTAGGGAGTACCTAGAAAAACTGTAAATTTTGGTAAATTTTTTCGATAGTAAATAAACGTGTCAGAGCATTTGTCCCGATCATATTTGAACCGCCCTCGTATTTACTATTTATTTGCAATAATTTCTAATCTAAGTGAAGCAAAGTAATAAAATTTTACCATAACCAAAATTCAAATTTCAGCTAAAGAAGGTTATGAAATCTGTGAAAAAAATTGTCAAGTATTTCAATTTGCTTTTTTTTTAGATCGAAAAATTGATGTATGTAATACATTTACTATAGATAAGCTATTTCATTTACTAAAAACATATTTAGACGAAAAGTCTATGCAAATTATCAATAATTATATCGATAGCTGATAAATCATTAATAGATATATGTAGATGTTGAGTTTGGATTAAAAAAACATACAATAAAGAGTTTACATACATTACCATTTAAATACATACTTGGCGGACCCGTCGCTAGTTAGTCCAAGGTGAAAGCTTTTAAGGCTCATTTTGCCTCTCATACTATAATCGTAATAAAACAACTTGGTGATTATACTCAATAATTCAAAAACAAAAACATCATAAAAATTCTCGTTTCTAATGTTATAAATAATATTTAAATAAAATCATTAAAAATAATTCACTTTAAAAATGAGAAAAACATTTTACCATTCGTATATGAAAACATTAAAAAAAAATTCTTTGTTACTGTATCAAAGAGTTTTGACCGTGACATATTCCAATTTTAAAATTTTTTTTTTTTAGTATTTCATAAAACTCAGAAACAAAATTAATTTAATTGAAAAAAATTTTTATTACAAGTTTTATTTGAAATACCTCAGTTATATTATTTTAATACAATTTTATAAAAAAAAATAATTATAAATTATATACTAACGCGTGTAAATTATTTAAAACAATTGTAGTCAAAGACTTTTAATATTTTTATATTTATCATTTTGCGTTTGAATAATGAAACTGTGATTAAATTCTATTACCAATGCAATTGCATATTTATTAACAAACATTGATTGCAGAAGATATTTATTCACCGATGTACTACCTAACGACGGGTATGTATTTAAATAGTAATGTATGTAAACTCTTTATTGTATGTTTTTTTAAAGCAAACTTAACATCTACATATATTTATTAATTATTTATCAGCTATCGATATAATTATTGATAAGTTGCATAGACTTTTTGTCTAAATATGTTTTTAGTAAATGAAATAGCTTATCTATAGTAAATGTATTACATACATCGATTTCTCGATCTAAAGAAAAAGCAAATTGAAATACTTGACAATTTTTTTTACAGATTTTATAACCTTCTTTAGCTGAAATTTAAATTTTGGTTATGGTAAAATTTCATTACTTTGCTTCACTTACATTAGAAATTATTGCAAATAAATAGTAAATAGATTATTTAATTAATTATAATTAAAATTCGGAAGCCGGATCATATAAATAAAGTTACACAATACACGGTACAATGTGCAAAATGTTAAACAAAGAAAACAAATACTTGACAATTTTTTTTATTTCACAACTCTCTGTAGGTGAAATTATAAAATTATATATAAAGCTCTAAGAATAAATTTACTAAGCAGCCATAATTTTATCATCAATTAAGGAAAAATGCAAAATATAATTTTTTATAAATCCGAGTAATCTGTGAAACTGTATTCATCAGAAGAACAACTGTATTATTTAAACAATTTTTATGAAATCAATCTTTTACAAAAAATGTTACGACATTAAGTTTGTAAATATTCAATTAATTAATGAAAGATGAAATAGTACAAATATGTAAAAAATAAAAAGCAATTTTAAGAATATGGTCATATTAAAATTATACAAATTTTTTATCTATAAATTGTATGTTTGAAAAATTGAAAAATAATGTTTTTAGAATAAGATACAAAACAACTTCTACTTGCCAACATTCTACCTTTTGTAAAAGGTTTTTTTAAAGAGATTTCATTACTTCCAAAGAGCCTGCAAAACGTAATAATATATAATATAAGTTTTATATCATAATATAAGTTTTCATAATATAAATTGATTTTAAATACAATATGATAATATAAGTTTTAAAGTATATATCATAGAAGTTTATAAAAGATAAATCCTTAGAAAAATTTATCTCAAATTATAACCAATGGTTAAAAGAAAATAATACTACTTCAATAACTTACTTATATTGTTATGGTAATTCACAAAATTTATTTCGTAACAAAATAATGTTAAATAAGCTAAAAGCGAAAACATTCATGATATCCATTCTAAAATTTTATCAAATTATGGAATAGAAGAAGACATCCCAGAAAACTTATTGCCAAAAATATCTTGTATGATAATTAAAACATTGCATTGTGTAAATAAAATAAAATAGAAATTCATTTTCAATTATTAATGAATTTTATTCGCATTTTTTTTATGTATAGAAAACTGAATTACATAAATTTTATGAGAATAGATGTACCTCCATCTAATTGGTAATGCAGCATGCAAATAACAATAAATGGGACAGATTGCCGTATTTTATTATTTACTGTAAAGAAACAGAACTAAACGTAAAATTAAACTAAAACTGCTTTTATTATTCTTATTTGATAGGGTTATTAATACAGCAACCTGCACTCATCTTACTAAACATACTCAAATATATCGTACAAATTACATATTCATACATTTTATATTAATCCATCATTCAGCACTTATTGTTAATAACTTCACTCTTTCTTATTAAACTTAGCTTGACACTTTTTTAAAAAGTTTAATTGGTAACAACAACAAAATTCCTTTTAATTTTTGTATTACACATTTGTCTTCGGTATCTGATTCCAGCCAATAACACAGAAAAACAAAATCAACCTTTTTTTTTGTTGCATGAAGTTTTTCTACTGTTGTTTACTAATTTAGGTGCGCTGATTTCAAATCTACCCTCAGATTTTTTGTAGCAGCTCTAGTTAGTGAGATACAGGTACCGTCTTGAATTTACATAAGTAGTCGGTAGTTTCTATCAATAGCGGTGTAACTTAACTAGTTCCTTTATAAATTTCATTATGTCTTCCTCAAGAAGGACGTGTTTTAATAATCCTGATTGTTTTTGTGTTATTTGTGGAGAATGTACAGGGTGCGCCATCTAGACAGGACCTATTTAAATGTTAAATAACTCCGCCATTTTTCAGCTGATTTTGGAAAATGAACAAGATTTATTTACGATATACAATGCCATTTATTGACAATTCACTCAGAATACAATATCGATCAAATGACCACCTCCATTAGACACACAAAAAGCGGCCCTTTTTTGGGCATTTTGCATTGTATTTGACAACATTTCGGGCGTAATAGCAGCAATTTCCGCTGTGATATTAGCTTTAAGTTCTTCAATAGTCTTCGGTTTGCTGGCATACACCTTACTCTTCAAATAGCCCCACAGAAAGAAGTCCGGCGCCGTCAAATCCGGCGAACGAGGAGGCCATTCCAAATCACCCTTTTTCGACACAACGCGTCCCGGGAACTTGCTCTGCAAAAACTTGTCCGTTTCCAACAATCTTTGAGTAAGTTGCACTTTGTATCGAAAAAGATTGAGATCATCCTTCAAAATTCTTCTTAAAGTGGTTCCGCTCATGTTCAGCTGCTGAGAACGACGGCGATACGACACACTTGGATTTTTGGCAACACTCTCTCTAACCGCTTCAACAACTTCATTGGAGCGTCGCGGACGCGGTCGAATGGGTCGCGGGCGAGTAGCTACAGACCCGTGTTCAAAGAAATTTTTCGCCAAAGTACGAATTGTCTTGGCGGAAGGCGCCGAATGTCTCCCATATTTTTTACGATAAGCACGCACAGTTTTCACAGTTGAACGATTGTTTTCAATGAACAGCGCTACAATTTCAGCCCGCTTTTTTGGCGTAAATCGATGCATGACTAAAATGGCAATGACTGACGTTTCAGAATCTGGCTGATTTGTCAAAATCAGCTGAAAAATGGCGGAGTTATTTAACATTTAAATGGGTCCTGTCTAGATGGCGCACCCTGTATGTTCCAAAAATTTCGTTTAAATGTGTCGGGCTTTGTGAAAAAGGCATACTTCGACTACTTTAGGTTTCCGTTGCCGTCAAACGGTAAACCTTGGATGCCAAGTTTGGTATGCAAAAGTTGTGTTGAATCTTTGCGACTGTGGGCAAATAAAAAAGACCCACTTTTAAGTACAAAGCTCCTATGATTTGGCGTGAACTATCCAAGCATCATGACGACTGTTATTTCTGTGTAACGTAAATCATAGAAATAAACCGCAAAAATTGCTCTAAGTGCATATATCCAAACTTAAAATCTGCCATAAGACCAGTCTTGAGTATTAGTGACACATCAATACCACAGCAGCCATGTACATCTTCGAAAAATCCAGACCAGTGCAGCGGACAAACCGAAAACGACGATAGTGGTAGCGACAGTGATTTCGATTGCTACGGTAGTCCCCGACCACTAAATCAAGATGATCTAAATGACTTGATCAGGGACCTTGGAATGTCTAAAACGGCATCAGAAATTTTAGCTTCCCGATTAAAAGAAAGAAATTTGTTGATCAGAGAAACAAAGATATCGTACTACCGTAACAGGGAAAAGGATTTACTTCCTTTCTTTACTAAAAAAAATAATTTTGTGTTTTGTACTGATATTCCGGGCCTAATAACTGCAATGGGATTAAAAGAGTATAATCCAAATCAGTGGAACAGGATTTACTTCCTTTCTTTACTAAAAAAGATTATTTTGTGTTTTGTACTGATATTCCGGGCCTAATGACTGCAATGGGATTAAAAGAGTATAATCCAAATCAGTGGCGATTGTTCATTGATTCGTCAAAACAAAGTTTGAAATGTGTACTTTTACATAATGGTAACAAACTTGGTTCGTTACCTATTGCTCATTCTACAAAGGTTAAAGAAGAATATCCTACAATATCTTTAGTTCTCGACAAAATCAAGTACAAGGAACATAACTGGGTTGTATGTGTAGATTTGAAAATGGTAAATTTTCTCCTGGGCCAACAAAGTGGCTACACAAAATATCCCTGTTTCCTATGCTTATGGGACAGCCGAGCTAAAGCTGAGCTCTGGACAAAAAAGACTGGCCTTCCAAGGAGGCTTTGATTCCCGGTGAGCAAAATGTAATTAATGCTTCACTAGTATCCAGAGACCGAATTATATTGCCTCCTTTGCATATAAAATTGGGGTTGATAAAACAGTTCGTAAAAGCTCTTAACAGAGATGGCGAATGTTTCAAATACATTGAAAAAGTGTTTCCAAAATTGAGTAGTGAGAAAATCAAAGGTGGTATTTTCGATGGCCTACAAATCAGGAAGTTGATAGATGATAAAAATTTCATCAACCATATGACAGCTGTCGAGAAATGTGCATGGGAAGAGTTTGTTTGGGTAGTGAGAAATTTTTTGGGCAATAGGAAGTCTGACGGCTACATTCAGCACGTTGAACAGTTGCTGATACACTTTCAGCGGCTTGGATGCAACATGAGTATTAAGCTTCACTACCTTCACAGCCATCTAGACTATTTTCCTGAAAATCTCGGTGACCTGAGCGAGGAACAAGGAGAGCGCTTTCACCAGGATATTCGCACTATGGAGGAGAGGTATCAGGGGTACTGGAATGAACATATGATGGCTGATTATTGTTGGAGCATTCAAAATAGTACTCATAATACATCTCACTCTAGAAAATCCAAAAAAAAGTAAATTTTATTCAGAATAAATATATTTAATAAATTTTTTAAACTTAAACTATGTGCATTTTCAATGAAAAACCCTGTCACTTCGTAACTCCAAAACTAGAGTTGCTACATAAAAACGGCATATATTTTTGAAATCAGCGTGGAAAAATTATTCAGATTCATGTAAAAAATCTCATGCAACAGACATGCTGTTTTCCAGTGTAATTGTTTTCACTTGTTGTCATCTTATATCATTGATTTTAGTCATACTTCGTACCTTCATCTCAGTATCTATAAACTTGATATTCTATAACCGTTTTTGGTGCAATCCTCAAACGTTCTTTTAACTTGCATCTATTTTTTATTAATACAGCAACCTGCACTCATCTTACCAAACATACTCAAATATATTGTACAAATTAGATTACATATTTATACATTTTATATTAATCCATGATTCATTGATTGTTAATAACTTCACTTTTTCTTATTAAACTTTGCTTAACACTTTTTTAAAAAGTTTAATTGGTAACAACATTGCAATTCCTTTTAATTTTTGTATTACACATTTGTCTTCGGTATCTGATTCCAGCCAGTAATTGTTTTCACTAACAACTACTAAATTAATGTCTTCTTTATTAAAAAATAAATCAATTTTATATATGAATCAAAATATTTAACATTATACCCTTTCAAATCTATGTATATTAAATAAATTTTTATTAAAAGCGACAAACGACAAAGTTATGAAAAAGTAAACTAGCAGTATACTATACTTGATGCTATAGCAGTATACAAGGCGCGCGCGTTACGCGCAGGCGCGCTCGCCTTGACATACGTATTATATATATATACAGGGTAACAAATGGGAAGTTGCCTAAAGTAATCACAATTTTGAGATGAGTGCAGGGAAAAAAATAATAAAAATACATATTAAATCAGTGAAGTGGTCATTTTTATTTAAAATAGGTTTCAGTTTAATCGAACATTTTTAACAGACACATATTACGTTTTTAAAAAAATGGCAAAACCTGGCTAAGGAATAACTATTAATGGTAAATATTTTCGAACTGATCCTCATCTGAACTTGCACAATAATCAAGCCATTTTTGGAAACTATAAAAAACTTGTTCAATTTTAGATGAATAAATACTAGAAATTCCTTTTCTAATAGCTTCTCTCAAATCATCTTTGGTCTTAGGTTTTTCCACATAACAGTAATCTTTCAGATAGCCCCATAAGAATAAATCACACGGGTTTAAGTCCGGTGAATAAGGGGGCCATTCTATACCTGCACGTGCGAACTTGGGATATCCTAAACCGATGACGCGTTCACCATAAACTTCGTAAATAGCTTTAAATACCTCTTGAGTTCTATGCGGCGTAGCACCATCTTGCATAAAATAATAGTTCCTGACTAATCTATGTTTCTTAGCGAAAGGAAAAGATTTTGTAAGGGTGTAACTTAATGAAATTTCTTATTATTAATCTTAGTGTTTCTCGATTCAGTTTTAAGGCTGCTGCAGCTTTTCTTATTAAATCCGTTGGATTATTCTTAAAATGTTCTTCGACTTCGGCAACCTTATCTTGTGTTGTAACTGTATATGAAGGACCAGGAAGATCATGACGACGATCATCAAAAGTATAATAATTGATGAAGTTATTAATTACTCTGAGAAAGGAATTAAAAAAAAATTCGAAAACTTTATTAAATATGCGGTCATACGATAAAGTAAAATATATTTTTTTTTATTCTTACCTTCTAAGAGTATTTTGACTGGCTACTCTTTTACTTCCAATTTTAGTACGAAAACCTCTATACGCTTCAGTATAGTTTTTACCTCTAGAATAAAAGTACTCGATGAGATACATTTTTTCTTTGTTCGTAACGTCACTCATTTTAAAGTACACGTATTGCTCTTTACGGCGTCTTAATAGAAACTGATAACATTCTAGAATTTGCCTACGTCGGTCCAGCCTTATACGATAAAGTAAAGGGGGAAACAGATGCATATGCTTTAGGTAACTTCCCATTTGTCACTCTGTACATCGGATGTGACGTCAGGGAGAAGAACTAACAGTAAGTTAAAGATGAAATAATAAGGAAATAAGAGAAAATCATATATATAGATATACATAGTAGTCATTAAATATATAGATATATAAAGATTCAAATATGAATGGTATTAAAATATTTTAGCTTCAATATTAAAAAAAAAAGAAGCTAGGTTATAAAAAGGTAAATGATATGTATATAAAGCGCTTGCGCCCGTGCTCGTGCGTATATATATATATATATATATATATATATATATATATACTGCTACTTGACAACGAGGTGCTGGCGCGCCTCTTGATAATATGACTTAATCAATGACAAAAATAACATTTTTTCTACTAGGATAGCCAAAAATTAATTTCAAAAAGTTATCACAAATCGTTGTCTTATTTTGCATAAAAAAGCTAATAAATCTTTCCCTTTCACATTTCTCAGATGTATATTTTAGAGTACTGGGTCGGAGTAAGTGAGAAGTTCTTCAAATTGATCATTATCAATTACTGACTCATTATTATATATTGATCATTATCAATTACTGACTCATTATTATATATTGATCATTATCAATTACTGACTCATTATTATATACAAGGGTGGTCCGATAAATACTTAGCCTGCAAAAGAAAAACGAAAATTTTGGAAAAGTAGCGATTTATATCTCAACATAGTCTCTTAGCTCGATACACTTGACCCAGCGATACTCCAACTTCTTTAACATGTCTGAAAAATACGTTTTCTCGAGTTCTGCAAAGTAGGCGTCCGTGGCGGCGATGATCTCCTCATTCGACTCAAATTTCTGCCCGGCAAGTGACTTTTTTAGGTTTGGAAACGAAAAGAAGTCGCACGTGGCCAAATCTGGAGAATATGGTGTATGGGGTAGCAGTTCGTAGCCCAATTCGACCGATTCGGCTTTGGCGACGGCGGAGGTGTGAGCCAGTGCGTTTTTATGGTGGAAGAGCACTTTTATCTTTGCCACATGAGGCCTTCTTTCTGCAATTCGGCGTCGAATCGGCCCAATAATTTAGCATAGTACCAGGCTGTTCAATAAGTTTTGCGGTTCGATAAGAAAAACACAATTTTATGATTTAAAATACACTTAATTATTCAGTATAGTCTTCCTAAACATCAATAAACTTGTTCCAACGAGATTCTAATTTATGAATTTCATCCCTGAAGTGAGAATTTGGAAGAGCTGCAAAATACGCTTCCACATCTGTTATGATCTCATCATTTGATAAAAAACGCTTTCCACCCGTAAATTTTTTTAGGTCTGGAAACAGATGGAAGTCGCTAGGGGCCAAATCTGGTAAATACGGTGGATGCTCCAACAATTCGAACTTTAATTCATGGGTTTTAGCTATTGTCAAAATGCTCTTGTGACACGGTGCATTGTCCTGATGAAAAAGGATTTTTTTCTTCTGAATGTTTTCCTAGCTGGTCTAAAAGGTTACAATAATATTTAGAATTTATTATTTTACTAGTTTGCAAGTAATCCACAAACAAAATTTCTTTCGCATCCCAAAAAACTGATGCTAACACCTTCTTGGTCGACAAGAACTCGTTTCAGAGCTGAAGAACCAGGTTCACACTACTCTTTAGCCTCTTGTTTTGATTCAGGATCATGGTGATAGACCCAACTCTCATCCCTAGTGATGAATCGACGCATAAAATCCACTTTATCCTTTCGAAAACGCTCTAAATGTTGCTGAGAAAATCGCATTCGAATGTGTTTTTGTTCCATTATTAGCGAATGCGGCACCCATTGTGCACACAGCTTTCTGAAACCCAATACTTCAGTCGAAATATTGTTTACACTGCCCAATGAGATGCCTAGGGCTTCTACTAAATCTCTTTTAGTCACTCGACGATTTTCCAATACGATATCCTGTATTTTTTCTACGATTTCTGGTGTCGTTGCTGTTTTTGGACGTCCTTGACGTGGATCGTCTTCAAGGCTTGTACGACCATGCTTAAATTTAGCAACCCATCTTTCTACTGTACTAATTAAAGGCGAAGAGTCCTCATACACTTTCAACATTCGTTCATAAATTTTCTTTGCTTTTAAACCTTCCAAAAATAAAAATTCAATCACTGCACGATACTTGATTTTTTTCATTGTAAACAATACTGTGACACATCGATACTAAATGGCTTGTAAACAAAGAATGAATTGACAGATTGAAATGAAACTTAACATACGTTTATATGAAGAGTGTACCAACATAACAAAAAAAAATTCAGGCTAGTAGCAACACCCTCTCTTATCGAACTGCAAAACTTATTGAACAGCCTGGTAGAGTTCTACGACCGTTCTGCCCTTCTCTAGGTAGTCGATGAAGATCACATCTTGCGAATCCCAGAAAACGGTGACCATCATCTTTCCGGCCGATAGAACAGTCTTCGCTTTCTTCAGAGCACGTTCGCCGGGTGAAGTCCACCGTTTCGACTGTTCCTTGGTTTCTAATCTGTACCAGTGGGCTCATATTTTTTCGACGATCACGAAACGAAGCAGAAACTCCTTTGGATTGCGCTTAAACAGCGTCAATCACTACTCTGAAGTAGTCTCACGGTTGCGCTTGTTCTTCGGAGCGAGCAAACGCGACATCGCGCCGACAGCTTTCTCATGCCCAAAATTGCATGCAGGATATGACCCACGCGGTCTTTAGAGACGCCTACTGTCTCAGCTATCTCGCGCACCTTCAATCGGCGGTTTGCCAATACGAGATCGTGGATTTTTGTCATGTTATCCTCCGTGGTAGCCGTTTTCCACCCGCGGTCAAAACAAAACTACGAGTCCAATTCGGCTGAAATTTTAGCAGTAGCCGTCTACGAGAATGTACTACACGATAGTGAATTTCTCTTGCGATAGTGGCGCCATCAGACGGTGAAGCTATGTACTTATCGGACCGCCCTCGTATATGTTTTTGTGTATTTTTATTTTTCATTATGTTGTACATGTATGCAGCTTGACCCACTACATGTGCTTCAAAAGAGATCTATTATACGAGATACAACACCAATTAACGCTTATAAGCGCTATTTCAATAAGAAATTAATCAGAAGCCTAGAAGATGAGAAAGGATGAGCATTTCCATCTACAAAAGCCAAAGAGAAATATATACTTTTGTGAAAACTGCACAAATCACGAAATGCACACTTGCAAAAAAAGGTCCTACTATTTTTGTAAACGTCCAGAGGTTCGATTGTTGTGACACTAATTATTACAGGCTGTATCCAGAAATGTCTGTAGGTCAACAGATTTATCAATATTTGAAAAGACTAGTTCCTCTACGGGAATGTGTAATCTTCTACTTCCTCCGTCCCTCAGATGGAAAGCCTTATTCGCTTCTCCTACTATCTAGATCGCCTATTTTTACTTTTATCTTATAATAATTAGTATTCAATATAAATAATATAATTAAATTATCATAAAGAGAATTTAAAGTTTAATAAAAATATCTACTATAAATAAATCGTTAAACTAGTTAAAATCTAAATGTGTGCACACTAATTTTATTAAAACTCAATAAAAATGAAATGTTTATAATTGTTAAAAAATTAAATTTATATAAATTTATATCCAAGAATAAACTAAATCTTATTAAACGCGTAACAAAAATTAAATGTAAATAAAAAAACCGAATACGAGGTCTGGCTATTAAATAACGAGACTGCTCGCCTAGAGGGCGCCGTAGAGGGGTGGGGAAAAAAACGAGTCGTGCGTTGGGTATCTAGATATCTTGTCTATGCACGTACCAAAACACGTTCTCGTCACTATTATTGTATTCGTGCAGTAGCGGTTTGAAACAAACGTGTTTTTTTCTCGTGCCAAAAACCATGTGTGACGAAAAACAGGAAAAACGTATTAATCTCAAATTTCTCGTTAAATTAAAAAAAACTCCGACTGAGTGCTGTAAATTGTTGCAAGAGGCCTATAAGGACAATTCTCCAAATCAAAATTCAAGGCAATGTTGATCGTTTTTTATGACATTAACGGTATCGTGATGACTGAATGGGTTCCAGAGGGTCAGACTGACAACCAGACTTACTATTCGTCAGTTTTGGCAACACTGCGAGAACGGGTTTGTAAGAAACGGCCCGAGTTGTGGAAGAACAACTCGTGGATTTTGCACCAGGACAACGCACCTGCCCATAACGCGCTATCTGTGAAGCAGTATTTGGCCGGTAAGCGCACTTCAGTGCTCGAACACGCGCCGTACTTGCCAGATTTGGCACCGTGCGACTTTTTTTTGTTTCCAAAGATAAAATCTGCTTTGAAAGGGACCCGATTTGAGTCGATGGAAGCGGTAAAGCAAAAAACGGCAGAGCTCCTAAAGGCCCTCACCAAAGAAGACTTCCAGCACTGCTTCAATCAATGGAAAAAACGTATGGAAAGGTGTGTGGCGAGGAAAGGGGAGTATATTGGAGGAAAGCATTCGAATGAAGAATAATTTTTATAATAAAACCTTTTTTCGTAACCAGTCTCGTTATTTAATAGCCAGACCTCGTATATAAAAATTATAAAAAATATTAAAATTAATTACGCAAAATATTAGGTGTAGTAAAAAGTAATCCATTATTTTGCCAATAGATAGCTTTAGTAGTCTGTATCTCCCGTTGTAAAAGTGCGATCGGGTTACACTAGATGGCGTTAGAAAGATAAGATTTCGTACTAAAAAAGCTTCTCATACAGTTTTGTGATTGCTTGACTCAGTATTTATTTAGGACGCGTTAAAGATGGACACCAACAAAGAGAAAATACGCCATATTTGACAGTTTTTCTTCGATAAAGACAAAAACGCAAGCCAGGCAGCTGAAAATGTGAATAGTGTTTATGGTCCTGATACTGTAACAGCCAATCACGCGCAATTTTGGTTTCGTCGATTCCGTTCCGGTTATTTTGACGTCAAAGATGCACCACGCTCTGGAAGGCCAATTGTCTAAAATGTTGATAAAATAATGGAAATCGTGGAGTCTGACCGTCACGTAAGCACTGTTTCGATTGCCCAGGAGCTAAACATTGCACAAAAAACCGTTTGGAACCACTTAAATAAGGCTGGATACAAAAAGAAGTTCGATGTATGGGTGCCACACGAGTTATCGCAAAGGAACCTCATGGACCGAATTTCCATCTGCGAATCGCTGCTGAATCGCAACAATATCGATCCATTTCTGAAGCGGATGGTTACTGGTGATGAAAAGTGGGTCACTTACGACAACGTCAAGTGACAACGGTCGTGGTCAAATCGCGGTGAGTCGGCGCAAACGGTGGCCAAGCTAGGATTGACAGTCAGGAAGGTTTTGCTGTGTGTTTGGTGAGACTGGCAGAAAATCATCTACTATCAGCTGCTCCTCTACGGCCGAACTCTTAATTCGGACCTGTACTGTCAACAATTGGACCGTCTGAAAGAAGCAATTGCCCAGAAGCGGCCAGCTTTGGCCAATAGGAGAGGAATCGTGTTCCATCAGGACAACGCCAGGCCGCATACATCGATAGTGACTCGCCAGAAACTTTGGGAGCTTGATTGGGAAGTTCTTATGCATCCACCTTATAGTCCGGACCTGGCACCAAGTGATTACCACCTGTTCCTGTCTATGACGAATGATTTTGCAGGTGAAAAATTCGCCTCAAGAGAAGATTGTGAGAATAGACTGTCCCAGTTTTTTGACAATAGGGACAAGGATTTCTACAAGAGAGGCATTATAAAATTACCTCCAAAATGGCAACAAGTTATCGAACAAAACGGTGCATATTTGACCTTAATCGTATCATTCTATCCATGCTAAATAAAACCTTCAATTTAATGCAAAAATAATGGATTTCTTTTTACTACACCTAATATAACAAAAACTAGATATGCATAAAAATACTTTAAAATTAACGTGTCTGTGTACGAAAATGTAAGCGTATGTGTGCAACTATGGCACCTCAGCATGCAGTCTCTTCTGCTTAGGTATCTACTTTTTTTCAATATAGATTTTCCCGTAGGTCACTGTTACTGGAAAAGGTTCCAAAAATGTTTTTATGCGGCGTCTTAAGGCCTTAGGCCACTCTAGAGACTGGCAAAATAGGCTTCTTTGTGATTTTATTTTGAGGAAAAATAAAAAGTAAATCGAAGCAGAAGATTATTGTACATATAATTAATTGAAAAATATGATTCTTATAGAATAAATAATTTGAAAATGGCAGCGTTTCTCAGATGACCTCTTTATTTTGGAAGGGTCTACAGCCGTACTAACAGCTCTTGTAAATTTTGAATTATGATAAGTCATTGAATTTTTTTTTATTGTACATAACAGCTAGAGAAATACGTAGGATTTTTTTGATATATTCATTTTTGGCTGAAAGGCGCACTTCTTGACTCAAACTTGCAAAATTCATAGAAAAAATCGCCAGAAAATTGTTAATGGCAGAAGAACTACGCCATATAAAAAAAAATATCCTACGTACTTATTTAGACAATATATTTTTAAAAATCCTGTTGAAATTTGAAGTAAATTAATTGAAAATTGTTTGAGTTATGGGTGCAGCCAACTTAAAATATATAGTTTTGACATAAATACGTTTGAAGTTTTAAGTTATAGAAAGTCATGAAAAACTTTGCAATACCTTTAATCCGCAATTATTTGTCTTTTAGGTTAATGTCCTGTTTTCCCATTTTTCTTTTTATTGCATTTTAAAGCGATCCTTCACTCTTTTGTAGTTTCACATAGCGATCTTTCTGCAAGCTTTATGCGCTGTTTGTCAATCTTCAAGCACATTTTGTAGCTGTTCGGGCCAATTTCTAAATCCATCGCTTTCATTATGTGCAAAATTGAAGCCAAGCCGACATTGTAATGCAAACTGCAATATCAACAGCTACATCTAACACAGTTTTACCACTAGAAGTGGATTTTAGGACTAATACCTACACAGTTGAATTAAAACTTTTATTTCAGTTTTGTGTATAACTGCCGACGCATTGAGTAAGAAGATCGTCTTTGGTCAATTCTTCGTAGACTGGCTTGATAGCTTTATACACTTTAATTAAAACAGCTGATTTATGTTTATACTTAGCCAAACTATTTCGTAGCTTTAGCCTTTTGACATGAGTACCATGAACCCTCTCCGGTCGAACATTTATCGTGCAGCGGTTTCGCATCAGTAGATAATTTATGATCCAGTATGGCCCATATACTATTTCTCATATTTTTAACTGCATGACAGTTTCTTTGAATAGCCAATTCATAATAAATACAGAGTTCATTTATTAGTTTTCCCGTCGATTTGCCCCATCCACTGAGACCTCGTGTATTCCTTTTCAAACTTTTGTAGGCGAGTACCCATTCGCTTTTGAACGTGATATACACACTCGTTTTTGAGTACTGAGACATTTTCATAGGGCTTAGCATTAATAATGCTTTGAAAGCCTTAGAATCACCGTCACCAATGTAATGGGTGTATTTTACCTGATATACCTACCTAACAATCTTGGACTATACTTCGAAAAATAAGTACTTAGAGATATTTCCCGGACATAATCTTTTGGTATATTATTTTTGAGGTTCCAAGGGACCATTTAAAACAAAAAAAAAAGATTTTTTGAAAATTCTAGAATGACTGAAGGCTTTAAATTTTCAGATCGTGTATCGTATTGAGAAAAAATATACTCGGTTCGGCAGCTATACAATCTTATTGATGTTACCGACATGTTATTGTTATGACCTAATCCGGAAGAGTTTGGTCTGGGCTCTTACTTGTATAACAAATATATTTGGTTTTTAAAAAACTGCCCGTCCGCTCGTGAGCTAGTTCTCTTGACTTGTCTAAAAGAAATAATGAGCAGGATAAATAGCCCTTTTTATTGTTCCAATTTAAATGTTTATGGTTAATTTATTGGAGAATAGGCAAATTTACATTATTGATTTGCAAGCGTTTACAGATTTCGAAATAATTAAAATATAACACTACACGCCTCCGTTTGAACTAATGAAAAATTTTATTTATTAGAAGTTTCGGTTCATAATATTGTATATGCGCTTACAGAAGACTCCGACGAATTATTGAAGGCTTGATGATGGGATGATTCAGCGATTCGGGGCTTCTGATTTAGTCGTGCGTCCGGAGTGCTCGCCAGTCACGAACTCCGACAACCCTATTGGAGCGGTGCACGCGCGGTACACGCGTTGCTTTGAACTAATGAACAATTTTATTTGGTAGAAGTTTTAGTTCATAATATTGAATATGCGCTTAAAGAAGACTCCGACGAATTATTGAAGGCTTGATGATGGGATGATTCAGCAACTCGGGTGTAAATGACACCCTGCTGATCCTACCAAACGCAGAGAAAAAGTTTCGAACCATGGATATTTGGTTTGGCGGATAATGTTGATGCATGGTCGGGCTTACCTCACGATTTTCTACGCTTTGGATTATCGTAGTGTATCCACTTTTCATCGCCAGTCACGATAAGGTGCAAAAAACCTTTTCTTTTTTGCCGTTAAAGCAGTAGTTTACACGTGAGAAAACGCCGTTCGTCGTCTCTCGGCTTCAATTCATACGGCATCCAATGTCCTTGCTTCTGTATCATCCCTAACACTTCTAAACGTTTTAAAACTGTTGACTTATCTACTTGTAATATTTTTCCAAGTTCTGCTAGCGTCTGACATCGGTCTTGATCAAGTAATTCCTTTAATTTTTTGTCTTCAAATTTGTTCGATGCGCCTGAACGTTCTTTATTCTAAAGTTCAAAATCATTATTTTTGAAGGGTCGACACCAGTCTCTGTATATCATATCCGACAAAGCATTGTCACCATGAGTCTCAACAATAATTCTGTGTGCTTCAGCTGCAGATTTCTTTTGAATAAAATAGTGCAATCAAATTTCGCGCCAACACACTTTATTTGGCACAAAAGTAGACATTTTCAGAACCAATAAAAAATTATTCTTTTTACACTAAAGTTAACTATTATATACACTAAAATTTAAGATTAGATACAGTACTTCCTTGCAGGTGCGTCATCATTCGAAATTTCATGCACGGAGTACTGCTACTGCCATCTATAAAGAAACAGCGAGAACTTATTAAAGGTCCTAATAGTTCGAAAACTTTTTAAATAATGCAGAAGACTTTTGGGGATGAGTGTATAAGAAGTAACAAATAAAAGAGTAGTATAATCGTTTGAGAATTGGCCGCATATCTGTTGATTGTGATTCTCGTTCTGGCTGACCTTCAACGACAACAACACCGGATATGAAGGTGTTGTGCACCATGAATATGCACCGACAGATCAAACGATTAACAAGGAATATAACGTTAAAATTCTGAAACGATTGCGTAATGCGGTGAGAAGAAAACGACCACATGTTTGGTGAAGCGATGACTGGCCTGTCTATCACGATAATACGCCAGCGCACTCATTGTATGTTGTGTAGCAGTTAATAAAAGACAATATCGTACTGCTTCGCCAACCTCCGTAAAGTCCCGACATAGCTTCTTATGACTTTTGGTTGTTTCTGAAATTGAAAAAACTATGGTATACTCTCGCATCTGTACCTATTGTTTCTTGACCTATTCATGTATCATATGTCGTCCGAGATAGGATTATTAGGCGTCAAGTTGGTAGAATCACTTCATTATTCTTCTAGATGGTACTTGGCTACCATAAAGTCCGACCTCACTTCCATAATTCTTTTACGCAGGCTCAGAGGGAGTTTCGTATGTTTCTCTCCTTCGTTACACGGTCCAGTGGATTTTGGTGTAAATGCCATATGGCAAGGTACATCCTAAATATATAGACGTAGCGGTGTCACTGCAGTCCAAGATCGTTAGGCTTCGTTCAGAACTGGGCTTATTGCTTCTGTAGCTGCGCTAAGGACAAGCCTTCTAAACTTATCAAGTAGCGCAATCGTTGTTCATTTCTGTGTTCACATTTACCATACGATCAATGTGTAGCCATTCATAGGTAGGAGAATGGTTTTGAACATCCACAAGATCTTGCTGGGCTTTAAGCTCTTATTTTTGCCTACTGCCCTTCTGCTTAACCAAAATATATTGACCCTCTTTTTGCTTAGCATCTCCAGTTGTAGTTTCCAGAGAAATTTGCTGCCCAGCTGATGGTGCTTACGTACTTTGTTTGTGTACTGGCACTAAGCTCCTGCTCTCATGGTATGATAGTTTTTTGTGTTCTCTACTTGTATTTCCTAGCAAAGATCACTGATTCGGTCTTATTTGGATTGATTATCAAACTATTATAGTTTGTACCAAGCTAGAAGTCTATCTAACGCTACTTTTGTAAGATCGAATAGTATTTGCAAGTACTTCTTTTACTATCTGCAGGATATTGTCTGCATATTTTATCCCATCTGGAATGCCTAGTACCAAGACCACTATCCAAGCCGCCTCCTGATGATGCTGCTACTGTTGGTGGTGGGACTGAGTTGTCGCCCAGACCTTCCAGTTTTTTGTTTTGAGGGTAGGGTTTGCCCTGCCTAGCTTTCACAGAATTTTCGCAGGGTCTTTTAACTGGCCCTGGTATAAGGACTGAGACCTTGATCGTACGTTGAAAAAGCTCGAATCTCCTACCCTGACCCCCAAACCTCATGGCTTGTTGCTACCCTGCAGCCATGCCAGAAACCATCCTTTGAAAGTCTGTTTCTCGTGTACTACCACCAGTTCACTCCTCTTACAGAAGGTGTCTTCGAAGCAAAGTCATGCTCCGAATTGGATATTACCCAGCTCCTTTGATATTGCCACCTTGAACTGGAAGAGATACCCGGGTCCCAGGTTCTCTTTGGGATATCCCTTCGCGACAATAATTAATATCAGTGGATTCATCCGCTAAGCAAGTTTCAGGACCACCCTCCATATCTTTAAGCTTTTTGACGATAAGGGTTTCTTTCTCTCTGTTCCCTCTTTCGGGTTTGCTGTAGTTCCGGTTGAGGGTTTCCCGTTAAGGTGCTCGAACTCTTCGTCGGTGCGGCTTCTTCATCTACAGGTTTTTTCCTTCTTCATTAATTTGAAATTTTTTGAAGATCCAATTTTGACTTCTATGGGAAAGTGAAAATGAAATTGTTTCACCTTTGCAGAAACCTGTATGAAGAGTTATGGCTACCAGATATAAAAGTATAAAACCAGAATTCGTCTAGAGATGGTGCTAGCCGTCAGTGTAGGATCCATTAGACTGCTTCTGCAGCACCATCATCTCCCTCTAACAGCTGACGAATATTTTCAACAATTGATAACCTTAGTTCCATACACCAGTATATTTTTGTATAACCTTAAGCATGTCGAGTTTTATGCCTATGAACCACGATTTGCGGACCGCATTAGTTTTTTGTTATCATTTGAAGACAACTGCTGCATAATCGCATCAAAGCTTAGGGTAAACATGCTCTTGGCAAAACACAGTGTTTCGAGTGGCTCAAAGAAATCAAAAGAGATAATTTTGTCATGAGAAACGAAGAGCGCGGGAAACCACTAAACAAGTTCGCAGACAACTAATTGCAAGCCTTATTGGATGTAGATAATACGAGGGCGGTTCAATAAGTACCCGTGTTTGACGACAGAGGGCGTTCCTGCGGGAAGTTGGTATTATCATCGTGTGCTGTCATCTATTAAACGACGGTAGAACAAATTTCAGACTGATTGATAGGTTAGTTTGGATTTGGCAGCTATTCGAGTAAGACGTGTTTCGTGATTTTCGCTAAGATGGAAAAAGAGCAGTATCGTTCGGTAATTCGCTTTTTGTTTTTGGATGAAAAAAAATGCAAGGAGATAAAAGCAAAGTTGGATGCTGTTTATGGGGACACTTCGCCATCTATGACCACAGTTAGATATTGGTTCAACGAATTTCAACGTGGGCGAACATCCGTTTTTGATGAGAAGCGACCAGCCTGGCTGGCAGACGTGGTTACCGAGGAAATCATTCAAAAAGTCTACGTCATGATTCTCGCTGATCGACGAACGAAAGTGCACGAAGTAGCAGAGGCCATAGGTGTGTCGACCAGATCGGCAATTAATATTTTACATGATAAGTTGGCGATGAAAAAATTGTCGGCCTGATGGGTGCCGCGATTGCTCACGGTGGACAACAAGTGGATGCGGCTGTTAACTTCAAAGCAGTGTTTGAAGCAATTTAAGCGAGATCCAAAGGAGTTTTTGCGTCGAGTTGTCAACGTTAATGAAACCTAAATTCATTATTGCACACCAGAAACTAAGCAACAATCAAAACAATAGATTTCTCCCGGTGAATCTGCTCCAAAGAAGGCGAAGACGATCCCATCCGCTGGAAAGGTCATGGCGACGATTTTTTGGGATGCAAACGGCGTCATTCTTATGGATTTTTAGAAAAAGGAAGAACGATCACTGGACAATACTACAGTGAGTTATTGGACCGCTTCGACAAAAAATTGAAGGAGACACGGCCGCATTTGGCGAAAAAGAAGGTTTTGTTTCAGCATGATAACGCACCAGCACATTCATCCAGAGTTGTCGCCGCCAAACTGCATGAATTGCGTTATGAATTGCTGCCGCACCCCCCGTATTCAACCGATCTGGCTCCCTGCGACTTTTTCTTGTTTCCTAACACGAAGAAATGGCTCGCAGAAAAAAAATTTAGCTCAAACGAGGAAGTCATCGTCGAGACAGAGGCGTATTTTGGAGAGTTCGACAAATTCTATTTTTTTGGAGGGGTTGAAAAAATTGTAGAAACGTTGGCAGAAGTGTATCTTTCTTAAAGGAAACTATGTTGAAAAATAAAAAAATTTTTTGAAAAAATGGTGTCTTTATTTCTAACACGGGTACTTATTGAACCGCTCTTGTACTTAAACTCAACAAGAACTCGTGGATCAATTGAATGTGATGCAGGAAGCCGTCTTTAATTGCTTGAAAGCCATAGGAATGATTTAGGATTAGAGAATATTAGTCAGAAAATGGGTTTTGCATGAACTGAATGAAATACAGCAAAAAAATCAAAAAACTACTTGTGAAATGCTGCTCGACATATACAAAAAAAAGTCATTTCTCCATCGAATCGTGACGGCGATGAAAAATAGATATATTTTGAGAATCTTAAGCGTCGCAAATCACAGGTGAATTCAGATGAACTATTCACTGCAATACCAAATCGCTTTAGAAAGACAATGTTCTGTGTTTGGTGGGATCAGAAGGAAGTAATCTATTATGAGTTGCTAAAACCTGGTGAAACTGTTAACACTAATCTTTACCAACAGCAAATAATCGATTTAAATAGAGCATTGCGTGAAAAGCGACTGGAATATGGAAAAATACAACACAAAGTCATTTTTTTCCATGATAATGCCTCATCACACAAAGAAAAACGGGTCAGGGAAACTATCGACGCGTTTAGTTGGGAAATACTAGTGCATGCAGCTTATTCTCCAGACTTGGCTTCGTCAGATTACTATCTATCCGCATCTATGTGACACACTTTCGCTGAATAACGCTTCAATTTATATGAAAATGTACGAAAATGACTCGATAACTGGTTTGCTTCAAAAGAACTGTTTTTTTAGTGTGGCATTTATAAACTGTCAGAAAGGTGAGAAAAATGTATACGTAGCAATGAAAATTATTTAGAATAAAATATTCTTTATCATTTTTAAACAACAAACATGTAATTTTTACTAAAAAATCCCGGTTTCATACCTCTACAGCAGGTATCCCCGATGCACACGTTTGCGGCTCCTCTTGTCCTCGGTACCAAGCCTCAAAGTCTCGGGAATCTGTCATTACAGGCACGGTAGCGAATACCACCTGGCTAAGGGTTATGGTTTTCTCTTGGTCATACCGCCCTCGCCGTCTTAAATCAGTGCCTCGCTACTCCTATAAATTCCATTCATTCTACCCCGTTTATAGACGGTGCCACATTTGTCTGGAATGCCCTGTTTGTATAAAATTCTCATTTATTCATCCCATTTATCTCATGTATAACATCCTCCCATTTCTTTTTTTTTTTATGGAGGATGCTCATCTTTTTAGAGTACCCTTTTTAGGGAATTTTTCATTCATATGTATGCACCTTATTCATATTCATGCACCTAAGTCGAGCATAAATACACTCCGATGTACTAAGCTACTTTAAGATAGAGAACTGTCGAAGGGGACCAAAGTAAAGTAGAAGACAAAATTAAAAGAAAAAATTTTAGGCGACTGCGAACAGGTATACATCAGAGAGCGACGGATGCACCGGCACCGATGCTGTTTTAGTTTGTTTCAGAGCTGCTGTTGACATAGGCCAGTTTATAGCTTTAGTATGTGTATGATGTGTTTAAAGTTTTTTTGCAGGTATCTGTTACTTGAATCTAGATAGCAGCCACAAAATCTCCGATTTCGGAAAGAGCTCTTTTTGCTGTAGCTAACCGATCGATGCTTCCTTGTAGATATGTGCTAGAACAAGGTCCGTTCAGTGTCTTCTGTGTAGTGACTTGTCGCCCCGTTTGTGAAGCTTCTCGTATCCATTGTTGGCTGCTAGGATATATTGCTTAAATTAAGTAAATGAGGTTTGTATAAATTACGGGTATATATTTGTATCGTTGTGTATGCTTGGCCCCGATATGCAAGTAATTTCGGTAATTTGGTTGTTATGCTGTTGTACATGGCTTCATACGAAGGTAGTCCCAAAAGTACCCGACCTGACTTATAAACACAGGTAGTTTTAAAAAAACAATTACTGCGATTGACAATACCACCTTTCAACAATTAAATGTGAAAAATTCATAATGGTACGTTTATTATTATTTTTTTTGCAGACATCCAAAGTGAACGCTCTCAGTGAATTTGTAAATATGAAAAAAATCGGGCATCGTTATGTGATACAATACTTTCATTTGAAAGGTCTAAGTCCAACCGATATCAAAGCCGAGTTGGATTCTACTCTAGGGAAGTCTGCTCCTTCGTTTACAACGGTCAAATATTGAGTAGCTAAGTTTAAGCGAGGTCGTACGAGCTGCCAAGATGAACACCGCAGTGGTCGACCAAGTGAGGTCACTACGTCAGAAAATGTCAAGAAAATCCACAAAATGGTATTGGATGACCGTCGAATAAAGGTGCGCGAGATAGCAGACATGGCAAGCATTTCAATAAGTGCTGTGCATCGCATTTTCACCGAAAATTTGGACATGAGAAAGCTGTGCACAAGATGGGTGCCGCGTTTGCTCACAATGGAGCACGAACAGCAACGTGAGGATGTTTCCATCGAGTGTTTGACAATATTTCGCAGCAATAAAGCCGAGTTTTTGCGTCGATTCATAACCATGGACGAAACATGGGTCTATCATTTTACACCTAAGACCAAGGAGCAGTCAAAGCAGTGGACTAAAAAGGGAGAACCGCCTCCAAAGAAAGCAAAGACAGTTCAGTCAGCTGGCAAGGTCATGGTATCCGTTTTCTGGGACGCGCGTGCAATAATATTGATTGATTATCTCAAAAGGAAAAACAATCAACGGCGCATATTATGCAGCCTTATTGAAGCGTTTGAGTAATGAAATCAAGAAAAAACGGCCCCATCTGACAAAAAAAAAGTGTTGTTCCATCACGACAACGCACCAGTCCACACGTGCGTCATTGCGATGGCTAAAATCAATGAGTTGAAGTTCGAATTGCTTCCTCACGCACCCTATTCGCCAGATCTGGCTTCCTCGGATTATTTTCTTTTTCTGAATTTGAAAAAATGGCTCTGCGACAAAAGATTTGCCAACAATGAAGAGGTAGAGTCTGCGGTTAATAGGTGTTTTGAGGAGCTTGACGGTTCCTACTATAAAGCGGATATCGAAGCTATTAAACATCGTTGAGAAAAGTGTATCGAACTGAAAGGAGAATATGTTGAAAAATAAAAAACATTTTCGCAATTTTTTTACTGTTTTCTTTGTCAAGTCGGGTACTTTTGGGACTGCCCTCGTATGTCAATGATCCCTGTTCCTTCTTTTCGGCGTGGTAAGATGAGTAATTAGATGCATAATCTCGAGCATTATTTTTTGTGGATAGCCATGTGAATAATGATCGATCGACGGAGCTTGGCCGAGTCGATTGAGGACCATTTGATTGTTGTATTAGAGTTCAGGTTAAGCTTAGCAACGTTGCATGTGGCTGTTATAAGTGTTGCTGACCATATTAGTGTGTAGATGTGATTCAAATTTGTATCGATATTTAGTTGTTAATGGTAGTAATTTATGGGATCAGTTTTCTTTTGGAATGCACGATCTTACTTCTGGATTTGTTTCTATAAATCATTTGAGCATATTGTTCAATCTTAGTTTTGTTATTTTGGTATCTACGTTGCATGGTTCATGGTTTGAGTAGCTATTATAGTAGCTATTATATTCTTATTACTAAGAAGTGTGAACGGATCCTTATGCTCGGTCTGTAGTCTTAGTAAGTTGTCCAATAGATTAAAAAGTTGGGTGTTTTGTGAATGATCCTCTTTTGTTGCAAATACTTGTGTGTGTGTATGTGTGTGCATGCGTGCGTGCGTGCGTACGTGCGTGGGTGTGTGTGTGTGTGTGTGTGTGTGCGAGGTCTGGCTATTAAATAACGAGACTGGTTACGAAAAAGGATTTTATTTTAAAAATTATTCTACATTCGAATGCTCCCCTTCAATATACTCCCCTTCCCTCGCCACACACCTTTCCATACATTTTTTTCATTAATCGAAGCAGTGCTGGAAGTCTTCTTTGGTGAGGGCCTTTAGGAGCTCTGCTGTTTCTTGCTTTACCGCTTCCATCGACTCAAATCGGGTCCCTTTCAAAGCAGATTTTATCTTCGGAAACAAAAAAAAGACGCACGGTGCCAAATCTGGCAAGTACGGCGCGTGTTCGAGCACTGGAGTGCGCTTACCGGCCAAATACTGCTTCACAGATAGCGCGTTATAAGCAGGTGCGTTGTCCTAGTGCAAAATCCACGAGTTGTTCTTTCACAACTCGGGCCGTTTCTCACGAACTCGTTCTCGCAGTGTTGCCAAAACTGACAAATAGTAAGTCTGGTTGTCAGTCTGACCCTCTGGAACCCATTCAGTCATTACGATACCGTTAATGTCGAGAAAAACGATCAACATTGCCCTAAATTCTGATTTGGACATCCTTGCTTTTTTTATTCTGGGCGATTCAGGCGTCTTCCAATGCATCAATTGCCGCTTCGTTTCAACATCGTATTGAAAAATCCACGTTTCGTCGCAAGTAATAATGTTTTTCATCAGTCCGGAATTTTTTTTTAACCTTTCAATGAAATCTGAGCAGACCTGTTGATGCAAGAGCTTTTGGTCAGGAGTCAGGTTTTTTGGCACCAACTTCGCACAGACTTTTGTCATGTGTAATTCCTCGTGTAAAATTTGTCTAACCGTTTCTTTATCGGCGTTTACAGCCTCGGCAATCATCCAAATGCTCATTCGACGATCTGCACGCACAATTTGGTTGATTTTGGTCCCTGTTTCCGGAGTTGAAACATTGACAGGGTGACCTGGACGTTGGTCATCTTCAGTGCTAACTCGGCCCTCACTGAAGCGCTTATACTACTTAAAAACACGCGCACGAGATAGAGAATTGTCCCCATAGGCCTCTTGCAACAATTTACAGCACTCAGTCGGAGTTTTTTTCAATTTAACAAGAAATTTGAGATTGATACGTTGCTCCTGTTTTTCGTCACACATGGTTTTTGGCACGAGAAAAAAACACGTTCGTTTCAAACCGCTACTGCACAAATACAATAATAGTGATGAGAACGTGTTTTGGTACGTGCATAGACAAGATATCTAGATACCTAACGCACTACTTGTTTTTTTCCCCACCCCTCTACGGCGCTCTCTAGGCGCGCAGTCTCGTTATTTAATAGCCAGACCTCGTATGTGTGTGTCAAAACGACACTTCTTTTGCACTATCCACGAATCGATCCATTTTTTCGTTTTTTTATACGAAGTAAAATGCTGCTCAGCCAGGCCGTTAGTAATCGATTAAAATTAATAGTAATCAAGAGGCGCAATGTCTGGAGAGTACGGCGAGTGGGGTAGGACTTCACATTTCAGCGTTTCCAGGTAAGTTTTGACCAGTGACGCGACATGCGGCCGAGAGTTATCATGCAGCAAAATCACCTTACCGTGTCTTTGCTCATGTACCGGCCGTTTTTCTCTCAATGCTCGGCTCAAACGCATTAATTGTCGTCGATAGAGATCTTCTGTGATGCTTTGGTTGAGTTGGAGCAGCTCGTAATACACTACCTCCAGCTGATCCCACCAAATGCACAGCATGAGCTTGAAACCGTGGATATTCTGCTCTGGCGTTGATGCTACTACTTCGCCGAGCTTAACTCACGAGTTTTTACGCTTCGGATTACTGTGGTATATCTACTTTTCATCACCAGTCACAATACGATCTAAGAAACCTTTTCTTTTTTGTCTTTCGCTAAATGAGTTAAACCAATCTCTGCATGTTCTTTTTAACAGAGCATAATCACCGTAGGTTTCTACGATAATCCTGTGTGCTTCAGCTGCAGATTTCTTTTTAATAAAATAGTGCGGTAAAATTCCTCGCATAAACAGTTTATTTGGCACAAAATTTGACATGCTTTACGTTACAAAAAGAAAATGTTCTTCATAGGTTGATGTAAACACACGCACTGATTTTAAACATATGTTATAGAACTTCAATATAGATGCATCATCATCTTGAGTTATACACACAAAATTTTTGTACCGCCATCTGACAGTGAAACGGCGAGAACTTATTTACATCTTCAATACATGGGCTAAAAAGTAACGGGATTTTTTAGTAGGTAACGCTACTAAAAAATAAACATGATTCATTTCGAGGGATTTACTAGGTTGTTCAAAAAGTTTTGAAAGCGGAAATGAAGATACTTTTTTTTGTTGGTGAAATCACTTTTATTGCTCAGTATAATCTCCCATAAGTTCAATACACTTGGTCCAACGGTCTTCTAACTTGTTTATCCTATCATGGAAGTGACTTTCTGCAAGGCCTGCAAAATACTCCTCTACGACGGCTATAACCTCTCCGTTTGATGAAAAATGCTTCCCGCGAAGGAATTTCTTGAGGTGTGGAAACAGTCAGAAGTTAGAGGGAGCTAAATCAGGCGAATAAGATGGATGCTGCAACAATTCGTACTTTAATTCGGTTATTTTAGTGATGGTTTTTTGAGCTGTGTAAGCGGGTGCATCGTCTTGATGAAAAATGATTTTTTTCCTTTGCAAACCGAGTCTTCTTTCACTAATTTTTTCATCCAATTGGTCCAAAAGGTTACAATAATATTCAGAATTTATTGTTTTGCTAGTTTGGAGATAATCCACCAACAAAATCCCTTTTGCATCCCAAAAAACTGACGCTAACACCTTCTTCGCCGATTTCTGGACACGAACTCGCTTCGATGCCGAAGTGCCTGATTGACACCACTCTTTAGCCTCTTGTTTTGATTCAGCGTCATAATGGTAGACCCAAGTCTCATCCATAGTGATGAATCGACGCAAAAAATCCTTTTTATCCTTTCGAAAACGCTCTAAATGTTGCTCAGAAAGTCGCATTCGAACGTGTTTTTGTTCCATTGTGAGCGAATGCGGCACCTATTGTGCACAGAGCTTTCTGAAACCCAAAACTTCATTTAAAATATGACTCACACTGCCTAATGAGATGTCTAGGGCCTGTGCTAAATCTCTCGGTCAATCGACGATTTTCCAAAACCATATCCTGTACTTTTGCTATGAATGCTGGTGTTGATGCACTTTTTGGACGTCCTGAGCGTGGATCGTCTTTAACGCTTTTTCGACCACGTCTAAACTCTAAAACCCATCGATGCACAGTTGGAAATGAAAGAGCAGATTCCTTTAACACTTTTACCATTTTTGTATGAATTTCCGTTGCTGATAAAACTTCCAAAACAAAGAATTTTATCACTGCACGATATTCGGTTTTTTCCATTGTAAAAAAAATACATTGACACGTCAACTTCAAATGGCTTGTAAACAAACAATGTATTGACAGAGTGGAATGAAACTTTGAGTTTGTTTATATGAAAGATAAAATATTAAAATGGCGTAAAAATTTTGGTTCTTCTACTGCTCTATAGATGTCGCTTTCAAAACTTTTTGAACAACCTAGTATGTGTCACTAGTTAATGTGTAAAGTTTGATGACATTCCATTCATTTGTTTACAAGCTACAGTCGTTTAAGTTTCGCTACCTTCGCTTTTGTAAAGAAAATAGAAAAACGGGAATATCACATCTTGATCAAACATTGTTTTTCGATTGGAAAAATTTCTAAACAATGAATGAAATGGTTGAATAAATGTTATCCCACATTTGCTCCTTCGATAACAACAGTTTTCCGGTGGTTTAGTGAATTTAAAATGGTCGTACAAGCATCGGAAACGCACCTTGCTCTAGAAGGCCAAAAGAGGCTACGAATGCAGAAATTGTAAAGCAAGTGCGTCGAATCGTTTTGAATGATCGTAAAGTGAAGTTTTTGTGCAAGATAGCTGAGGCCGTTGGCATCTTAGGAGAACAGGTGGGATATATTTTGCACAATGTTTTGGACATGAAAAAGCTATCCGCGCGATGGGTATCGCGTTTGCTGACCGTCGACCAAAAACAGCAGCGCGTTGATGTTGTTGCAGCGTAATCGCGCAAACTTTTTCGATGTTTTGTGACGATGGATGAAACGTGAATCCATTACTATGCGCCTGAGTTCAACAGGCAGTCTGCAGAGTGGCTGAAAAGCCACGAAAACCGACCAAAGCGGCTAAAAGACCAACGCTCGGCCTGGAAGGTTTTAGCTTCCGTTTTTTGGGATGTGCATAGCATAATATTTATCGATGACCTGCAGAAGGGAAGAACAGTGACCGGTGAATATTATGTAGCGTTATTGGACAAACTGTACGACAAAATACTAAGAAAAACGACCCCATTTGGTAAAGAAAAAAGTTCTGTACCATCACGATAACGCACCGTCACACACGTCCTTGAAGGCGATGGCCAAATTGGACCAATTACAATTTAAATTGGTTGCTCATCGATAATTCTTAGTTTAAAATCAGAAAAGGAAGAATACGTCAATTTTGTACATGTACGGGACCTCAAACTCTTCGATTCGATTTGAGTATTAATTGATTTTTGATCTTCGTTGTTTCCCAAATTTCTCTTCAGTAAGTGCTGTCTCCTGTCGCGATGGCGCCAGTTTTAAATTTCTCATTAACGCAAATACGCGATCTCGAATAGCGCTATATGCCATGTACCCGGCGTACGTAAGTTGAGAAATGGCTAAGAGAGAGAGTCTGCCAATAAACTTTGACTTGCACGTGCCGTTGGGTATATAATATATAAGGCGTATGCTCACGACGTAGTACACGCTTCAAGTACTCGTGCGCTACCTCTCTCTCTCTCTCTTTCTACGCGCTGCTCTCTCATCGCCGCGCGCTTCTCTCCCACCAGTCTCCACGCGCTCCTAATATCTTTCACCGTCGCCGCGTCGTATTTCGGTATTGCTCGTGCCCTCTCTCCCTTTTCAGTACTCAGGGCGCGGGGAGAGAGAAGCGATCGTGAGTGTTGATAACGGTGCTGTGCAAGTGTGTTGTGGTGGGGAACATGGTCGCTCGAGGACACGCAAAAAAAAGCCGGCGCGTGGTTCGTGACCATAACCTCGGCGGGCAGCTTTTTATGAAAAATCATTAAAAAACCTGTTGTCTAGATGTTTTTCTTCCCATAAATGACTTAAGAATATATTTATTAATTAATCCTACTATAAAATTAATAAATATAACTTCATGGGGCATTCATTAAAATTTTTTTCAAGACTAATAAAATCTCACAAAAATAAATTGTAGAACTAAATTTTAAGATGAAAATAATTAATAAAATAAATTTCATTTTTATTTTATAATAGCCTTTATAAATAAAAACAGTTTCAATTTTGTCCCATTATAACAACAGATATTATTTTGGAAAAATGAGTGAGTGTAAAAAATTATCAAGTTTACTGTCTGTCAAAAAAGTACCAAGAATTTTAAATTGGAACAACCTTTATACGTTCAATAATCAAAATTTATTGGGTCGCCTTCAAAATAGGCTCCATTTGCTCCGATACATCTATGCCAACAGCACTTTCAATCATCTAAACATTTTTTATAGGCGCTTTCCGGGATGGTCTAAAGCTCGCGCGCCGAATTTTGTTTTATGGCTTCAATCGACTGAAAACCGGTGCCATGGAGCGGCAATTTAAGTTTTTGGAAAAGGAAGAAGTCACACGAAGCCAAATCCGGCGAATACGGTGGTTGTTCAAGCGTGTTCGTTAAGTTTTTGGTGAAAAAGTCGGTCACAATCGTAGCTCGGTGAGACGGCGCGTTATCGTCGTGCAAAATCCACGAGTTGTTCGCCCAAAAATTTGGCCGCTTCTTACAGATACGCTTACGCAAACGTTTCATAACGCCTAGGTAATACTCTTTGTTTACCGTCTGACCCTCTAGAACGAATTCGTAGTGCACCACGCCACGGATATCGAAGAAAACAATAAGCATCACCTTCACTTTTGAGTGGCTTTAGCGTGGTTTTTTCGGTTTCGGCTCGTTTTTTCCCACCCATTCCGATGCTTGCTGGCTTGTTTGCATATTGTACTCGTACACCCACGTTTCGTCACCAGTTATGATGCATTCCATGAATGCGGGATCGGAATTGGCGCGATCCAGCATGTCCGAAGCGACCTGTTCGCGATAGCGTTTTTAAAGAAAATTAAGCTCTTTAGGAACGAGTCTTGCGGCTACCTTTCTCATGCCCAAAATATTAATTAAAATCGTACGTGTGGACTCGTGGGATATCTCAAGTTCATGTGCTATGTCTCTCAAGCTGGTATGACGGTTTGCAAGCACCATTTCCTTAATTTTATCGACGTTATCTGCGGTCGAAGCCGTCGATGGGCGTCCGGAACGAGGCAAGTCTTCGACGACTTTACGACCCTCCTTGAAGGCTTTGTACCACTCATACGCACGGGTTTTCAATAGTACTTTATCACCAAAAGCCTTTTGCAACGTTTTCAATGCATCAACACACGAAATTTCATTCGCAACACAAAATTTTAGACAAATTCTTTGTTCGACGTAATCACCCATTGTGAAAAATCAGCACGCACTATTGACATGGACTGACTTAACCAGCTACTGTAAACACACTCGTTGACAGATTTCGCTCAAACTTGGCATAGTCATGAAGGACACTTGTACCAACCTAGAAAAAAAAATTTACCTGCCTGAATTACCCCGCCAGATTTAAATCGACAATTCCTGGTACTTTTTTTGACATAATGTACTTTAGATTACGATGTTTCGATGAAAATTTTTGTTCTACTTTTAGCGTTACCCGAGGACAACAGATTTATTTTAAACGTTTTTATCCACAGAATTCTAAATTGCAGAACACGATGTGTATTCCTCGGGCAATTCTAATTCAATAACGATTTTTGTACGCATTTTTAATTTTGTCGATTACAGCGACATCTGTCACGTATTTAAAAAATGTTCCTAACAAAATTTCCATATTTTTCGACGCAGAATCAGAATCTGCAATATAAAATTGGGGTACTCATTTCAAACTATTAAATTGAAACCGCTATATACGGGGGGTTAGAGGGGGGGCGGTTGATTGTGGTGTCATTGCATGTCACCTATCCAAATTAACAAATTTTCCTTTTTTACCTTTTTATATGCGTAGTTGTTGAGATACTCGCATCGATAGACTAAAAATTCCGATTATAGCGCCATCTGTCACGCATCGATAAAAATGTTTGAGACAAAACTTTCATATTTTTCGACGCAGAATTAGAATCCGTAATAAAAAATTGGGATTTCTATTTAAAATTCGCGATTTGACCCTCAAATAACCTTCAAATTTGACCTCAACGTTAACGCCAAAGTCAGCGTTGGACGACCCCCTTTAACTCCTATAACTTTTGTCTAAACATTTTTTGATATAACCATCTCCCAATTAAGTTATTTCGACCGATAGATTAAAACGGACCACCCTGTAGATCTTTGCACTCTTTTATGTGTGGTTTGGATCTTATTCATTTATAAAAGAAGTAAACGTGTAAACTTACTAATGCCAGGGTTGGACGGGTTAGCCTTGTTGTGGTTAAGAAGAGATGATTTTTGGAGTTTAAGTGGGTCATGGGGTAGGTAGATTAGCCCGCTTGTAGTGTGAAATTCAATTATTCTAAGAAAAGTAAGCAATTAAACTCACTGATTTCTCAGTTGGGTAGGTTAGCCTGCTTGTGGTTTGGTAGTGGTGGTTTCCAGAGATTAGGTGAGTTAGGGATTAGTTAGGTTAGGGAGTTAGATGGTCAAATAGATTAGCTCGCCTGCTGTGTGAAATTTAATTTTAAAAAAGAGCAAACAACTGAAATCGGTGTTCCCAAGGTTAGGTGGGTTAGCCAGTGTGTGATTTGGTAGAGGTACGAGGGTAGTCCCAAAAGTACCCGACCTGACTTATGAACACAGGTACTTTTAAAAAAACAATTACTGCGATTGATAATACCACCTTTTAACAACTAAATGTGAAAAATTCATAACGGTACGTTTATTATTTTTTTTTTTACAGACATCCAAAGTGAACGCTCTGAGTGAATTTGTAAATATGAAAAAAATGGGGCATCGTTACGTGATACAATACTTTCATTTGAAAGGTCTAAATCCAACCGATATCAAAGCCGAGTTGGATTCTACTCTGGGGAAGTCAGCTCCTTCGTTTACAACGGTCAAATATTGGGTAGCTGAGTTTAAGCGAGGTCGTACGAGTTGCCAAGATGAATACCGCGGTGGTCGACCAAGTAAGGTCACTACGTCAGAAAATGTGAAGAAAATCCACAAAATGGTATTGGATGACCTTCGACTAAAAGTGCGCGAGATAGCAGACATGGCAGGCATTTCAAAAAGTGATGTGCATCGCATTTTGACCGAAAATTTGAACATGAAAAAGCTGTGCGCAAGATGGGTTCCGCGTTTACTCACAATGGAGCACAAACAGCAACGTGAGGATGTTTCCATCGAGTGTTTGACAATGTTTCGCAGCAATAAAGCCGAGTTTTTCCGTCGATTCATAACCATGGACGAAACATGGGTCCATCATTTTACACCTAAGACCAAGGAGCAGTCAAAGCAGTGGACTAAAAAGGGAGAACCGGCTTCAAAGAAAGCAAAGGCAGTTCAATCAGCTGGCAAGGTCATGGCATCCGTTTTCTGGTATGCGCGTGAAATAATATTTATTGATTATCTCGAAAAAGGAAAAACAATCAACAGCGCATATTATGCAGCCTTATTGCAGCGTTTGAGTGATAAAATAAAAAAAAAACGGCCCTATCTAACGAAAAAAAAAGTGTTGTTTCATCACGACAACGCACCAGTCCACACGTGCAACATTGCGATGGCTAAAATTAATGAGTTGAAGTTCGAATTGCTTCCTCACGCACCCTATTTGCCAGATCTGGCTCCCTCGGATTATTTTCTTTTTCCGAATTTGAAAAAATAGCTTGGCGGCAAAAGATTTGCCAACAATGAAGAGGTAGAGTCTGCGGTTAAGGGGTTACCCCCACTTGTAGCTCAACAAAAAAGGCCTTTTTCCTGAATTTTTTTAAAGAAAACTACAAAACTTTTCTAAACGATTATTATATCATCTTAAAGAATACATCTTGAAGAATTTTCAGTAATTTTTTTATTCCAAAATATTACATTGTTAAGTGGCAAATGGCCGCCAATGAAATAGTGTTTTTATTTATACGGTTTGCGATGACCAACATTGCGGCAAAGTGGATCATCTGAATTAAAAAATGTGGATAGATTTAGTTAAATATAATATAAACTAGTCTTTAATCGAAGGATTGAAAAAAATATTCATTTTTCACAAAATGGCGGACAGTCAAAGTTAATGGTTCGATTTTAACGAAAAATCGAACGATTTAAGACTACATTTTTATGTATTAAATAAGCCTGCAAAATTTCAAGATGATCGGTTTATTAGTGTTCGAGTAATCTTGGTCACCGACTTCAGAAATGCCATTTCCAGAAAAACGCGTTTAAAGTTCAAAGTAGCTGGTTGTTTACACAACGGATTCTCCTCTTTCAACGCTCATATCTTAGTCAATTTTGTTCGGATCGACTTAAAATTTCCAGGTCATATTCTCAGATACTTATATCGTATCTTACGATACGATACTTAAATCGTTTTTTTTAAAGTCGCAAGGGGGGTAACCCCTTCATAGGTATTTTGAGGAGCTTGACGGTTCCTACTATAAAGCGGGTATCGAAGCTATTGAACATCGTTGGGAAAAGTGTATCGAACTAAAAGGAGAATACGTTGAAAAATATAAAACATTTTCGCAATTTTTTTACTGTTTTCGTTGTCGGGTCGGGTACTTTTGGGACTGCCCTCGTAGTTCTCGCCTTTTTTAATCCATTAATGTCCAAACAGACACTTTTTGAAAACCTCTCTTTCCGCGCTCACAGCTATTTTATTTTGCGGTCAAACAAATTGCGAAGAAAAGATTCTTATAGTTTAAAGTGCACTCTTTCCGATGGCATGATCAAAATTATTGAAAATCTTAATTTTTCATTCAATAGATCAGTTTGGTAATAAAATCACAAAATTTTCAAACTATTTTTTTGGAAATTAAGTTTTTAATGGATTTTTGGTCTACAATCGACTTGGAGTCGCTCTAGATAGTAAGCTCAATGTTTAAATTTCAAGAATATGTGGTATAGAAGAAAAAATTCGGCAAATTAGTGGCTTTAAAATAGTGCCTGAAGCGCCAAATTCTAACTAAAACATTTAAGATTTTTTCGCTCAAAAACAATTCACGCTGCGGAAAAATTGCTAAGAATAAAAAGGGTTTTAAATTAGTCAAGAAATACGTCTGAATTTTTTTAACGAGTTCCGAGCAACTTTTTTGCTTTTGCAATTTGTCAATTTATGAAAAAATTGCAATATTCGCTCGTATCGTCTTGACAAAATACATGTGCACTTTTTAGTAGATTTTAAGCTTTTTTTACTCCTTGACTTTTTTTATAAAATGCATTGTCTTGGTGTAAAAAATTCCAGGAGGTTAAATTGGGTAATCGATGCCTAATTTTAAAGTGCAAGAATTTTGCACTTCAGGCGCTATTTTGAAGCCGTTAATTTGACGAATTTACTTCTGAATACCATATTCTTAAAATTCAGATATTGCGCCTACTCTTTTGAGCAGTTGTAAGTCGACTGCAGACCAAAAACTCTTCGAAAACTTGATTTCAAAAAAAAAAATGTCGGTAATTTTTATAATTTCTTTTTTTAAGCTGCATTTTTTAATAAAAAATCCAGTTTTTCGATGATTTGGATAATATCATTGAAAAGAGCATACTTTAAACTATAAGAATCCTTTTTTCGGAATACAATAGGTATGAGCACAGAAAGAAAAGTATACAAAAAGTGTCCGGTTGCACGTTAATGAATTAAAAATGCTTCTGGGCCGACATAAAAGCGCGACTAATATTTTTGAATGATTTAGAAATGTGCAAAGTTTTATTCAATTAGGTAACTATCACTTGGGTGGTATTACTTGTTAGTAATAATAATTAATTTTAATGATTAAAATTATTTTACCAGCAACAGCATTATTCATACCAAATGAGTAGCTGACAATCATATTATTTATTTATATTTATGTACATTTTATATTTTAGGCTCTTGGTTTATCGGGACAAAAACTACTTGGAGTTCCTATTGTGGTACAACATACACAAGCAGAAAAAAATCGAATGGGTAATTCTATGCCAAATTTAATGCCCAAAGGACAAACAGGTCCTATGAGACTATATGTGGGTTCATTACATTTTAATATAACTGAAGATATGCTCAGAGGTATTTTTGAACCTTTTGGGAAAATTGAAAACATTCAATTGATAATGGATCCAGAAACTGGTCGCAGTAGAGGTTATGGATTTTTAACGGTAATGATTAAAGCTTTTATAAAATCAGTAAAAGAATTTCTTCTTAAATATATTTAGTGTGAATAAATACTTTAAAAGTTTATTTATCACTGTATGGTTTTAAAAATTCAAGTCTATCTTCGGTTTGATTTTTAGAAATTTTGATTTTTTTATATTCACTTTTTTTAATTTATAGGAAACGCATATCATTTAAGAATGACAACAAAGATATTATTAATAATGGTTTGTTTAAATTGTTTCACATTATACAAAAAATTTACATACGTCATAAGAAAAGTTTCCTTAAATTGACTTTGCATAAAAATTATAGATTTTACTAAGACCAAATCAATTTAATTTGACCTTAAAGTAAATTTTTAAGATTAAGTAGAGGTTAATTATCATTTTTATTTTATAAAAATTACCAATATTTCATATTTTATGACCAACTACCTCTTCAAAAGCATTTACTAAAGTTATCTAAAAAGCTATTTGATAGTCAAATAATAAATCATTTCAAATAAAATTATAGAATATATGTTATTTGAGAAGAACCGAATATGCAGCAATGCGACTCCAAGTTTTGGTAAAATGAAAAATTTGAGATTTAGTTAACTCCTAAAGATAGAGTAATGCAATGGTACACTGTAATTATTATAATAAGATATTTGCAAAAAAGTTACGTGGGTAAATTTCGAATTTGAGTTTTTGAGGAAGTTTCGGATGAAAGTTATTCGGTTTGAAGGGAGGAGATTAATAATAATTTAAAAATTTAATTGACTTAAAATTTCACATAGCATTTAATTTTCTTCACAACTTTTAAAACTTTAAATAGTTTACGGAGTATAAAATTTATTTTATATATTTTATGCATCTCTTTTTCTTATAATCTTGTTAACTGTAATTTTCATATCTGAAAAATCGTTTTTGAAAATAACTCATCCTATTTATTTTGATTTAGTTCTTCCTTGCGTATATTTCGTTAGCAATCTTGAATTAAATTTAAAAATAATAATTTCGAGAAAATGGTGGACTATATTGCTAATGAAATTATTCACATTCTACTTGTTTTAGGAGAATGTCAACACAGTCAATCGTTTTCAATCTGTTAAAAATAAAAAAAAAAAAAAAAAAAAAAAAAAAATAAAAAAAAAACAAGCCATTAAATTCTTGGAGATCACCTAAAAGGAATGAGCCGCAGTAAAAAATAAAAAAAAAAAGTTTATAGTCTCTTAATCCAGGCATGGTAATACTCAAAAGAACCTCGAAGAATTTTTATGGATTGCAGTATGTGATGTCTTGATCAAAAGCCTCCGCGGATGCAACCTTCAAAAATGAATTATTTCTCTACTATAAGATGTCAAAGTTATAAATTTCAAGAGGATTAATACACAGCTACACAAGTACTCCCTGCAACCTGAAATGTTGTCCCATAATACCGCTTGCGAAAAAAATTTCATTTTACGAGTTCATGCCCATAGATACCTTTAATCAGTCAGGCTCTTGCACAAATGACCTAGTCTTTGATCTTCCTGTCTAATTCTAATAAATAAGAATTTTAAACTTGTTACCTTTAAGTGATATTTGTATCATTCTTTATTTCTTAAATAATTTCAAGGCCAAAAAAAAAATTATTTTTTATCAACGTAAATATGCATAATTATCTTATTCTGGTTAATATGAAAAACAGATTTTCTAATTTAAATGTTTTTTTTTAATTGTATTTCAGATTATAAACATTTAGTCTATTTTTTAAATACGACTGTACTATTGTAGTACACAGCGTGTCCCATGGAAAACGGAACTTTTTCAAAACATCGATTTATATTGGCGCCACCTATTGGTGGATGTTAGCAATGGAAAGGTTCATTCTTAACTGACATCCTGTCAAAATTGTATGACATTTGGTTCAATAAAAACCAAAATATCGCGCTCAAAGTGACAGTGTGTTTGTGGCATCGGTCGAAAAATGAACTTCGAACAAAGAGCAAATATTAAGTTCTGTTTTAAACTCGGTAAATCCTTTACTGAAACGCATAATTTGCTGAAACAAGTTTATGGCGATAATTGTCTATCCCGTACCAGAGTGTATGAGTGGTATAAGCGGTTCCAGAAAGGTCGTGAAGACATTTAGGACGACGAACATCCAGGTCCTTCGAATACCGTGGTTACTCAAAGTAACATTGAAAAAGTGCGTGAATTTATAAAAAATGAGCCAAAACCTTTATTGCGATCCATGGAAATGAAATTGAATATGTCCAAAAATTCAATTCATCGCATTTTGACCGATCATTTGAATCTACGGAAGGTGTGTGCACGCTTTGTTCCACACAAATTGACCGACTACGAAAAATTGCTCCAAATTCAACATTGTAAAGATTTGATTAAAGAGTCAAAAAAGGACCCAAACTTGAAATATTCGAATGTGACTGGTGACGAGACATGCTGTTTTCAATATGATCCTGAAACCAAGCGTCAAAGTGTTGAATGGAAGCACTTAACCGAGCCCAATCCAAAAAAAAGTCGTCTTGAAAAGTCAGAAGTGAATACAATGTTGATTTGTTTCTACGATTCGGAGGGTATTATTTATCGTGAATTCGTTCCACCTGGTTAAACGATTACTGCTGTGTTTTATCTTGGTGTTATGAAGCGTTTGCTCAGCCGTATTCGTCGTGTGCGGCCACAATACCGTAAAAAAGGGAGCTAGCGTTTGTTGCATGATAATGCCCCGTCTCATCGATCGAACTTGATCACGGATTTTTTGATCGAAAATTCCATTTTAACCATCAACCATTCACCGTACTCGCTGGATTTGGCTCCGTGCGACTTCTACTTGTTCTCCTAATTGCACTTGCCTATGAAAGGAAAACGTTATGCCGACGTAGAGGCCATCCAAAGAGCGACGACCGACATACTAAAGTCGATGGATAAAATGATCTCAAAAACTCATTCGATATGTTAATTGATCGTGCAAAACGTTGTATTGATGCAAAAGGAGACTATTTTAAATAAAATAAATGAGATTCGCCAGAATATTGAGTTTTTGTCTTTATTTTGAAGAAGTTCCGTTTTCCATGGGACACACTGTGTATTACATATTAATTTTTCAGTTAAATTCTTAAAGATGATAAATTCTTTCAGAAATTCTTAGTTTCATTATACAAATTCTTTGATCTTCTCTAATTCATTCACACTCGAAATTTCAATGTTATAATTCAATATTTTCTGAGATCTGTTTTTAACTTTAGTATTAATAGAGAATATCTTATAGATTAATTATCATTTTTCCTTCTTATTTTGCGTAAAATTATACAAGTTTATGTTTTTGAAAAAGAAGGTCTTTTAATGAAGAAAATTGTAAAAAAAATTTTGGTTTATTAGCACTGTTAGCAATTGTACATATTAATGTTTATTTTTTTCCGTTAAAATTCTCTTCTATTAAAAATGATCCTATACTATTCTATTATTATACCTGCCCAAATACTTAGATTTTGTGGATGTTGCGTCTATGATTCCAAAAAGCAGTGAGGATTCTCTGTAGTCCACAACCTACAGTTGTGACGATTAACATTGTCAGTTAACTGAAAGGTAGCTTTATCTGAAAACAACTATTTCGTTTAAAAAAGTTTGTCGCGCATCAATATGATTTATCATTACGAGGGTGGTCTGAAAAGTTTCCGACCTCAACGTGAAGATAGCAGCACTCGTCAATAAAAGCTAGCAAATTTCGTTGTTCATCTGTTGACAGTTGCTCACCAAAGTTTCAGCCATTTTGGATGCGCAGTTGTTAGTTGACAGTCGTTTGAGTGAGTCGATGTGAGTGTTGTTGCGAAAATGGACAAAATTGTGTATCGAGCTGTCATTAAATTTTTGTTTTTAAAAGGCAAAACTTTGGGTAGCTGAATTCAAACGTGGCCGCGAGAGCTTGAGAGACGATGAACGTTCGGGACGTCCAAAAACTGCAACCACTGACAATAACATCGCCAAAGTTCACTAAATAGTGCTAGACGACCGCCGAATTAAAGTAAGAGAGATAGCTGAGGTTATGAACATGTCCAAAGAACGTGTTTGCTACATATTAAATCAAGATTTAGGCATAAGAAAGCTGTCCGCACGTTGGGTGCCGCGTTTGTTTACGTTAGACTAAAAACGTGTTCGAATGAACATTTCCAACGCTCTATTGGCGCAGTTCAGGCGCAATAAATCCGAGTTTTGGCGCCGATTAATCACTGTAGATGAAACTTGAATGCACCAATATACGCCCAAAACAAAAATACAGTCAAAACAGTGGACTGCAAAAAAGGAACTGGCTCCAAAAAAAGCAAGAACTGTTTTTTTGGCTGGGAAAGTGATATTGACTGTTTTTTGGGATAGTCATGGAGTTTGTTTAGTTGATTATCTTCAAAAAGGAAAAACCATTACAGGAGCATACTACTTGACAAGCTGAAGGCAGAACTTGTGGAAAAACATCCACATTTGTAGAAAAAGAAAATCCTGTTTCACCAAGATAACGCGCCGTCTCACACCTCAGCGGTTGCCATGGCGAAAATCTACGAATTACGGTTTCAGCTGCTCTACCATCCGCCTTACTCACTAGACTTAGTCCCAAGCGACTTTATTTTGTTCCCTCATCTGAAAATTGCTCTCGGAGGACAGAGATTTTCGTCAAATGCGGAGGTAATCACCTTCGTGAACAATCATTTTGCAGAGAAAAACGCCGAGTACTATTTAGATGGGTTAAAGAGATGGGAGCATCGCTGGGAGAAGTGTGTAGAATTACAAGGAGACTATGTTGAGAAATAAAAAAGAAGTTAAGAAAAAATGTCTTATATCTGTGTTAGATCCGAAACTTTTCAGACCACCCTTGTATTTTGGCAAAATCCAGTCTCCGATCAAAATTATCATCATTTACAAATTCTTGGACATATTTGATTTTATATGGATGAAACTTGTAAAGTTTCATTATTTTGTAAACTGAAGTTCTTCTAATCTTACTTTTATTAAGTACTTTTCTAACGGAGGTATAAGGATCTCCTCCGAAGGATATTGCCACGTTCAATGAAGTTTTCTCATTAGTCACTGTCTTTGGTTTTCCAGTTTTCAGGCAATCTTCAACTCTTCAGCCAAATAGTTTTTCCTCATCATGAAAATGGTTATTCGTTTACGTTTTATAAGACGTTTTATTTTCTTCAAGCAATATAAAGGCGAATCAGTGCTTTGATAGACTTAATTCAGAATAAAAAACTTCAAAGATTTTCAAAATCGATAACACAGGTCTACAAAGAATATGTTATCTGTGCCATGGATATGACTATGATATTTCCAAGTATTTTTGCTCGTTGAATGCAAAGCTGATCTTAATTTGGCCTCAGCGCGTCTAGATTTTTCTGTATATACTAAAAATGTATAAAAACTAGACTAGATTATCAATAAAAGAAATGCATCATCAATTCTTTCAGATTTTTTTTTAAGATAATTTTACTTAAAACTTTGTAGTCGAGGCTTTTTGGTATCGTTAAGTATGAATCTCAAGTCAGAAAATTGAAATTTTTCGATTTAAGATAGCAAATTCAAAATGTCTGAGTCAAATTTAAAAATGAAGAAGTAAAAAGCTCTGGGAATTGGTGTTTGAGGGTTCTTGGGGTTGCTAAGTGCGAATCTTAAGTCAGAATATTCAAATGTTTTTATTTAAGATGGCGGATTCAAAATGAACAATATTATGAGTGATTGATACTCAATGATCAAAATTGGACCTGTATATTATGACATAGCTCATGAGCGTTTGTGTTTTTGCATCCTTTTTTGTGATTGCCTAGAAAGTTTACAACTATCTTTTTGAAACTTATACATGATACTTTTTCGTCATGATTCATTGTAGAAATAAATGCTTTATCTTTTAGCATTGCATGAATTTCGGGACCATCAAAGATTTTTCGTTTTAATTGAGCATCAGATATTGATCGGATTTTTATATGCCAAGTATGCATAACACTCACCATTCTTATCCAAAGCTTTTATATATTGTTTCATTTAACCAAGTTTTAAATGAAGTGGAAAATAAGAATTTGGGATGGTTCTACCACAGGTTACTTGATGACATTATTTATATCAGGTGTCATCGATTCCTTTGCAAACCAATTTACTTTTACATAATGGTTGTTTCGATATCTGCTAACCCATAAGCATAATGAGTATGGAAATTTTGTAAATCCTGATTGCTGACCTGAGTTCATAGTAAGAATCTTCAGATCACCACAAACCTGCTAGGTATATTCCTTGTATTTTATTTTATGAAAAATAATCTCAATATTTTAATTTTCCTCTTTCAGTGCATCTAAATATGCTATGGGTGTCGGGACATAATTTTTTGTATTATGTAACAATACAGCCTTTAGCCTTTGCATAGAAGAATCTATAAACAATCTCCAATTTTTGCTTTGTAAATATTTTCTTTTAATTCATTCATTAGTTCAATAATATCATTACAGTACATTAAGTTGTTTTCTTGAGTAAAATACTTTCTAAAACATTCATCTCTTTTTCTGTTGAATGATACTCTTGTATCTTTTATGAATATACCCGGCTGTTCAATAAGTTTTGCGGTTCGATAAGAAAAACACAATTTTATGGTTTGAAATACACTTTATTATTCAGTATAGTCTTCCTGACGATCAATACACTTGTTTCAATGAGATTCCAATTTATGAATTCCATCCCTGAAGTAAAAATCTGGAAGGGCTGCAAAATACGCTTCCACATCTGTTATGACCTCATCATTTGATGAAAAACGCTTTCCACGTATGAATTTTTTTTAGGTCTGGAAACAGATGAAAGTCGCTAGAGGCCAAATCTCTGAATACGGTGGATGCTCTATCAATTCGAACTTTAATTCATGAATTTAAGCCGTTGTCAAAATGCTGTTGTGACACGGTGCATTGTCCCGATGAAAAAGGATTTTTTTCTTCTGCAAACCGGGTCTTTTTTCACGAATTTTTTCCTTCAGCTAGTCTAAAAGGTTACAATAATATTCAGAATGTATTGTTTTACCAGTTTGTAAGTAATCCACAAACAAAATTCCTTTCGCATCCCAAAAAACTGATGCTAACACCTTCTTGGCCAATTTCTGGACACGAACTCGTTTCGGAGCCGAAGAACCAGGTTCACACCACTCTTTAGCCTCTTGTTTTGATTCAGGATCATGGTGATCGACCCAAGTCTCATCCATAGTGATGAATCGACGCACAAAATCCACTTTATTTTTTCGAAAACGCTCTAAATGTTGCTGAGAAAATCGCATTCGAATATGTTTTTGTTCCATTGTTAGCGAATGCGGCACCCATTGTGCACACAGCTTTCTGTAACCCAATACTTTAGTCAAAATATTGCTTACACAGCCCAATGAGATGCCAAGGGCTTCAACTAAATCTCTTTTAGTCACTCGATGATTTTCCAATACGATATCCTGTATTTTTTCTACGATTTCTGGTGTCGTTGCTGTTTTTGGACGTCCTTGACGTGAATCGTCTTCAAGGCTTGTACGACCATGCTTAAATTTAGCAACCCATCTTTCTACTGTACTAATTAAAGGCGAAGAGTCCTCATACACTTTCAACATTCGTTCATAAATTTTCTTTGCTTTGAAACCTTCCAAAAATAAAAATTCAATCACTGCACGATACTTGATTTTTTCCATTGTAAAAGAATACTGTAACACGTCGATACTAAATGGCTTGTAAACAAAGGAGGAATTGACAGATTGAAATGAAACTTCACATACGTTCATATGAAAAGTGTACCAACATAACAAAAAAAATTTAGGCTAGTAGCAACACCCTCGCTTATCGAACCGCAAAACTTATTGAACAGCCTGGTATTTCTCTCTTTTATCCTAAAAGTAATAACTTCACTGTATTAAATATTTTGACTTAAGATTTGTACTTACCGACCTGAAAACTCTTAAATTCCAATTTTTAAAGCCCTTCCTCATTTTTTAATTCGTATCTGCCATTTTGAATTTGCCATCTTAAATCGAAAAATTTCAATTTTCTATTTTGAGATTTGTACTCGGCGCTCCTAAAAAGCCTCGAGTACAAAGTTTTAAGTAAAATTATCTTACAGAAAGATATGCATCAAAAGATTAGTGGTGAATTGTCTTATGGTCGAACTTCATAACTCGTTACCGGATTATCTAAAACAAAAAAATCGAAATGCGTTTAAAAGGTGATAAGTTTCCCTAGGTAGTCAGAGAGAGTTTTTTTTCGATTTTTTTATTTTTGGCAGCATTTAAAAGTGAAAAACGCGATTTTTGCTGAAAAAGTTTCGGTGAATTTGTTATTATATAATGAAAGAAAATGGTAAAACAAAAAAAAACTCTCTCTGATTACCTGCTGATTTATGTTTAGAAATAGTATTTTAAATTTGAAAAGAATCGGTCAAGTAGATTTTGAGTTATAATGTTCACGAACTTCAAAAATGACGTTTTCGGGAAAATTAATTTAATGTTTCTTGTACTCACAAATCGAGCATGAGGGCCGGTCGCTTGAAACGCTGTATCTTCATTAGTTTTGCTCCGATTTATTTGGAATTTTGACACAATACTCTCGACATGTTGTGCATTCAGAAAAAAATAAATAAATAAATAAATAAAAAAATGCAAAATAAAAAATTTTAAAACCTTACCCCCCCCCCCCCTTAAAGAAAAAATTTTCAAAAACTTTTATTTCTTTCAAAATTATTGTAAATTAAGTGCTTATGAAACCATTATTCAAGTTTTTAGAACTGCAGGTTTATCTACTGTGTAAAAATTTATTGCTGATATATCAATTACTACGGACAATTTTATTTTTAATTTAACTACAAATATCGTAGTGACCGTCTATAATACAGAGACCGTTCAAAAATCAAATTATAGCTAAATAAACAAACTGATTGACATCTCTTATATTTAATTCGAAAAAATTTTTGTTTAGCCGAAGACATGTATAAAAGAAAAAAAGAAAAATTTTTATTCCAAACTCTTTGCGCAATAATCTTAGCGCACAAACATTTCTACCAAAATATTTGACAAAAGAAAATCTAAGTTATGAAGTAATTTTTCATCTCAATACGCCTTTTTTCAGCATTGTTTGCTTCGTGAATTAGATATTGTAATCTCTTTACTTAAATAATTTAAAGACAAGATCAAATGATCTTTCGTGAGAAAAAAACTGAACAAAAGTTATGCGGTTTCTTAAGGGTACTTACCTAACTTTTCTGCAAATTTACGTTGACGATGCGGCTCTCTACCCGCTATATAATGTATAGAATAATGTAATAATATGTGTGGTGTCCCAAATATATGGGCATATTTAAAAATATTAAAAACTAAGGGCGTTAGGAAAAAACTTAATTTATAAAAGTTTCAGCATAACGTAAGGCGCATCTGCTTTTAACCTTAAATTTTTTGAAATTTAAAGCCATTTGTAGGTTATTTCGAGTTTATTAAATAAGAACTCCCGTTTTTTAATACAATAGAAAGCGGGAAAATTTTTTAATTTAACAGTTTAAATATCCTAGAGGGTAAAATCACATCTGGTTATTTGATGGTCAAATATTTTTCCACCCTGGATTGGTGTAAAGCAGCAGCTTACTCAAAAAATAGGAATGTTGAAGGAAAACTTTTGCTACAAATGTTTCCCGAAATCAAACGGCGTATCTGATGATGATCTTGATTTTAACCTTGTATATGACCTTGAAAGTCATTTAAAAGTGAAGTTGATTTTTTCAAATGAACCATAAAAAGCAGAAAAAATTTGGTACACAACAGAATAAATAATCGACACGATCTCATCAAGAGGTCACGTAAATGTCAAATGACATTTTACCGTGTATTGGTGTCTAGCAACCGATAAATCGAAAAATAGGATTGCTAAAGAGAAATTTTCTCATAACTATTTTCTATTAATAGCTTAATTTTTAGTTACATTACTAATCGTATACCTTGATTCATAGAGCTTGATTTTTATATACATTTTCAGCTATTTTTCCAGTATAATTCAGCTAGAAATCCAGCTATTTATAGTTAAATTCTTTTTATATCATACCTGAATATTTAGCTTGAAAATCCATAAAAATGCAGTTAAAATGCTCGATAGAGCTGTAATTGTAGCTATTTTGTAGCTATTTTTTTGTCTGGGTTTGCAAGTATATTGCCAACGTATTGCAAATATATTCCAAACATATTGTCAATGTTTCTGCAAATGCGCATAAATTAATCGCCTTCTCACATATTGCCGATGTTTTACAAAATCATATCATCATTTTATACACTTAAAAAAATTATAATAAAAATGATAAAAGTGTGAATAACACATTTTTATATCTAATGTATTAAATTAAGCACAGGAATATGAAATTCTTTAAAAAATTGCATTTTTCTTGCAGTAAAATTTTAAAAAATATTACGATAGAATTGCTATTGTTGCAATCTGTGAACACTTGTACGATGATAAGCTAGTGACACTGCTGACATTTAGAACCTGCATATGCAAGTTTATTTATTGCTATACCAATTCGTGCGTAATTAATTATGTATCTCCGAAGCTCTGATCGTTCCTTAGCAGAAAGTCCTGGCTCTCAAGTTTCAATTTGCCTCAGAAGTTTCACAGAATTAAACGGAGCGTTTGACAATGACCATAAATATGATCTTGGATTTGAATTATCTCTAAAAATTTAGATAAGGATTTGATTTAATACAATCATTTTCAATTTGATAATTTTTAAGGAAGATGCAACAATTAAGGTATCTTGATTATTCAGTATTTCAAACTTTATTAAATAATATTAAATAATTTACAGTGATTGAGAAAATAACGCGGCAATATAAAGTACATCTATATAAGACACGACGGTTGAACTTCTGATGTATGTTATTTGGAATATAAAGTTCAACTGACTCGTGTCAACAAAAGCAGAGGCTGCCACACGGATAGAATTAGTTCGTTTTGGATATCACGACAATATTTATTATTGTCTCTAAATTTATACACACACACACAAATGTGTATTGCTGCGCGGAAATAAACGTGAATATTTCCAACACAATTTCACATATTTCACTTTAGATTCGCATTCAGCTACCTCAAAAAACGCCTACATACGAATTTTTGGCCTAATTGGTTGGTTTAAATTTTCTTCCGTCATATTGTATCTGCAATTTTAATCTTTTCATATCTGATCTCAGATTTACATTCAGTGATCCCGAAAATCCCTACATACGAATTTTTGGCAAAAATCATAGGTTGAAGTTTTTTCCACCATATTGTATCTATAATTTTGAATTCTCGTCTCTGACCTTAGATTCACATTCAGCGACTCCGAAAACCCCTAGATGCGAATTTTTTGCCGAATTCATCGGTTCAAAATTTCTTTTGCCATATTGTATCCATTATTTTGAATTTTTTATATCTTACCTCAGATTAGCCTTCAACTACCCGAAAATTACCTACTTGCAAAGTTGTAGCTAAGTGAAGTTTTAGAAAGAAAAACCCCCTTCTGCTCTGAGCACTCTTTCTCTTTCTTAGACTAATTATAGTTGAATGTGAGTTCTCATATTTCGGCATTTGAAAAAGCCATTAGCTTTTGTTAATAGTCGTGCATGCATAAAATGATTATACAGGCCCACAAAAAAAATGAAGCCGTTGCGGAACACATAACAGTTGGGAGACATAATTTATTTATTATTGATTTGTATGAAATTAAAACAATGATTAACAATTTCTGTGAATTTATAATTTTCTTTGTAAAAATGTGTACATAAATATTACAAAAATATAAATGCATTAAAAGGCAATATACTTTCAATAATTGGAACAATGCCAAAAATAAACTTCATTATTCATAATTAAATCCCCCGATATAGCGGTAGTACATTTCATCGAAGTTGTAGTTTTTCTGGAAAACGACAGCAAGATAATATAATAATTCAAATCTATTCTCGAAATGAAATACCAAAAGAATATTTGAAGTTTATAATATTGCAAAATGAATATAATAGTTGATTATGTTAACCGTTTACATACAATGATATTGTTAAAATAATATATTATAATTTTATTGCATAGAAATAATAATAAATTAATGTAACTCATATGCACTTCTTCTTGAAATATTTCTTTTTTATTTAATGTGAATAATTGAAAAATTAAAAAATTTCATAACACGCACAAAGACTGATATATTTAAAACTTTAATTAAATAGCAGAAATAATTTTTTGAAGCATTTGTTTCGAAAAAATTTTAATATTATTTAATTTTATAATTGATTTAATAATAATTAAAAGTTAAAATCAAATATTTAAACAAAATTTTTTTTATCTTCATAATTGTATATTAATTATGTTAAAATTATTATAATTATAATTATATAGTTGATAAATAAACTTTAATCTATTTACACTGTTAAAATCAATTATTTCTTTAAAATGTATAAAATAAATTTTAACAAATATGAAATAAAAATATTTAAAAGGAAAAAATGCTTACGTGATTAACAAAATCTTACTGATATCACATAAATTTCCAGAATATATATATATATATATATATATATATATATATATTTGGTGTACAACTTTGCTTCCGCCGTTTTTTTCCGAAATTCGAGGCTTAATTGTAAAAAACTGGTTATACATTTATGATTCAAAGTATTGTCTATCGCTGGCCACTACTTTCTCCTATCTTTCCGGCAGCATACGAATCCCACGTTGAAAAAATTGGTCATCTTTTGAATCGATCCACGAATCGATCCAATTTTTTACTTCTTCATAAGACTGGAAGTGCTGGTCAGCCAGGCCGTGTGCCATTGATCGAAACAAGTGATAGTCCGAGGCAGCAATGTCTGAAGAATATGGTGGGTTGGGTAGGACTTCCCATTTCAAAGTTTCCTAGTATGTCTTGACCACTTTCGCAACATGGGGTCGAGCATTGTCATGCTGTGAAATCACTTTATCATGTCTCTCGTTGTATTGCGGCCGTTTGTCTTCCAATGCTTGGCTCAAACGCATTAATTGCGTTTGATAACGATCGCCTGTGATTGTTTCAGTCGGTTTTAACAACTCATAATACACTACGCCGAGCTGGTCCCACCAAATACTGAGCATGATCTTGGAACCGTGAATATTCGGTTTGGCCGTCGACGTTGAAGCTTGGCCGGGATATCCCCATGATTTTCTGCGCTTGGGATTATCGTAGTGAACCCATTTTTCGTCCCCAGTCACAATGCGATGCAGAAGTCCCTTCCGTCTTTGCCTTGCAAGCAGCTGTTTACAAACACACAAACGCCGTTCAACATCTCTCGGCTTCAACTCGTACGGCACCCAATTTCCTTGTTTCTGAATCATTCCCATGACTCTCAGGCGTTTTGAAATGGCTTGTTGCGTCACTCCCAATGATCCTGCCAATTTTTGTTGCGTTTGACAAGAGTCTTGACCAAGTAATGCCTCCAATTCTGCATCTTCGAAAACCTTCGACCGATTGACTGCTTGAATTCAGTGCAGATTCTTAATTGATCAACAGTTAGAATTATGTCGGTTTAATTGTTCCGTATTATGAGGTGGCTTCATCAGAAAACATCACGTATAATGCCTTTCAGGAAAACGCGCATGATATAATCGTGCTGCTGCATGATAATTTTTATGACATTTACTTCAAATCAGTAAAATGTTTACAATTTCATTGCGTGCATAATCAGGCATATTTGCTCCAATTATATTACAATGAATAACTTCACACACAAGATAGAAAAAAGAAAAATTATTAACAAAAAATTTATATACGAAAAAATTCCAAGTGGATAAAATTGAATTGTTCAGTTATTAATTTTATAAAAATGTTATTAACTTTTCAGAATTTAGCGAAATTTCATTGGAATGACGATATTGTAATGTAATTGTTGAACATATAAGAGCTTTCTAATTTAGAATAAGTATTTCTAATAAAAAAAATTTATAATGATGATTAAACATAGGAAAGGGTACTTGCGAAGGTAGTTATTGACCTTTTGAGTTTTTTCTTTTGGTGTATTTTTGAATTATCTTATTCTGTTCTGAACGTCAACTTTTATACGTCTTCAGAAACCGGAGTCAAAAACATAGTGAAAACCATAAGAAACTCATAAAATAGTATTTTTTCGCATTAATTTAATAAAATATTAATGATTTGAAAAAAATTTCAAATAAAATGTAGATCACATCAAAATCCATCTTTTTCATTGTGCGTATTTTTGTCTAGAGATAATATTTTCTGAGGTAAATGCGTTCAAAATATATTTGCATATCAGTTAAATGCGTGTATTAAACACTCTTAAATGCTTCCATTTTATTTTTTGAAAAAAAGGTTTATTTAGATATTTTGGCACGCTTATTACGAATATCATATGCGAAATTGTGAGAAATTTTATTTTCATGGAAAAAACAATGAGAAACCCATAAAAATCATAGTTTTCTGCATTTATTTTGAAAACTATGAGAAATCTTGAAAAATGCTTTAAACAAAAGTTGTAGATCACATTAAAATACATCTTCCTGTGAAACAAAAAGTAGGGATTCCCATTTGAATATCTGAAGTTGACTTTGAAATGATCTTGAAGGTCATAGTCCTGATCAAATTCACGGCTACCATTCGCTTTCCCTCTTGCATTTCTAGAACTTCTGTCTCTAAAAGAATACTGCGATTAGCAACGAAAACGCATAAGTATTCTGTATGAAAACAATCAAAATTGATCTCTTCGACAAATCGATACGCAATAACCGCTAATTTAAGTTTTCTTACATAGTATATTTAAGATATAAATTGAGTATACAGTTAGCTAGTCTTGATGTCTAGCTAGTTTGTATGAGTACTGTAATGGACAAAATATCAAATGTCTTCCAATAAAAGACTTTGCTTAAATTGTACATGAATATTTTTGAAAAAATTTTATAATTTATAAATAAAATTAAAAAAGTTGTAATATTTTTTATATTGATCTCATTAGTTACGAATAATAACGAAAGAAAATTCAAATACTTGCAGAAAATTCTCATATCAATTTTTTATTATATATATATATATATATATATTTTTTTTTTTTTTTTAATTATCATTAACTATTATATATCTGATTATATAAGATATAATTAGAATATAAAAAATATAAATTGTATGTACATTTTTATAATATACTTATTGTAAAATTTAAATTATCAAACGATTAATTTAGTTGACCAATTATTAATTAAATTTAAAAATTAAATAAAGTATTCCTGGTTTATGTATGTAACAGATCGGCTTAAAAGTTTGTAGGCTGACACATAGATGGCGTTACTAGATTAAATCCATATGATTTTTAGTTAGTATCAACCTTCAAACGATACGTATATAAATTTGACAGCTTTCGAACAATAGGTTCGTGAAATATAGGATTGGGAGTAAAGCAACTTTTGTTATTATGAAAAAAACGAATAAAAAAGAATTTCGTGTATTAATGAAGCATTGCTTTTTGGTAAAAAAAAAAAACTGTTGAAGCCAAGGCTTGGCTTGATAAACATTATTCGGACTCTGCACCAGGGAAATCAACCGTTAAGAAGTGGTTTCCTGAATTTCAATGAGGCGAAATGTGCGTCGAAGACGATGCACGCAGTAGACGCGAAAGAGGCTGTTACCGACGATAACATCGAGAAAGTTCACAAAATAATTCTGAATGATCGTAAAGTGATGTTGATCGAGATAGCTGAGACTCAAAAGATATCAAAGAAACGTGTTGGTCATACCGTGCATGAATATTTGGACATGCGAAAACTGTGTGCAAAGTAGGTGCCGCGCGAGCTCACAACCGATCAAAAAGAATGTGTTAATAATTCAGAGCAATGTTTAGCGATATTTAACCGTAATAAAGACTAATTTTTTAGACGATATGTGACAATGCATGAAACATGGCTCTATCACTACACTCCAGAGTCCAATCGTCACTCAGCCGAGTGGATTGCACGCGATGAACCGAATCCAAAGCGTCGAAAGACGCAAGAGTCGGCTGGCAAGGTTATGGCATCAGTATTCTGGGATGCGCATCGTATAATATTCATCGATTACCTCGAAAAGGGCCAAACCATCAACAGCGATTATTACATAGCATTGTTAGAGCGTTTAAAGGATGAAATCACAAAAAAATGGCCCCATTTGAAGAAGAAAGAAGTGCTGTTTTATCAATACAATGCACCGTGTCACAAATCAATAAAAACAATGGCAAAATTGTATGGATTAGGCTGCGAATTGCTTCCCCATCTACCTATTCTAGGATCTCTAAGTATTTTCTAGATCTTGCCCTCAATGACTTTTTCGTCTTAGCAGACCTCAAACAATGTTCTCTGGAAAAAAATTTAGCACTAATGAAGAGGTAATTGCTGAAACTATGGCCTATTTCTAGGCTAAAGAGAAATCGTACTATCAAAATGGTATCGGGAAATTATATGGCCGCTATAATCGTTGTATCGCCCTCAAAGGTAACTATATTAAATAATAAAATTGAATTTTACCAAATAAATGTTTTTTACTGTGTTAGCCTACAAAATTGTCTATGTATCTTATTCATAGGATTTTTATTCTGTCAGCTGTCTATAATATTTATTCTAATATAAATATATAAAATTCTATCTACTAATATGCTTGTTAAATATTTTGTACAAAGAAGATTAGTAAATTCATAGCGTGAATCATCAAGATTAGTAATTTCACCTCTGGCACGATATTCGCTCGATTGATCGGTTGTTTCTGGATCGTAGGCATAGATCCATGTCTCATCTCTCGTAATAATGCGTTCCATGACGTTCTAGTAGTCAGAAAGCATCGCTTCGCAAACATTAACTCGACGCTCTTTTTAAAAAGAAATCGAGTGCTCTTGGAACCGACGATCTTTGAGCACAAGATTTTTGATTTCTTTGATGTGTTTCTCATCAGTTGATGTCGATGGTTGTCCTGAACGCTCTTTGTCTTCGACGTTGTCTCTGCCTTCTTTGAACTGTTTGTACCACTTGTAAAAATTTCTTTCCGACAAAAACTGCTCACCGAAGTCCTTCTTCAACATTCTGAACGTTTCTGCACAAGAAATTTCATTTAAAAGACAAACTTTAATGCAACTTCTTTGCTCACTAAAATCTGACATGATAGAAATCACCAGTCACTTCTTAATGCTTACAAAAATGAGCGCCACTTGCAAACTAATGAATATATTGACATGAAATTTGACACAAATATCTCTCACAGGGCTACTAACTTAAGAAAGAAAAAAAAGTTTCGTCAAATCGATGTACCCGCGAAATTTAAATTGAAAATAGGTCTCACTTTTTGATCATAGTAGTATGTACAGGAAATATATTTTAATCTAGAATCTCTTGTTGTAGAAAAGTGTTGAAGTACATAAAAATAGGTTTTTGTCTATACAAAAGAAGTTTTTTGTCTAGGCTTAAAGAAGAATAAACTGCTTTATCTGCGATATAGCGGCGATACTAAGAGCAATGTCTTGTTTAATTGGAGATGAAAATAAAGGCAACGCACTATAGCTATTCGTTTTAGAAATAATCTTCGTCGACAACGTGTCGAATTTGATTAATAGTCTCGAGTCTGTATAACTTGCTTAAGCACTTCTAAATGCAGAAATAAAATTAAAAAATGACCCGTCATGCACAAAATTAAGTATTTTATGTACTGTCGCAAATCATGCTTGCTTTATCTGTCATAACTATGAAAATGTACAGAGGCTCTCTTTGAGATGCAAAATTTACATATTTATAAGAAAGGATATTTATGTCCCTTATAATCCACGTTGTTGTCGTCGATACTGTAATAACAATTTTTTTTTAAGCACTTCTCTTCCAAGATTATCGTATTTAAATAGACTACATAGATACGTAGGTATACAATTGAACAGTTCTTTGAAAATGTTAAGAGCATCTGCTAGTCTGATCAACTAGATTACAAGAATATAAATTAATTCTTAGATAAAGAGTTTAGATTGTTCAGTCCAATAAAACAGGAACAGTTTTATCATATGCATAGATTTTGTGATAATGCTCAAGATGGAAACCGTACAAGACGTATAAAAACAACTGGTTTATTAATGCTATTATATAAATTATTTCGACAGTGATTATCTGATGACTTTCTGAAAATGATATTAATTATAGTATTAGACAGGCTGTGAGTTTGAGTATAAGTAAATTGCACAAAACTTCACAGCGCTTTATTCCACAAAACATTGGTTTAAACGCCCTTACCTGTAAAGAATATATTCTAAGGCACGTCATTGCCTTTGCAATTATTAGGTGTAGTATAAAGAAATCCATTATTTTTGCATTGAATTAAAGGTTTTATTTAGCATAGATAGAATGATACGATTAAGGTCAAATATGCACTGTTTTGTTCGATAACTTGTTGCTATTTTGGAGGTAATTTTATAATGCTTCTCTTGTAGAAACCCTTGTCCCTATTGTCAAAAAACTGGGACAGTCGATTTTCACAATCTTCTCTTGAGGCGAATTTTTCACCTGCAAAATCATTCGTCATAGACAGGAACAGGTGGTAATCACTTGGTGCCAGGTCCGGACTATAAGGTGGATGCATAAGAACTTCCCAACCAAGCTCCCGGAGCTTCTGGCGAGTCACTATCGATGTATGCGGCCTGGCGTTGTCCTGATGGAACACAATTCCTCTCCTATTGGCCAAAGCTGGCCGCTTCTGGGCGATTACTTCTTTTAGACGGTCCAATTGTTAACAGTACAGGTCCGAATTGAGAGTTCGGCCGTAGGGGAGCAGCTCATAGTAGATGATTTCCTGCTAGTCCCACCAAACACAGCAAAATCTTCCTGACTGTCAATCCTGGCTTGGCCACCGTTTGCGCCGGCTCATCGCGATTTGACCACGACCGCTGTCGCTTGACGTTGTCGTAAGTGATCCACTTTTCATCACCAGTAACCATCCGCTTCAGAAATGGATCGTTATTGTTGCGATTCAGCAGCGATTCGCAAATGGAAATTCGGTCCATGAGGTTTCTTTGCGATACCTCGTGTGGCACTCATACATCGAACTTCTTTTTGTATCCAGCCTTATTTAAGTAGTTCCAAACGGTTTGTCGTGCAATGTTTAGCTCCTGGGCAATCGAAACAGTGCTTACGTGACGGTCGGACACGACGATTTCCATTATTTTATCAACATTTTTGACAATCGGCCTTTCAGAGCGTGGTGCATCTTTGACGTCAAAATTACCGGAACGGAATCGACGAAAACAAAATTGCGCGTGATTGGCTGTTACAGTACCAGGACCATAAACACTATTCACATTTTCAGCTGCCTGGCTTGCGTTTTTGCCTTTATCGAAGAAAAACTGTAAAATATGGCGTATTTTCTCTTTGTTGGTGTCCATCTTTGATGCGTGCTAAAAAAATACTGAGTCAAGCAATCACAAAACTGTATCAGAAGCTTTTTTATTACGAAATCTTATCTTTCTAACGCAATCTAGTGTAACCCGATCGCACTTTTACAACGGGAGATACAGACTACTAAAGCCATCTATTGGCAAAATAATGGATTACTTTTTACTACACCTAATATTTTGTATAATGATAATCCAGTCACTCAGTGATAGCATTTGTGGATGGTACATATTCCTATTTCAAAAAATCAAGCAATTTGCAAGCTCTAAGACAGTTATACTGCCTTCATAAAAGACAACACTTAGTAAAACCAGTATTAGTAGTGGCCTCTAATAGGTATACGAGGGTGAAGTAGAAAGTTTCCGTCTGGTGAAGGAAAATAACTTTTTTCATGTTTCTTTTCTCTTTATTTTTCAACGTCATCTTCATCAAGATTAATACATTTTCTATAACGGTGCTTTAATGCAGCGATACCATTTTTATAGTTCGATATGTCCAGTCTTCAAAATACTCATTTACAGCGTTGATGACTTCCTCATTGCTATCAAATTTTTCACCTCCGAGCCATTTGTTTCGAAAAGGAAACAGATGATAATCGATGGGGGTTAAATCTGGCAAATATGATGATTGAAGTAACAATTCAAACTTTAATTCGTTGATTTTAGCCATCGCAAGAACCAACGAATGAGCAGGTGCGTTGTCATAGTAAAACACTATTTTTTTCTTCGCCAAGTGAGGTAATTTATTTTTCACCTCGTCATTCGAACGCTGCAATAGCTGCTTAGTATTGACCAGTGGTCTTTCTCTTCTCCAGGTAATCAATGAAAATAATTTCTTTTTCATCCTATAAAGCAGTCGCCATATTCTTATTTGCAGATAATTTTGTTTTTGCCTTCTTTGGGGTTAGTTTACCTAGTCCAATCGATTGCTTTGATTGTTGTTTACTTTTAGGAGTGTAGTGGTGAACACAAGGTTTATTTAAAATTGTAAAACGACGCAAAAATTCGTTGGGGTTTCGCTTGTACAGTGCCAAATTTTTTATTAAAACAGTTTTCAGGGTAAATTTTTGATCGACTGTTAGCAAACGTGTCACCCATCTAGTACAGAGCTTCTCCATTCTCAAATGTTCATATAAAATATTGCGTACACATTTAGTTGACATCTTAATAGCGTAAACTATCTCCTTTGACAAGAATATTGAGCCACAACTAGTGGAATATTCCACGAGTCAGAATGATCAGGAGCATCGAAGCGACTGAAGTAGTGGAGAATGTAAGAATAAAGAGAGAGGGGATTCGTAGAATGCGCTTGCGCCAAGTCGTCGTGTTGCTGCGTCGAGAGTCCCGTCAGCCCGCCACGCACGCTACTCAGTGTTAGTAAGGCAGAGTTGAGAGAGAGAGAGAAAGAGTAGTCGTGACTTCGCCGTAGGAGTTCAAGGTTAGCAAAGGAAAGAAACAGTTATTGTTGGACAGAGTTGAGTTAGAATAGTCGAGTTAAGAGTTGGCAGAAAAAATTCGTCGTAAGCAGAGAAAAGAGTAAGTGAGCTAAATAGTGAATTGAGAAATTTAGAGGAAGCTGTGTTATTGTCTCGAAAAGTAACGGAGCACCTGAGGGAGAGAGAAGCCAAGTGTGGACGACCAACGAGGACTGAAAACAGTGGAGCTCGAGAGCAAAAGAATAAGAAACCAGAAAGAGGAGAAGAAAGCTAGAAAAAGTGGTAAACTGAAATAGAAAAGCAAAACCTGACGTAAAGGACAAATAATACGAGTATTAACACATCGTTCAATAAGTCCCGAGACTAACCCAGAGATGATGCTAGTAGTACCAAACTGGCCACGTTTCCATAAAGTGCGAACCTTTACATGAAACGTTTAAAAATTTCATGTCGATCGGATCACAGACGGCAGAGTTATCGAGGTTAGAATAAATTTACTCTGTAATTTGTTTGAAAAATGGAAAAAAGCGAGTTTCGCGTGTTGATAAAACATTGTTTTTTAATGGGTAAAAACACCGTAGAAGCCCAGCAATGGCTTGAAAAACATTACCCGGACTCCTCTCTATCCAAACCAACAATTTGTCGTTGGTATGCTGAGTTTAAACGTGGTCGTACGGACGCAAACGATGCGGAACGTTCGGGTAGGCCATTGGAAGCCGTTACACAGGAAAATGTGAGTGAAGTGTTAAAAATTGTAATGAAAAATCGCAAAGTGAAGGTCCGTGAGATTGCAAAAATGACACAGATATCATCTGGAAGCGTATTTACAATCCTTCATGAAAAATTAAGCATGAAAAAGGTTTTTTCCAAGTTGGTGCCGCGATTGCTTTCAGTGGAACAAAAACAGCAACGAGTCGACGATTCAGAGAGCTGTTTATCGCTATTTACTCGCAATAAAAAGGATTTTCTGCGTCGATACGTGACCATTAATAAAACATGGATACATCATTTCACTCTGAAGTCGAATCGGCAATCATCTGAGTGGCGCATGGCTGGCGAAAGCCGCCCAAAGCTTCCAAAAACGCAGCAGTCTGCTGGCAAAGTCATGGCGTCTGTTTTTTGGGATACACATAGCGTGATTTTCATTGACTACCTGGAAAAAGGTAAATCAATCAACAGTGATTATTATATTGACTTGTTGGTACGTTTGAAGAAAGAGATCGCCGCAAAACGACCGCACATGAAGAAGAAAAAAATCCTTTTTCACCAAGACAATGCACCATGCCGCAAGTCCATGAAAACAATGGCAAAATTGAAAGAATTGGGCTTTGATTTGCTTCCCCACCCCCCGTATTCGCCAGATTTAGCCCCCAGCGACTACTGGCTCTTTGCTGATCTCAAAAAAATGCTCCAGGGAAAAAAATTTGGCTTGAATGAGAAGGTCATTGCCGAAACTGAAGCCTATTTTGAAGCAAAGGATAAATCCTTCTATAAACATGGTATAGAAATGTTGGAAAGGCGTTGGAAAGATTGTATCACTCTAAAAGGAGATTATATTGATGAATAAAAATGATTTTTGAAAAAAAATGTTTCCGTTGTTAGTCTCGGGACTTATTGAACGATGTGTTAGAGTTGGTATATGCGCGTGAGACAGAGAGAGATAGCGAGAGAAGGTGTAAAAGAGTGAGAGAGTGTGAGAGCGAGTCGTGTTAGCAGAAAAGAGGAATTTAGTGGTTATCTGCGAAATAACCGGAGAAATCGACCGCACTTCCTCTGAGCGAGAGAGATTCAAGTAAGCCAGGAAGATAGAAGTAGTCTCGCCTGGCGCCTCAAAAATACGGCGAGGCAGTCGTTTGTGTCGGCGAAACGGGTGATTGTTTAAATAAATATTAATCTATTAGTTGAGAAATAAAGCTCCTTAATACTTTATTCTATAAATCTTTATTTGATAAATTAGGTTACTATTAACTTACGTGCAGCGATTCCATGCTTACAACGACGACTTACGACTATTAACCTACTGCCCGGTACTTCTCAGCTTCTTATATTGTGTACATACATTGCCGATTCATCTGCTTCCGGTATTTCAGTGGTTCATTACCCAATGCATACATTGCAATATCAGTAGATTTATCGTACTTTATTGCCACTCTCCTTACTCAATCATTCGACTTAAATTTATTCCTTTATATTTCAATATTAATTATTGAAATAAAATGTCGCGTTGCACTCCTCTAATTTATCACGGAGAGCACTTCGTACTCCGCGCGTATTCGTATTTCGTGCGCTTTCGTCGCTCGCACGGGTGAAATCGTACCTCGGTATCGCGACGGTCTCGGACGGGAACATACGGCATCCGCCAACATTAAAAGATAGGCGTATCGTATAATATTAGGTTGCTGCAGATGAAATGGCCGATTGAGTAATAAATTTTTAAACAGCCGTAACTTTTTATGAAGACAATTTATTCAATCAAAATAGGTACCAATAAATGCAACACACTTTTCCCAACGAGATACAAGTACATTCATTCCAGTTCTGTAGAAGTCCGAGTTTCTGGTTCGAAGATACTTGTCGAAGGCATTTTTGACAGCAGCTTTATTATTAAATGTTTTTCCTGTTAAAAAGTGATCCAAATATTTAAAGAAATAGTAATCTGTTGTTGAGAGGTCTGGTGAATATGGAGGGTAAGGAAAAGTCTCATAGCACAACTCGTTTAATTTTTAGACCGATGTTCTCGATACATAAAGTCGTGCGTTATCATGAAGCAGTATCACTCCATTCCTGTTGACAAGCCTAGATCGTTGGACTATCAATTTCTGATGCATTTCATCCAGTCGAGCACAGTATTTCTCAGCATTGATGGTTTCGCTAGGTTGCAGAAACGAATAGTGGATAACTCCAGCTACAGACCATCAAACAGTTACCATTATTTTCTTTGGATGAAGGCTTGGTTTCGGCATGTTTCTTGGCGCTTCATCGGCATCTAGCCATTGAGCCGATCGGCGACGATTATCGTATAAAATCCACTTTTCATCGCAGGTCACAATTCGGTGCAAGAACGGTTCCTTTTTGTTGCGGGAGAGAAGAGAACTTGAAATCTCCATTCGACACGTCATGTTTTGCTAGGTAAGATCATGCGGAACCCATTTGTCAAGCTTTCTCACTTTTCCAAGTTGTTGCAAGTGGCGGCAAACTTTCGGATAGTGAACGCCTAATTTCTCAGCTAGATCCCTTATGGTTTGACAGGGGTCAGACTCCACTAATGCACGCAGCTCGTCGTTATCGATCGATGGTCCTGGGTGTCCACGTGGCTCATTTCCAAGGTCCATATCTCCGGATCGAAATTTTTCGAACCACCGCCAAGTGGTTCGTTCGCTAACTGTATCAGGCCCAAATGTGCTGTTAATATTCCCTGCTGCTTCCGTTGCGTTGTGCTCTAATTTAAATTCGTATAGTAAAAGTAGCCGTTTTTGATTCACTTCCATGTTCACTTTCTCTTTTTATTTCTACGATCACTATGAAGTGCAAAACAGAAATGACTCCATAAATCAAGGTAGCAGTATTTATACTTCAATATGTCATATCATTTGCGCCGATTTGTGCCAACATAATATACTAAAATTGCAGCCAACTTTATGTCATTGCTAACTCGGCTATTTCATCTGCAGCAACCTAATATAATAATTGAGTTTAGGCTAGATAAGCTAGTTTTTGGCGCGGATTTCTAGTCCAAGGGAGTTCTCTTTCGCCATTTTTATTGCGTGGGCGCGTGCTTTCCTCCCGCGTTTTGGCAGTTTTTTCCCGCGCGACGTTTTCGCGAGTTTCTGGTGCGCCCTTGGTCGCATGTGTTTTTCTTGTTTAGTGCAGGTGCGTAGCTGCAATCTGCAGCACACAGGGCACCGCCACCAGTTCACAGGGGCGTAGCAGCGACGCGACGCGTCTCACGAAGCGACTTCAGCTGGCGACATCGGCGTCCCTCTCCGAGCGGAGATTTTCTCCTTTTGTGCGAGCAAGGATGGCCAGCCTAGTCGTAAGTTTCTTTGATAAACTTAATCGGCGCGCATAATTTTATATTTTTTTTTGTTTGCGTAGGAGTAACCTTTGCCGATAACCCCGCTTTTTATTTTATTTATTTTCGCGGTTCGTGCAAGTGAGAGAGCGTTAACTCTCTCTCACTCTTGTATAGTCAGGGCTAGAGAGTTGCGTTCTCTCTCGCACCTGTGTAAGAGTAGGTGCGTGCGAGTGAGAGAGCGATATCATTCTCACTCTAGTAGGATCAGTGCGAGAGAGTTGCATTCTCTCTCGCACTCGCGTAAGGCTAGGCGCGCGCGAGTGGGAGAGTGCTTTCTCTCTCACTCCTGCGGGCTTAGTACGGAAAAGTACTATTCTCCCTCGCACTCGTATTACATACGGCGCGCGCGAGTGGAGAGCTCTTTCTCTCTCACTCCAGTAGGCGCAGTGCGAAAGAGGTTCGTTCTCTCTCGCACTCATATCGTGCATAGCGCACGTGAGCCCTGTTCGCGCGGAGTAGCGCGCTTTTACATCAGCTGTTAGATATATTTTTTCACCTGCCTTCCTCGTGAATTCTTTTTGTAATTTTTATTTTGTTTATTGTTTAATATTTTTTTTTTTTTTTTTTGTCTTAATTTATATTTTTTTGTTCATTAAATTGCTGAATTATTTTATTTATTTTAACATTTTTGTTTTTTTCTATTTTACATTTCCTTCTTTTTTCTTTCCTTTTTCATTGTTTTTTTTATTATTATTTTTTTCTCGCTTTTTAAATTTCTTTATTATTTTTTTGTGAATTTATTTTTTTGACTTTTTTATAAAGTATTTTGTATTTTTCTTGTATTTTATCTTTTTCGCGTTTTTGCTCTTTAGACTGTTTTTTTTCTTTTTTTTTCCACGAGGATATTTCAGCCTCCCTCCCGAATACCGCCCTCTCCGAGACATCAACTAGCCGGGTGAGGACGACACACGAGCCGCGCGACGACGTTTGCGCGACGTTGCAACGGGTAAGTTAGGTTCGTAAGACGGCTTCTCGTGCCCGGACTTAGGAGCCAAGTCGTCCGAGACTTTGGCAGCCAAAAAAGGGGCGCTGCGAGCAAGTTTCGCACCTTTCGCGAATTGCGCATCCCCCGAGGTTAATTGCTCCGGTGGTGGTTGACCTTCAAAGCTGCCACCCCGTTACAACTTATAATCTGTGGTCCTGTATCACTGTTTTATGAATTTGTTCAATTATATTAGGAGTTGTGACCTCAACAGGGCCCTAACCCTTGCGCTGCGAACAGCGCCTTTTGGCGCTCGGCTGTAGACGCTTTCTCTCAGCGAACAGCGCCTTCGGGCGCTCGACTATGGACACTTCCCCTGAGCGAACAGCGCCTTTCGGCAACGTGCATTTGTTTTTCATTTTAGTATTAATAACTGCATGATAGTGGTCATCAATTCGTTTGTTTTTGACGCAATAGCTGCTGAGAGAGCAATTTCTTTCTAGGCGCTCCGCAGCGAAAGGGCTAAACGTGATTCGTCAGAAGTGCTCGTGCGATTATTCTTAAATTCAGAAACCTACTGATTAATCGTTGAATAAGATGGAGAAGATTCTTTAAGTATGCAATACAGCTTTTCTCTAATTTGTAATGGCGTTAAGCCTTTGAAATAGAAGTATTTAATTACCGCACGCTTCTCTGATTTTTCCACTCATGTAAGCAACTGAGGTGTCTTGGTCAGTCAGCTTTTAAATGTGAACTAACAGAGCAGTCGACCATATCGACCGATTAATATTTATATACAAGCTAGTGAGATGTCAAGCTTCAGAATACAAGCCAAACATTTGACCTGCTGGCGCTATCACTAGGTCAGACTGGAAATTTTTCACCTCACCCGCGTAAACATATTGTAATAAAAGTAGTACCGTGTTACAGTCTCATTGTTTTTTGTCTTATATTTTTTCGTTATGAAAATATTGACAAAATTATCTTTGAGTTTTTAAACATAAAATTTTGTTCTCTCCTTCCCTCCTTCCGTCTATCTCTCCTCTCTTATAGTATAAATGATGAATATGTTTTCATTAGGCGTCGTTTACACGTTGCTTATTTTATCAAGTCGTCCGGAATAGCAGACGGAGCACTATTACGTTATAATTTTAATTTGTTACTGCGCTCATTAAAAAATATCAGGAAGACTTGAAATTGTTAAAAGGTTTTAATAATTAGCATACATTAGTTCAACAAATTTTAATTTTAGAAGAAAGAAAAAGTAAGAAATGCATTTATGTATCATTAGTCCTCCTCTGTGCTCGTTGTTTAGGCTGTGTAGTGCACATGTGTGCATCTATTTTTAGGCTGCGGTGAGGGAGTAGGGATAACTCACCTTCGATAGATTTTTTGTACAAAGAGACATAAAAGAAAAAATTTTGATTTTTGCTTAAGGAAGTAACATAAGTTAGTATATTCAAATTAGTAGCTACTGAATACTTATTAAATATGTGATCTCGAATTGATCTTCTCAAGCACCACAAAACTTTGAAATATTATTTTTGTTGTTAAATTTTCTATTTTCTTAGTCTCTGGTGTCAAAAAGAAAAAAAAAAAAAAATTCATAAAAATAAAAATTATTCTGATATTCAAATAATCTTGAAAATATAAGCTCTAGTTCAACCTGATGAAGCTTATCCGCACATTTGTGCTTAATTTACTTATTAAAGGTATCTTCACAACGTTTATTTCGCCTAGAGAATTAAATAAACGGATAAGCAGTATTTTAACAATCGCCACTGATTTAATCTTTTCAAGATCAAAAAACCAACTAGAAAATATCATTTCTGATATAAAATTTTCCGCTCTATTTAAATCCAGTGTCATTGATAGAAATTTTTATCTAAAAAAAAACTTTCTGATCTTTAAATGTCTGAGAAAATTCACCTAAAACTTGAAGCACTCACACCGATAGACGATCCCAATTTTCTTAAAAAACTTTTGTTATAACTATACTTCTGTTTCTATATTTATTCTGAATGTACTGTCTGTCAAAAAAGTACCGGGAATTTTAAATTAAAACAACATTTCAACGTTTAATAATCAAAATTTATTGGGTCGCCTTCAAAATAGGCTCCATTTGCTCCGATACATCTATGCCAACGGCACTTCCAATCATCGAAACATTTTTTATAGGCGCTTTCCGGGATGGCCTTCAGCTCGCGCGCTGAATTTTGTTTTATGGCTTCAATCGACTGAAAACAGGTGCCAAGGAGGGACAATTTAAGTTTTGCGAAGAGAAAGAAGTCACAGGGGGCCAAATCCGGCGAATACGGTGGTTGTTTAAGCGTGTTCGTTGAGTTTTTGGCGAGAAAGTCGGTCACAATCGTAGCTCGGTAAGACGGCGCGTTATCGTCGTGAAAAATCCACGAGTTTTTCGCCCACAAATTTGGCTGCTTCTTACGGATACGCTCACGCAAACGTTTCATAACGCCTAGGTAATACTTTTTGTTTACCGTCTGACCCTCTGGAACCAATTTGTAGTGCACCACGCCACGGATATCGAAGAAAACAATGAGCATCACCTTCACTTTTGAGCAGCTTTGGCGTGCTTTTTATGGTTTCGGCTCGTTTTTCCCACCCATTCCGATGCTTGCTGGCTTGTTTGCATATCGTACTCGTACACCCACGTTTCGTCACCAGTTATGATGCATTCCATGAATGCGGGATCGGAATTGGCGCGATCCAGCATGTCCAAAGCGACCTGTTCGCGATAGCGTTTTTGAAGAAAATTAAGCTCTTATGGAACGAGTCTTGCGGCCACCTTTCTCATGCCCAAAATATCAATTAAAATCATACGCGTGGACTCGTGGGATATCTCAAGTTCATGTGTTATCTCTCTCAAGCTGGTATGACGGTTTTCAAGCACCATTTCCTTAATTTTATCGACGTTATCTGCGGTCGAAGCCGTCGATGGGCGTCCGGAACGAGGCAAGTCTTCGACGACTTCACGACCCTCCTTGAAGGCTTTGTACCACTCATACGCACGGGTTTTCGATAGTGCTTTATCATTAAAAAGCCTTTTGCAACATTTTCAATGCATCGGCACACGAAATTTCATTCGCAACACAAAATTTTAGACAAATTCTTTGTTGAACGTAATCACCCATTGTAAAAAATCGGCACGTACTATTTACATCGACTGATTTAACCAGCTACTGTAAACACACTCGTTGACAGATTCCGCTCAAACTTAGCATAGTCATTAAGGACAGTTGTACCAACCTAGAAAAAAAATTTTACCTGCCTAAATTGCCCCGCCAGATTTAAATCGACAATTCCCGGTACTTTTTTGACAGAATGTATTTTAATATGAATGTATTAACGAATGGTTTAAAATCAAAAGGAAAAGCAAAAAAGTATCATAAATAAAATGTAACTTTTAAGTTTAAGAATCAATTTTGATAACTACAGTCTGTCAAGTAAGAGCGTGGTCGACGTCACCGACAGATTATAAAAGATTTCGCTCTAATTCTTTCGCAAGCCAATAGAAGAAAGCTTTGTCCTTGATGCATTGTCAACAAAAATTCAGTTGTTGTTGATCTTTTGAAACAGGATCACGTTAAACGCCATGAGTGCTAAGTACGCGCCGCGCTACGAGGCTGTGTTCTTTTGCATCCACCTGAAAGGTCCCAAAATGTCGTAATCAGCGGCTGCTAAATATATGATAAAGTCGAAGGCATTTGTACAGAAGTGGATACAGCGATATAAAGTGGCTAAGAATGTCGATGATTTACCAGAACGTGGCTCGATAGGAAAAGTGAACAAAAAAGGATGAAAAAAGAATAGTGAATCTGTTTTCGCGGAATCCTGCTTTAACACTACGGCAAGGACAAGCAAAATTAATGGCAAAAGGTTTAGATATATCCTACGAAACTATCCGAACCCATCTTCGCACTCATCATCTGAAATGGCGCAACACAATGAAGGAGCCTCTGTTGACTAAAAAACATGTGACAAAGCGACTCGCTTAGGCGCATGAGAATATTGATAGAGATTTTGAAAATGTCATTTTTACTGATGAATGTTCTATATGGGCACGTTCTGTCCTCACGCGAGCCTGGTCAACTTCCACCAATAGGCTTGTTCAGCGGACCGTAAAACATGGAATAAAGGTGCATCTTTGGGGCTGCTTCTCAAAGCAGGGATTCGGCACTTTGCACCTCTTTACTGACAACCTAAATGCCAAGAAAATGATAAAAATCTACAAAAAGGCTTTACTACCATCTGCCAAACGATGGTTCATCATAAAAAATGAAGATTGGATTCTGCAGGAGGACAACGATCCTAAACACCGCAGCAAGCTCTGTACTCAGTGGAAGACTCAATCTGGCATCGTTACATTGGATTGGCCGTCGCAGTCGCCCGATGCAAACCCTATTGAAAATGTGTGGGCATATATTAAACGGAAGCTTCGTGGAAGACGCACATACACTTTGAAGCAGTTGTCTTACGAAATTCGTCGGATCTGGAGATCCTTGCCACTAGAATACGCCGTCAAATTAGTAGAAAGCATGCCTCGGAGATGCGAGGTAATTATCGACGCCGGTGGTGACTGGACACATTATTGACCGAATTGCATCATTGTTTGTAATGTGTACAATGTATATATAAATATGAAAGTTTCATCAAATAAATTTTTTTATAAATTAACGCGACCACGCTCTTACTTGACAGACTGTAAATTAAAAGAATGACGAATGATGCGTTGACAGAATAATTGAAAGATTGACCCTGAGCGAAAAATTTTTTTAATCTAATAAAATTGTAAAATAATAACTTACAATAATGTTGTTGTAAATACTCCAAGTCTATTAAAACAATTATAACAATCTTATTAAATTAATTATAATATTTACAAAATCGAAATAAAATAAATAACTGGTTACTAGTATTTTTATCCTATGTGTATCTGTTAACTGTCATATTATTTGATAATTCATAAAAAATTAAGCTTTTGTGTTAAAGAATTCGTGTTTAATATAAATATATAATATTTTAATCACCATATTAATTTTTAGTTTCGTAATGCTGATGATGCAAAAAAAGCTCTTGAACAATTAAATGGTTTTGAATTAGCTGGTAGACCTATGAAAGTCGGTAATGTAACTGAACGTACTGATTTAATACAAGGACCGTCTTTATTAGATACTGATGAACTTGATCGAAGTGGTATCGATCTTGGTGCTACTGGAAGATTACAACTAATGTTTAAATTAGCGGAAGGAACAGGCTTAGAAATACCCCCTGCAGCAGCTAGTGCTTTAAATATAGCACCTGTGATATCTGCACCACAGCCACAACATCAAACAACTCCACCAATTGCAACGCAATGTTTCATGCTTTCTAATATGTTTGACCCACAGAAGTAAGTTAATTCTATAAAATTTTATTTTTTAACCAATCTATAATTTAAAGGCTACAATAGCTATCAGAGAAATGGCTAGAAGAGTTATCACATTTAAATTATGCTTGAAATTTTAATACAATATAAAAATTTCTATTTATTACAAATTTATAATTTACGTACTTAATGTAAAAACGAGTTAGTCAACTAGTGCTAGAAAGTTAATCCTGTAAGTGAATGCGCAATAAATCGCATGCGCTGATTAGCTCAAAGCACGACGAAAGCACGTCACAAGCTATGTTTTACTATGAAAATCTATTGCGCTTGCACCAACGAGGTTAACTTTCTAGCCACACTGCGGTAAACGTGTGCAAGAAGCTTGCTTTATACTCTTTGCATCTGAGATGCGACCGTGTAGCTCATGCTTCGCGTACACTCTACTCTTCTTTTAGTTTTATTCTACTACTATGATCAAAAAATAAACCAACTTTTTTTTCTGAATTCTTTATTTATTCTTTTAAATCTATTTCGTTGCCTTCAAAGTAGTCCCCACCCGATACAATATACTTATGCCAACATTTTTCCCAATCCTCGAAACAGTCAGAAAAGTCCTTTTCCGAAATTGCCTTCAATTGACGCAGCGATTCACGTTTAGTCTCCTCAATCGAGTCAAAGCGATGTCCCCGAAGCGGACTTTTCAGTTTATTAAACAGCTAGAAGTCACACGGCGCTAAATCAGGCGAATACGGTGGTTGTGGAACGATATGAGTTGAATTTTTGGCCAAAAAGTCGCAAATAATAAATGCGGTGTGAGACAGTGGATTATCGTAATGCAAAAACCATGAGTTGTCTTGCCACAATTCCAGCCTCTTTTTGCGAATAGTTTCATGCAAACGACGCATAATACTCAAATAATATTCCTTGTTAACAGTTAGGCCCGGCGGAAGAAATTCTGAATGCACAACACCACAATAATTGGAGAAAATTGTCAACTTGACCTTGATTTTTGAACGACTTTGACGTGATCTTTTTGGTCTTGCTTCATCTTTGCACAATATTCGCTTGGTTAATCGGTTGTTTCTGGTTTGTAGGCATAGATCCATGTCTCATCTCCCGTAATAATGCGTTCCATGACGTTTTAGTAGTCAGAAAGCATCTCTTTGCACACATTGACGTGACGCTCTTTTTCAAAAAAATTGAGTGTTCTTGGAACCAATCGAGATTTGACGCATTTTAGACCCAAATAATCTTTCAAAATGGCTTGAATCAATCCAAATGAAATGCCAACAGTATCAACAAGGTCTCTAATTGTTAACCGACGATCTTTGAGCACAAGATTTTTGATTTCTTGGATGTGTTTCTCATCAGTTGATGTCGATGGTCGTCCTGGACGCACTTTGTCTTTGACGCTGTCTCTGCCTTCTTTGAACTGTTTGTACTACTTGTAAAAATTTCTTTCCGACAAAGTCTGCTCACCGAAGGCCTTCTACTACATTCTGAACGTTTCTGCACAAGAAATTTCATTCCGAAAACAAAATTTAATCCAACTTCTTTGCTCACTAAAATCTGACATGATGAAAATCGCCAAAGTCACTTTTTAATGTTTACAAAAACGAGCGTCACTTGCAAACTAATGAATATATTGACATGAAATTTGACACAAATGTCTCTCACAGTGCTACCAACTTAAAAAAAAAGTTTCGTCAAATCGATAAACCCGCGAAATTTAAATTGAAAATTGGTCTTACTTTTTGATCATAGTAGTGTATAATTCAATTTGTAAAATATTATATTTCAAACTTTCGAAGAATTTTCAAAGAAACTTATTTTTACAAACAAATTTATATTTAATATATTAATTAATTAATGTTGAGCATTTTAAAAATTTATGAATACAAAATATTTTCGTAATAAATATACAAAGAAATATGTACATTTGCAAATAATCATTATAAATTTTTTGTAACGACAAAAAAATATAAAACGTTTACGTGTAGCGGTCGTGCTTAAAAATTAGTAATATACCCTATGAACGATCAAAGGTATTTCTAAACTATGTTAAAGTGTTTGTAATCAATTAAACTGAAAAATTATAAAATTATAAATTAAATCTAATAAAATGTGTACATTTTCTCGTATAATAAATCAACGTAAAAATTCTTCACATTACTTGTTTTAATATTTTAAATGCTAAAACCTGTTTTTCGTAAAAAATTAAGTAGCTTAGAAATGTAATATCGCAACCAAGCAATGTTTCAAAAAAAAATCTTTTGAAATATTACAAGTACATGTAAATGCTGCAATTTTAGTATTATTATTTTTAGAAATAATTAGCAATTTATGATATTTCAATGTTGAAACAATACTTAAATAACGTTGCACTAATAATCAAAATTCCTTTAATACAGTTTTAATCATTACTCTTAAAATTTTTAGGAAACTTAGAAATCTAATAAATACTATAAAATAAATAACCTTAACATAAAAAGAAGCAGAAATAACATTCTAATGAGTATTATAAGCACAAAGGCTGTAGACAAACAAAAAGGAAAAATCTGCTCCCAAACGATATCAATATTCCAAAATGGCTGTTCGAAAAGTTGTGTTAATGTTCACTGAAGTTCCTATTAAACTAAAAACTATAAAGTTTATTCAAGTTTCTATATAATGTTTGATTAGGATTTTATTTTGATTGATATATTTTATAATTCCTACTTATTTATTCCTAAAAGAGTCGGATATGAGACCAATAAAGCCCGAAATGGCTTTAGCGGAATAAGAAGGGAAAATCTGTCTCCAAAGATATAGACGTTATAATAGCTGATATTTCATAATAACTGTTTGAAAAGTTGTGTTGACATACACTTTTGGGGAGAAATACGTTAAAACGTGTTTTTCCGACTTTACTTCTTCTCAGGCATAATTTTACTTCAAAAAGTATAAAAAAATTGATGAAAGACTATTTTTATAACATAAATATCTGATTTTTTCTAAATTTTTTTAAGTTTAATTGCGGCCATAAGTAAATTTTTTATTTTTTATAGAATTTTGAGTTTAGAAACGCATAAAATGGTCAACTTCTGAAGCATTGTTTTTTTATTATTCTTTTTTGCGTTCTTTAGAATGCCTAAGTAAGAGTAATGATTTTCAACCTGGAACACCCTCAGAAATGCCGAAAACCACTTTTTTTTCGAGTTTATCGTTTATTTGTCTCACATAACTTCAATAATTTCCACTACATCTACCAGATGTACAAGTATGAAATGCGGATTTAAAAAAAGAAATAACACAATAAATTTGGTAGAATAATAAAAAGTGCTTTATTCAAAGTATGCTCCATTGCTTTTTATACATTTTTCCCATCTTTCGGGCAATTTAGTGATTATTGGTCAAAAAAGCAAATTTTAGAGTGTCCAGTAATAGCGGAACTAATGATGAGAAATGAATTTGTTACAATCAAGAAGAATATAAGATATTATAAACTTCAAGATAAAGATACAACTGATGGGGTCTGGAAGGTTAGATACTTATGTGACTTATTCCGCAAAAACTGCAAGCAATTTGGTTTTTTTGATTATACGAGGGCGGTTCAAATATGATGGAGACAAACGCTGTAGATGGCGCGCATGTATGTTTTGAAGGTCGTGGCTTGAGTATGTGATAGCTGGGTCCCTTACGAACAGCGTGGCATAGTTTTCATCAGGAGTGCATGTTTCACGCGCGTGCTACGACCATGAGTGAACGTCAAGTGCCGACCGCCGTTGCGCAACGTATTCTCATTCGTTTTTTAGTGTGGGAAGGCGTTAAAAACACGGAAATATTTCTGCGTTTGCGAAATCAGTTCGGTAGTGAGTGCCTGAGTAGGGCTGCTGTCTTTAAATGGGCCAAAGCATTCAAGGATGGTCGCGAAACTGTCGAGAATGAGCCGCATGATCGTCGACCGCGAACCAGCATCACACCAGACAACATTTGCCGCGTAGAAAAACTCATTTTGGAGGACCGTAAGATGAATGTTCGAGACGTTTCGGCTGAACTCGGCATCAGTATTGATAGCGTAGAGTCTATCATTCACGAACACCTTCAATATCGCAAAATAACGGCGCGATGGGTTCCAAAACTGTTGAACTTCGAGCAAAAACTCACGCGGTTGGAAGTTAGCGTCTCACGCTCGATACAATATCGAAATTGGGGTGGAAGGTACTGGAACACCCGCCCTACAGTCCGGATTTATCACCCTGCGACTACCACATGTTTGGACCACTGAAAGAAGCCCTCGGAGGTCAAAGATTCAACACCGACGACGAGGTAAAGGAGTTCGTGCGCACATAGCTGTCCGAGTTGCCCAAGGAATTCTTCAATACCGACATTAAAAAGCTTCCGTAAAGGTGGACAAAATGCGTAATTTGTAAGGGGGATTACTTAGAAAAACTGTAAATTTTTGTAAATTTTTTCGATCGTAAATAAACGTGTCAGAGCATTTTTCTCGATCATATTTGAATCGCCCTCGTAATTTGTCAGTAGACGAAGTAATAGTAAAATATTTCGGAAAACTTGGTATCAAACAGTGTATTAGAAACAAACCAATCAGAATCGACATAAAACTATGAACGCTTTGATCTTCTGATGGTTATTTATATGACTTCGATATTTTCACAGGCAAATCAGGAGTCGATGCTCGGAGTACTTAAGTTTCTATAATATCTCTATTTGCTTGGGATCTAGAGTTGTTATGAGAATCATTTCGCCTTCATTAGGAGCAACTAAAAAGGATTAACTAAATAAATATCATCTGTATTTTGACAATTTTTTTTCCAATCCGGACCTTATGATTCATCTGAAAAAAAGAGACTATCGGCAACTGGAACTATTCGACAAAATCGTCTTAAAGGAAAAGTTGAAATGTCGAAAACGGCTGAGAGAGGAGCTACCATTTCTGTCCATGACGAAAATTCAAAATTGTCTAATATTACTGTCATGGATTCGAAACCTGTGTCTATTCTCTCAACAAAATATGGAGATGAATCTAATGTTGAAATGCAAAGATGGCATGAATCATCGAAAAAGTGTATTCTTTTTCCCCAATCATTTTTTATGTGTAACCAAAACATGGGTGGGATTGATCTTCATGACCAGCACAGCATTGCATTGATGCCTCCAATTCGGAGTAAAAAATGGACATAGTGTCTCTTTATATGGCTCATACAAGCATCATTAGCTAATGTAACAGTAATTTGGAATAAGCTTCATCTAGATTCACGAAAAGGATCCAAAGACATTGTACCGGAGGTATGTGAATATTACCTTGAAAAATTCGTATCTACAGGTTCATCTCGTTAACGTACAAAATCGAGCCATGCATCTTCAAAAGAACATGAGATAAGCATCCAGCGTCAATACTGCATTGACCTTCCTGAAGTCAATGCAGAATCGGATATGTCAGAATATTTGCCATTCGCTTTCTTTATCATAACGACTGGTCTCGACCAGCCTCTATGCGATGGCTCATTGATGCCGCCTTCCAGCATCTCCTTGATCTGGGCGTGCATCTCCTCTTGGATCTTCGGAGAGTACGAATTTGCTCTGTGCTTCTATTTGCTCTCTAATTGACCGGTCTAGCATCGCCGACGTCGATTGCGTGCTTGATCTAATCTGTACATCCCAGCATCGCTGGCTCCTCCGCCAGCATTCTATCCAGGAGCTGTTGGAGCTGCTCTCACTCCAAAGGCTGTACGTCAGCCAGGCCTACGGCTGATATAGCTGGTCTGCCTGATGTGCCTAGCGAAGCCAGTTTTATGTTGGTTGCGCTTACCCTATCGCTGACCTTCTGCTACGAGCTCTTGACTTCGGTTTTAGGACGATAGGCCGTCTCTAGCACTATTGCGTTATTTGAGGGAAACAAGAGTCTTGTTGTCGCGTTCCCTCTCCAACGTTAACTTGGCTTTTGTTGCACGGTCTATGAGTTCGTTGACCTTGCGGCACTCCATTTAGGTTACGATCCGCTTTATTTGTTAAAGCAGATTTTCATTTAGGCTGTCCATCATCTGCTCCTCGCTAAGTGCCGACGTTATCTTTAACAATATTGCCTCTAGGCACCTTATGTATGTACCCGCTGGCTTATCGACTTGTTGGAAACGTTTGCTGGCCTCATCTCTTAGCCTCTCTTGCATATTGGTCTTAGAGCCCCAACGCGCATGCACAGTTTAGTAAAACGCTTCCTAGGACTGCCATTTGTGTTTGTGGCCCACGTATCACATCTCCCCGATGCCACTGAGTAACGCGGGCAGCAACGCCAACATTTTTGGGTTGCTGAGTTTCGCGGCGTTCTTCGCTTCAGACGCCTTACGGAAGAACGCCTCTATGTTATCCGTCGGCTTTCCATTGAACGAGATGTTCCACCGACTGACGATTCGCTCGATGTCTCGGTCGCTCCCCATTCCCGTGTTACATCACGCGCTGTTACTTTGTGCGTTGATGCTACATTCTCCCCTCCTTCAGACTCCAATAGGGCCGGATTTGGGAGAAGGCGGGCCTCCAGCCGTCCTTCATGTATCTTTTTTCTTCTTCTCTCGCTCCCTTAAACTGCTGTGGTCGTACACGTAATTACATATAAACGTCTCTTGAAAGTTTACGTGGTTTTAGCTAAAAGTTTTGCTCTTTCGCCTGGCTTGTGCAGAGAAAGACGTCCCTGTACCCTTACCGTGCGGGCAGTGCGTATGGCCTGGCGTGCCCTCTATGCGCATTCACGACGCGCTTGGTTTTGGATTTGCGAACTCTCGTTTTGGTGTGCAAATCCTGCACCTCTTTCTGCATCTCTTGTATACACGCGACGATTTGTTCTATGGTCTGCGTTAAGCTCTCGATACGTCTCTTCATCAAGATTTCTTTATTGGGTAATGGCGGGTCGGTTGTCTTCGTTATCGCCCCTTCTTGCTCTAGAATTGCTGGAGGCGGGATCTCTATCGTCCTCCAACAAAATCGTCAGCAGATGCTGTTCCTCTCGGTCATAATTCGCTAACCCCGCCGCAGTGCGTGCTCTTTCCTGGCAAGCTCGCTGCATGAAGCTTCTACCTACCTTCAATTCTATTCGCCTGTGCTACTACTTTATCTTTTGCTTATGCAGGCGAGCCTAACCATTCTTGGCCCCTCTGGCCTGAGCATTAAAGCGTGGAAGGTTTCGTCTACCTCCTCGCCATCCATTGCGAAAAGCCACTAGTCTATCTTTTCGACAGTGCTGTCATCATTTTATATCTTGTTGTCACACGTTAGTTTAGTACAATAATACAAATATTGTTTCGTTGCGATATCGTGAATACCGCAATCCGCAATAATATACATACAGGGTAAGAAAAAAAGGAAACGCCTAGAAATTTCGCAGAATAAGTGCGAAAAAATTATCAAGGTCAGGGCTTTAGTAATTCTCAACGAAAACTCAATGGTGACCTTAGGTTTGACCTTGAACCTCATTTTCAAGGTCATTTTGAAGTCAATATAATTTTTTTAAATAAGAATCCCCTATTTTTTATATAGACATTCGTAAGATCGAGAAATTTCTCGTTAAAAAATAAAATATAAGGTCAAGGTGGCCTCCAATATGTTAAATAAAGGTCAAAACTATGTTAGCAAGGAAACTCTTAGGACTCTTGCATGATTAGTGATAAAAAAAATTATGAAGGGCAGGTCTTTAGTAATTTTTCACGAGGAATTCAATGGTAATTTTCACATTCAAACGCTATTTTCAAGGTTATTTTAGGATCACATACATTACAATGGTTAGACTAAGTGAAATTCAGGGTCATTTCAAGAGGAAAATCGTTTCACCAGAGTTTTTCTATGGCGTAATTTAGGAAGAACGGTGTGGAAGTAGGATTCTGTTCTCTTTAAGGAGCTTTTTATAGTGAATTCTTCTCACCTTTAATTTTGGGTGCTTACGTGTAGAAGTTGCAAAACTGAATTTGCAAAAATTTGCAAAAGCAAACAATTAGCAAAAATTATAAAACAAGAAAAATTTTCAAAAACTATCAAAAAAAAAAAATGTGCAAAAGTTTGCAAAAATAAAAAATTTGTGAAAATTTGTAAAATATTGCCAATGGTCAGCAATTACAAAAACTCCTGTTCGTCGAGTTTCGTAAATATCATGAAATTGAGCTTTTTACTGATCTACCTGCGCTTTCATTTTAGTTGTTATTCATTAGCTGTTAAGTTATAAATGTTGTCAACTTAAAATTTAAAAAAGAAGACATTATTTTTGACGTGTCCGATTTTACAATCAAAAATCGACGTATCATTTTGTTCCAACCAACCAACAAAATATTTCTTTAATAAAATATTTCTCTTATTAAATTCTACAATTTAATATTATATACTGTTATACAATATAATTTAATGTTATAACTTTTTATGATTCAGGTAATTAACTGAAAAATATTTTCTAGTGAAAAAATTTTTTATCGTATTCTAAAAGTCAATTAATGCACATTTGATAGAAAACGCTTAACGAACACATTGTTTCTAATAAACAAGTATAAATAACACTTCTAACATACAAATTAATATTTTGATTTCAATTTATGCTTTGTAAGGTAGTTATTATATTCTTCAACTTTTAATAAATTTCTAAAACTAAATCACACCTCTACTTGTAACCCATTAATATTAAAATTTTGCAACCAAAATGTTTTGATTTGTCAGAAAGAGAATGCATATCTCTACCCATGATAGGTGTTAGGGTGATCAAGTTAGGTTGTATTATAATGTAATTGATCTTTATAGAACATTTCGAAACGTAGGTGCTTGTATATCAAAAGGAACAGTTTTAAAAACAGTGAGACGTTTTAAGCAAACGGGATCTGTTCGAAACCGTCCTTATACTACGAGGGCGGTTCAATAAGTACCCGTGTTAGAAATGAAGACACCGTTTTTTGAAAAAAATTTTTTATTATCCAACATAGTCCCCTTTGAAAAAGATACACTTCTCCCAACGTTTCTGCCATTTTTTTAACCCCTCGAAAAAATAGGATTTGTTGAACTGTCCAAAATACGCCTCTGTCTCGGCGATGACTTCCTCGTTTGAGCTAAATTGTTTTCCCGCGAGCCATTTCTTCATGTTAGGGAACAAAAAAAGTCGCAGGGAGCCAGTTCGGGTGAATACGGCGGGTGTGGCAGCAATTCATAACGCAATTAACGCAGTTTGGCGGCGACAACTCCGGATGAATGTGCTGGTGCGTTATCATGGTGAAACAGCACCTTCTTTTTTGCCAAATGCGGCCGTGTCTCCTTCAATTTTTTGTCGCAGCGGACCAATAACTGTAGTATTGTCCAGTGATCGTTCTTCCTTTTTCTAAAAAATCCATGAGGATGACGCCGTTCGCATTCCAAAAAATCGTCGCCATGACCTTTCCGGCCGATGGGACCGTCTTTGCCTTCTTTAGAGCAGATTCACCGAGAGAAATCCATTGTTTTGATTGCTGCTTAGCTTCTGGTGTGTAATGATGAATTCAGGTTTCATCAACGGTAACAACTCGACGCAAAAACTCCTTTGGATCTCGCTTAAATTGCTCCAAACACTGCTTCGAAGTTAACAGCCGCATCCGCTTGTTGTCCACTGTGAGCAATCGCGGCACCCATCGGGTCGAAAATTTTTTCATCGCCAACTTATCATGTAAAATATTAATTGCCGTTTCGGTCGACACACCTACGGCCTCTGCTACTTCGAGCACTTTCGTTCGTCGACCAGCGAGAATCATGTCATAGACTTTTTGAATGATTTCCTCGGTAACCACATCTGCCGGGCGTCCTGGTCGCTCCTCATCAGAAACGGATGTTCGCCCACGTTTAAATTCGTTGAACCAATATCTAACTGTGGTCATAGATGGCGAAGTGTCCCCATAAACAGCATCCAACTTTGCTTTTATCTCCTCGCATTTTTTTCCATCCAAAAATAAAAAACGAATTACCGAACGATACTGCTCTTTTTCCATCTTAGCGAAAATCACGAAACACGTCTTACTCGAATGGCTGCCAAATCTAAACTAACCTATCAATCAATCTGAAATTTGTTTTACTGTCATTTGATAGATGGAAGCACACGATGATAATACCAACTTTCCTCAGGAACGCCCTCTGTCGTCAAACACGGGTACTTATTGAACCGCCCTCGTAGAACATGAGATTGATCACAAATCTATACATAAAATTCTGACGGTTAATCAATTTTATCCCTACAATATTAAACTGTCACGTCGGCTCTGTCGAGCAAATCGACAGAGCCGACTTACTATTACAAACGCGACTATTTAAAAAATATATATATATATATTTAACTGTTTTTTTTTTTCGAGTCTAGACTTTCACGTCTAATAGCTCGGGATCTTCTGCCCGTTGCTGTTCGGTTCTTCTTTTGTCTCTGCGTAGGGTTGGCTCTTGAATCTCGGTGATTGGACTCGTCAAAATCTCCACAGTTGCGATTGTAGTGTCGAAGTGTTGCTGCGGTAGAGTTATAGAGTTGTACTGCCCTTCTGATGTTCAGCGATGCAGCTCATCACCTCCCTTCGATGGTAAGTCATCCCTCTAGCCAAGCAGGAAACAGGAGGGTAGGAAGAGAGGAGTTGAGGAAAGAATGGAAAAGCGGGACGGAGGGGGAAGTAAGGGCCTTTCCACCGTTTACCTCTTGATTCGTTCCGGTTGGCGAGGGACCGATTTCGAGAGGGCCTTGACCTGTTCCAAATGGCCGATTTTCTTGGCGTAGGCGGTCCGATTTTTCCTTAAAGCGGGGGTGTTGGTTCTTCGGTGGACGAAAAGATGTCTCTGCGTGTACCTCCCGTTGCATTTACGTTACATTGCAAATATCGTTGCATACGTAATGAATTTGCATAAACTATTTTTTTATGAAACAGAATCTAATTAATTAAAAGCAAATGTATATACGTTAGTTACTTAAAATAATTATTTGTAAAATATATTGGGTGTACAACTTTGCTTCCGCCGTTTTGCAATAGATAGCTGTAGCGGTAAGTGGTAGTTAAAATAAATAGATCATAGATGTCATACAATAAGCTTAGGTATTTGTAAACATAACGCCATCAAAATATTAGTCGATTTGTGTCTGCATCATAAAGTTATTCTCGATTAAACATGTCAGCTTACCAGCCAAATTCTCGTAATTTGCGGGAGGTTTCAATTTCCTACTTTAATATGAAGAAATCTGCGGCTGAGGCTCATCGAATGCTCTCAAATACCTATAGTGAGGCCGCTATTAGTGAAAGAACGTGCCGAGAGTGGTTCCAACGCTTTAAGAACGGCGATTTTAACGTCAAAGACCAGCATGGCGGTGGAAGAAAGAAGGTTTTTGAAGATGCAGAATTGGAGGCATTACTTGATCAAGACTCGTGTCAAACGCAACAAGAATTGGCAGGATCATTGGGAGTGACGCAACAAGCCATTTCAAAACGCCTTAGAGTCATGGAAATGATTCAGAAACAAGGAAATTGGGTGCCGTACGAGTTGAAGCCGAGAGATGTTGAACGGCGTTTGTGTGTTTGTGAACAGCTACTTGCAAGGCAAAGACGGAAGTGATTTCTGCATTGCATTGTGACTGGGGACGAAAAATTGGTGCACTACGATAATCCCAAGCGCAGAAAATCATGAGTATATCCCGGCCATGCTTCCATGTCGACGGTGAAACCGAATATTCACGGTTCCAAGGTCATGCTCAGCATTTGGTGGGACCAGCTCGGCGTAGTGTATTATGAGTTGTTAACGGGTTACCCCCACTTGCGACTTTGAAAAAATCGATTTTATGTTAATTGCATTTTTTTGAAGTATAAGTATCTGAGAATATGACCTGGAAATTTTAAGTCGATCCGAACAAAATTGACTGAGATATGAGCGTTGAAAGAGAAGAATCCGTTGTGTAAACAACCGGCAATTAAAACTTTAAACGCGTTTTTCTCGAAATGGCATTTCTGAAATCGGTGACTAAGATTACTCGAACACTAATAAACCGATCTTCTTGAAATTTTGCAGGCTTATTTAATACATAAAAATGTAGTCTTTAATCGTTCGATTTTTTGTTAAAATCGAACCATTAACTTTGACTGTCCGCCATTTTGTGAAAAATGAATATTTTTTTAAATCCTTTGATTAAAGACTAGTTTATACTTATATTTAACTAAATCTATCCACATTTGTTTCAAATGATCCACTTCGCCGCAATGTTGGTCACCGCAAACCGTATAAATAAAAGCACTATTTCATTGGCGGCCATTTGCCACTTAACAATGTAATATTTTGCAATAAAAAAATTACTGAAAGTTCTTCAAGATGTATTCTTTAAGATGATTTAATAATCGTTTAAAAAAGTCTTGTAGTTTTCTTAAAAAAAATTAATGAAAAAAGCCTTTTTTGTTGAGCTACAACTGGGGGTAACCCCTTAAAACCGACTAAAACAATCACAGGCGATCGTTATCGAATGCAACTAATGCGTTTGAGCCGAGGATTGAAAGTAAAACGGCCGCAATACAACGAGAGACATGATAAAGTGATTTTACAGCATGACAATGCTCGACCCCATGTTGCGAAAGTGGTCAAGACATACTTGGAAACTTTGAAATGGGAAGTCCTACCTAACCCGCCGTAATCTCTAGACGTTGCTCCCTCGGACTATCACTTGTTTTGATCAATGGCACACGGTCTGGCTGACCAGCACTTCCGGTCTTATGAAGAAGTAAAAAAATTGGATCGATTCGTGAATCGATTCAAAAGATGACCAGTTTTTTCAACGCGGGATTCGTATGCTGCCCGAAAGATGGCATAAAGTAGTGGCCAGCGATGGACAATACTTTGAATCATTAATGTATAACCAGTTTTTTTACAATAAAGCCTCGAATTTAGGAAAAAAACGGTGGAAGCAAAGTTGTACACCCATTAAAAAAATTAAGTTGACCTTTAACTGTTCTTAAAGGTCAACTTCAAGGTCAAGGTAAAGGTCACTGTTACCTGACCCCCTATGCATTCTTCAACTTTTGTCTAAAACTTTTTTCCGTATCTTGCTTAGATTCTGAGATATTTAGATGGGAAAATTAAAATGGCCTACCCTATCTATATATATATATATATATACACACACACCCGCGCGCGCACGCACGTACGCGCACATGTACGTACGCACGCCCGCACGCACACATACGAGGTGTGGTAGAAAAGTAACAAGACTGATTTATTAACCAAAGTTTCTATTTTCTTTAAACATCAATATTATTCCCATCAAAGTAGTTTCCTTGAGCAGCTACACACCGATAGAGACGATGTTTCCACTTTTGGTAGCAGCGCTGGAAGTCTTCAACCAGTATAGTCTTCAGCATGTATGTTATACTTTTTTGGATGTTTTCTAAAGTCCTAAAATGACGTCGTTTGAGGACATTCTTTAGTTTAGGAAATAGGAATAAGTCACAGGGACTGAGATCAGGTAAATAGGGAGGGGGGGCTGGAGAACCACAGGAATGACTTTTGAGATCAAAAGTTCTGTGACGGAGAGAACAGTGGACATGGGACGTTGTCATCGCTGTTCCATTTTGGGTGACGCACAACCAAAACACAATTTAGACGCTTTCTCTTTCTCGCACGATGCACTTTCTCTTTCTTTCACATAGAATGCGTAGTCGGAGACGTGACCTATTCCTTCTACAGTTGTACACATACGTCTGACTTGTTTTGACAGACTGTACTCTAGCCGACGATTCTGGCGAGAGAAAACTTGTTAGCGTCCTGTCTAATCATGTAAGGCTTAGGCTATACTGAAGCCGAATACTTTTTATAAGCAAGCGAGAGTAATTTCCTTCCTTCGACGAAGCATGTGGTTTCAAAGGGTCAGACTGTCCTGAAGTCGATTCCTTCGAATGACTGGTAACAGCTTCGAAACATAGCATGCACTAGTAACGCTAAGGATTTAAATTTTATGAGTCCGCAATCGAAAGTTTGCGGGAAATACCCAAGAAGGACAATGAAAATTCTACTCTCAAATAAGGAAAATAAGGACAATGTGCCGCGATATTTTAATATCTAAAAAGAAAAACAAAACTTTAGTCACCGTTTGTTCCAACGTTTCGTTTATTTCAAGTAAAGAAAAGTTTTTGCAGAGCCACCCGCGCTAGTTTTAAAAGATAAGCGCAAACGGCAAATTTTAACTCGCGACTAAAACCACGAGTTCTGTATATAGGGACTTCTGTTCTGTATGTAGACGAGTATACTCGTCCTGACATTTTTTTTAATAACTTTTGATGTATTAACTTTTATGAGACTTTGTACCCCGCAAATGAAAGCTTGAGGATATGGCTTTCGAATAAATTTAGTTTGAATATAGAATTTATAATCTTTTTTTTCAAATTTTAGTTTGAAAATGGTGAAAATTCATGAAAATTTCAGAGATTTAAAACGATTGGTAAAGTATGAAATATTGCTCAAAAGTTAATCAAATCGACTTGAAAAATTTAACTCGAAGGTTTTGGGAGTCGCTGAAAACGAATCCGCTGTTAGGATTTCAAAATTCAAAATGACGGATCCAATATGGCGGTCATGTATACTCGATTTTTGAAAATATTGTTCGAATCAGCTTGAAAAGTCTTACTGAGGGGTCTTCGGGATCATTGAAAACGAATCCGTTGTCTGAACTTGAAAATTCAAAATAGTGAAACTAACATGGCGGACAAACATGCTCGATTTTCAAAAATATCGCTCAAATTGACTTGAAATCTAAATTGCGGATACAATACAGTACTTATTTATGTATTTGCGAATACTGTTGTCACCGTTTATATATAATATTAGAAAATCGAGAAAGAATGGTTTGTTGTTGAATACAAACCATATAACTTTAAAAAGTGTTCTTATTCAATTATCATTATACTCATGATTATTATAATTATTTTCAATATATTGCAAATGAAAATTTATACTGTGAGATTATTGTCATTCTAGATACTTAAATATTGTAGGATTGGGTGATATTGTAAAGAAAAATAAATATTTATTATATATTCAAGGATTTTAAAGCTATTTTTTAAATCCGATAATTTTGTATTAGAACTTCAAACTTTCAGAACTTTGAAAATTTTTAAATTTTTTATTTAAAAATTATACATTTTGTCTAAAAATATCTTAGAAATTATTTTTCAAATGATCTAAAGAATACATAACAATTTATTTTTATATTAGGAAAGCGATAACTTTATATTTAGCAATTGTTAATAAAGAATTTGTGGAAAATTTTAATTTAAAAATTCTAATGGCAAGTTTATATTCAGAAATCTCAAATACATAAAAATAGATGTTCTAAGTTTTTTCTAGTGGCTAAAAAGTCAAGTTATTTATTATCATAGTAAAAATTTATGCAATAAATGCTATTTTGGAGCCACTACTTGGAATTTTGAAATTCTGACAGCGTATTCGTTTTCAGCGACCCCGAAAACCCTCGAGTAAGACTTTTCAAGCCGATTCGAACAATATTTTCGAAAATCGAGTATATATGTCCGCCATATTGGATCCGCTATTTTGAATTTTGAAATTATAGTGTCAGATTTAAATTCAGCGTTCTCGAAAACATATATGTACATGTATTTTTTAAAGATTCTATGTAACAATAAAGGAATTTGCAACTACCTCAAGTCAGAAATAACGCATGCACAGGGGGGTTAAGGAAAAACCCGAGAAAATTCACATGGTAGTAGCTATCAAAAGGGACAAATAGCGCGAAGCACCCATAATGCTTATTCGATACCTGACGTACGGGTTAGCGCTCCTTATTTTAAGTTCTGCATAATGACACGGCGAAATAGCCACCTCTGTTGACGATTTTGTCAGTTTACAATATATAATTATCTCCTTCTTCCTTCCTCTCAATATTAACCTTTCTCACGCATTTACCAGATGCACATATCCGCGTTTAAACCAAAATAACCTTGCGCAGAGATCTTACCAAAAATACGCTTAGATAATAGAATAATTTTACATTTTTCCTAACATAAACATATACTGTAATCTATAATACTTAAAATTACATAAACTTGCATTTTCGATATAATATGGTAGCGTTGTTGAGATTAACTAATAAACAAGATGCTACGTCGTGCTTATACTTGTAATATTAAGTACAAGAAAAGCACGATATATTACTAAACTACGTTCGAGATGTAAATATCTATTTGAATAATATTTGATAATAATAACTATCAAGAAAATATTAAATATTTAGTTCTCACTTGTACAAAATTATATATTACACTTGATTATATCTAAATAAGTTACGTCAAATTCAAATATTCAAGTAGTTCATGCGCAATTCGTTAAGATATTATACTTATACAGGACTTGTAATAATCCTTGTAGTATCTATTTGGTGTACAACTTTGCTTCCGCCGTTTTTTTCCGAAATTCGAGGCTTTATTGTAAAAAACTGGTTATACATTTATGATTCGAAGTATTGTCCATCGCTAGCCACTACTTTCTCCCATCTTTCGGGCAGCATACGAATCCCGCGTTGAAAAAACTGGTCATCTTTTGAATCGATCCACGAATCGATCCAACTTTTTACTTCTTCATAAGACCGGAAGTGCTGGTCAGCCAGGCCGTGTGCCATTGATCGAAACAAGTGATAGTCCGAGGGAGCAACGTCTGAAGAATACGGCGGGTGAGGTAGGACTTCCCATTTCAAAGTTTCCAAGTATGTCTTGACCACTTTCGCAACATGGGGTCGAGCATTGTCATGCTGTAAAATCACTTTATCATGTCTCTCGTTGTATTGCAGCCGTTTGTCTTTCAATGCTCGGCTCAAACGCATTAATTACGTTCGATAACGATCGCCTGTGATTGTTTCAGTCGGTTTTAACAACTCATAATACACTACGCCGAGCTGGTTCCACCAAATACTAAGCATGACCTTGGAACCGTGAATATTCGGTTTGGCCGTCGACGTGGAAGCATGGCCGGGATATCCCCATGATTTTCTGCGCTTGGGATTATCGTAGTAAACCCATTTTTCGTCCCCAGTCACAATGCGATGCGGAAGTCCCTTCCGTCTTTGCTTTGCAAGCAGCTGTTCACAAACGCACAAACGCCGTTCAACATCTCTCGGCTTCAACTCGTACGGCACCCAATTTCCTTCTTTCTGAATCATTCCCATGACTCTCAGGCGTTTCAAAATGGCTTGTTGCGTCACTCCCAATGATCCTGCCAATTCTTGTTGCGTTTGACACGAGTCTTGATCAAGTAATGCCTCCAATTCTGCATCTTTGAAAACCTTCTTTCTTCCACGGCCATGCTGGTCTTCGACGTTAAAATCGCCGTTCTTGAAGCGTTGAAACCACTCTCGGCACGTTCTTTCACTAATAGCGGCCTCACTATAGGTATTTGAGAGCATTTGATGAGCCTCAGTCGCAGATTTCTTCATATTAACGGGTTACCCCCACTTGCGACTTTGAAAAAATCGATTTTTTGTTAATTGCATTTTTTGAAGTATAAGTATCTGAGAATATGACCTGGAAATTTCAAATCGATCTGAACAAATTTGACTGAGATATGAGCGTTGAAAGAGAAGAATCCGTTGTGTAAACAACCGGCAATTAAAACTTACAACGCGTTTTTTTCGAAATGGCATTTTTAAAGTCAATGACCAAGATTACTCGAACACTAATGAACCGATCTTCTTGAAATTTTGCAGGCTTATTTAATACATAAAAATATAGTCTTTAATCGTTCGATTTTTTGTTTTGAAAAAAAATAGTTGTTTGATAGCCAAAAAACGGCCGTTTTTTTTCGTTAAAATCAAACCATTAACTTTGACTGTCCACAATTTTGTGAAAAATGAATATTTTTCAAATCCTTTGATTAAAGACTAGTTTATACTTATATTTAACTAAATCTATCCACATTTTTTGTTTCAAATGATTCACTACGCCGCAATGTTGGTCACCGCAAACCGTATAAATAAAAACACTATTTCATTGGCGGCCATTTGCCACTTAACAATGTAATATTTTGCAATAAAAAAATTACTGAAAGTTCTTCAAGATGTATTCTTTAAGATGATTTAATAATCGTTTAAAAAAGTCTTGTAGTTTTCTTAAAAAAAATTAATGAAAAAAGCCTTTTTTGTTGAGCTACAACTGGGGGTAACCCCTTAAAGCAGAAAATTAAAACCTCCCGCAAATTACGAGAATTTGGCTCGTAAGCTGACATGTTTAATCGAGAATAACTTTATGATGCAGACACAAATCGACTAATATTTCGATGGCGTTATGTTTACAAATACCTAAGCTTATTGTATGACATCTATGATCTATTTATTTCAACTACCACTTACCGCTACAGCCATCTATTGCAAAACGGCGGAAGCAAATATGTACACCCAATAAATGGAAACCCCTATTTTTTATGCCGGAATCGGAAAGAGCAAAAAATTCTACCTTAAATTTGTTTCAAACAAAATTTTGTTCTATTAACTCAAGAGGTGAAAAATCAAGGTCGAATATCTTAAGCCGTTTCTTGCATTTTCACTGCATTACCGTGGTTTGTAGGAAAAATAAATTAATAACTCAATAACCCTCTTTGACTTAACATCACCCCATAAATCTCAAATTTGATGCTTATCCACGCTCTTTACTTGAAATGCAATCCGTTGATCAAGATAGGCTGAATAAGTTATTACCACGAATACGACAATAACAATACTCCTATTTTGACTGTTCTTGTAATTATTTATCTAGACCTTCATATTATCAGTAACTAAGCAGTAACCAAATCCATCCATTATTCCATTAAGATCTTTTCTGAGAACTCTCAAAGTCCTCAGATACATGCTTATCACATAATTTTAGTTCATGAGTTAAAGTTTCATCGTTTTGAAGTCACATTATGTTTTACAAATAGGCTTTATAGATGATAAAAAATGATTCTGATCATTTAAATTTTATGCTTTTTCTCTGATAAGACTAAATTTTAAAGTGGCTGAGAAAGCAATAGTCATAATTACCCTTATTGGCGAGAATCTTTACTGGCGTAGGACAGTAAATCACTACAACCTTGGAGTCTTATGGGTATGATGTAGAATTTTTAACGGATATGTAATTGGTTCGTACATTTTTGATAAAAGTGTCAATAGGAATATCTATGGACAGTTTGTTAGAGATCAGTTACCAGAATTAATAAAAAATGTCGATTTAGACAAGTGACAAAGATTATGTTGCCAGAATGATGGTTTACTTTCTCCTTTTCTCTTTCTCTCTCTCTCTCTCTCCTTCTCCATCTCCCCCTTTCTCCCTCTCTTCCTCTTTCCCTCTCTCCCTTTCTCCCTCTCTCCCTCTCTCATTCTCCCTCTCTACCTTTTTTCCTCTTTCCCTGTCTCTCACTCCCTCTCTACCTCTTTCCCTTTCTCTCAGTCCCTCTCTACCTCTTTTCCTCTCTCTCACTCCCTCTCTACCTCTTTCCCTCTCTCTCACTCCCTCTCTACCTCTTTCCCTCTCTCTCACTCCCTCTCTACCTCTTTCCCTCTTTATCTCTCACTCCCTCTCTCACTCTCTCCCTCTCCCTCTTTCCCTTTCTTCCTCTTTCCCTCTCCCTTTCTTACTCTCTCCTTTCCTCTCTCTCTCCCTCCCTCTCTTCCCAGTCCTCTCCCTTGCAATTAATTTGAATCAATTTATTTCATAAAACAAAATTTTTCGGAGTGTATTGCAAGAGAAATTCGTTACATTCCAAGTTATTGCGCGATGTCCCAAATTACGCTATAGATGCTTATTGAAGAAAAACTACCTTGCAAAAATTTGTGTTACGAATGTCAATAGAATTTGTATTGACCGACTTAGAAGAACATTATTTTCTGCTGTAGTATGCAAAATTTTGTGATTACTTGCGTGCGATTACGCGATGGACAATATAAGTCGATGTTACATAGTTATTTCTTTTTATTTGAGAAAAGGATCGAAAAATATACAGTGTAATTTTAATATTTTAAGAGCATTTAAGGTGAAATATTAGCGCAGTTTTTCCTGTAATGTTTGTAAAATAAAAAATAAATAAAAAAGCAATTACATTATTCAAAATAAGATCGTAATTAAATTGATTCTAACAGGAGCGGTTTTTGTTTTATAAGTCATTTATGTATTCTCAACTCTGAGCTTAAGCTTAGGCTAAGTTTCACGACGGTCTATGTCAGTGGAGAGTGCATCAAGTAGGTTGTGGAGGGGGCTTTATCGTGGTTGGAAAGGCAGGGAAGAAACTTATCGGCTGACACTGAAAGAAAACGGAGGTCGTGTACCGACGTTACATTTCGTAGACTACTCATATACTAAGAAATCATATACACTCTTAATTTTCTTGCGAATGGTGATAGAGAAAATGTCAGATTTTTTTTCCAAAATTTCTGCTATTCATCCCCCTGAAGGGTGAGTTCCGGTCCGCTTTTGTCGGTGCCAATTTTTTTGTAAACTTCTTATGTTCTAAGAAATAATATACTCACTTTACTTTCTTGCAAATGACATAGGGCAAGAAATCAGATTTTTTTTTCAAAAATTTTGGCTTTTCATCGCCTTAATATATCACTTACGGAAATGGTTGACAAATGTTATTCGTTGTGTACGTTAACTGAGGACTTATGCATCTTTTGTTATACTGAAATTGTTTTTAAAATTATAAAAAACTGTTGTTATACTTGTTTTTTTTTTATCCTCTTCTAGAGGTATTTTAGTGGTTGAATTCAGTAAAATTAATGTTTAATTTCAATTTTAATCCTTATTTGTTTATTCTATATCTATTTTATTGAGAAAAAACGGATAAGAAAAATTTTGATTTTTTGTTGGAGTCCAACGTAGCAAACTTCAACATCATGCGAATTTATACTATTTATGGTTAGTAAATTTATCAATTATCAATTTAAGTAAATTATATTTATGTTTAATAAGACAAAAAATTATAATTTTTATTAAGAGCTTTATTTTAATTGTACATACTTAGAGCTTGAAAAATTGACAAAAAGTGACCGGTCCAAAGTACACTTTTAGCAAAAATCAAAGGAGCAAAAAAAGATTCTAAATTTTTTAGTAATTTTTAACGGGCTATATCTCAGTGAAAAAAGGATCGGACAGAAAATTGAACTGCAGTTTTGGAATCTGGAATAAATTTTCTGAAAAATCCTGTAGCGTTACTTAGGAAGAAAAATTTTTTTTCAACCCTTATATTAACTTGGAAAAGGTTAAAACAAGTCACTTTTTCTGTTGTTTTGGAAAATCCCTGCATCTTTGCTAATTTTGAAGAAACCGCTAATATTGTTAAGAATTCTTTTACCTCAATGCACCCCCAACAGCTATATGATGTTTCGGATCGAACTATCTCACAGTTTTTCTGGACCGATTGATCAACATTTCCGAAAAAACTATAAGAGCAAGATTTATATTTTTAAGGACCCTGTTATCATCTTAAAAATGGAAAAAATTAACTCTTTTCGAATTTTCCCACAATTTCTTATCTCCCACTCTTCGAATTTGGAAACAAGTGTTCAAAAAAAAAAAAAAAATTAAATTTTTTTTTTAAAATTTTTTCTAAAATTTTATTTTTTGCTCAAATTTCGATAGTTTTTGTCAACCGCCGGCATTTGCATTACCCAAAGCGTACCACGTGAAGGTTGCACGTTCGGATTTACGCTTCTTTTGTATTTTCGCACTGTGTGTCTATGTTTGTATGTGTGTGTGTGGGGTTCTTGAAGAGTAATAAGACCCCGTAGTTCGTCAGTTTCACGGTATTTTATGACTCCAAACTCATTCTCTGCAAGAAGTGTGTGCGTGCGTGCGTGCGTGTATGTGTGTTTTAGTAACGAGTGTTACCACCGCGAGTCCGAATCACTGCTAGCAGCTTTTCACGCATATTCATGATGCAATTTCGGATCATCAACTGAGGAATCCTCCGCCAAATTGCAATCAAAGCGTGTTCGAGTGCAGCCAAATTTTGTAAATTTGGGTAATCGTTTTGTAATTGACGGCCCATGATATTTCAGACGTGCTCAATGGGATTGAGATCAGGACTCATTGCAGGATATCTCAATAGCGTTATGTCATGTCTCTCAAAAAATTGACGGGTAATGTTCACGATATAAACACGAGCATTATCCTGCATAAAAATAAATCCTTGCATGTTTTGTTGTCGTGGTAAGACAACAGGCCTCAAGATCTGGTCGATGTAGTGCCTAGCGTTAAGGTTTTCGCGGAAAATAACTAAACGAGTTCGCCATGACTGCAAAGCTCCAGCCCAAACCATCACTGATCCTTCATTGTAAGCTGCAACGGGACGGACAAAGTTTTGCAAAAAACGCTCTCCCTGACGACGCCAAACTCGAGGTCTTCTATCATTACCGTGCAGACTCATCTGAGAACAGAACATTGCTCCATTGCCTCATGTTCCAGTTAACGTGTTGATGAGCATACGCTAATCATGCTGTGCGATGTGCAGGTGTTAACATTGGCACACGAACAGCCCTTCTCGATCACACTTCAACTTCACGAAAGCTGCGAACCCTTGATCTTGAAATGTTTAGCGGCCGCTGTCGTTGTTGCTGTCGACGATTTGGGAAGTGCTGCGCGACAGCGTTCGCAGGAACACATCGAACAATGGCGCGATTGTCCCGAGGAGTTATTTCTCGGTGTGGACCTTGTCCAGCTCGTCTCTCAAATCCATAAGTTTACAGGAAACGGTTGTAGGCACGAGACACGACTGACGAACTAACGCCCAGTCTATCGCCGACCTCCCAATAATTGTACCCCGCCTGGACAAGAGTCACGAGCTGCGCGACTTGCGATACGGTTAAATGCCATCTAGGCATGATAAAAAAATTGAAAAAAAATTAAAATAAAATCGAAGTTTACAAAAACTTTTGAATAATTTTTTTTTAATAATGTGGAAAAAATTTTTAGTTTTGAAAAAACTGTTGGATGGTTTTTTCACCAAAAGAAGATTAGTTTTAGAAAAAAGTGTTTTTTTTTTTAACGCTTTTATGCTTTGCAGATAGAGTACAAAATTTACTACCCGGAATTTTGTAGAATGAGTACTTGGTATACCTTAGGGGTATCAACTCATGATTAATTTAATTGATTTTTAATTTGAAAATTAACACGTTGACTGCCACGGCAATTTTTAGAAATCTGGCCTAAAATGACAATTTGATTTAATCACATTATATTATTACGAGATAACTCGTAGTTGGCGTCCTAGAAAAGAACACCATCTACGAGTTATCTCGTAGTTGGCAGTCAACGTGTTAAGGTACAAAATGCATCGGGAATTTCAAAAATGCATCAGTAGTTTTTTTTTGGAAAATAATTTAGAAAAAAAATTTTTTAGAAAAAAAATTTTCTTAGAATATTTTAGAAAAAAAATTTTTTTAGAATTTTTTAGAAAAAAAATTTTTTTAGAATTTTTTAGAAAAAAAATTTTTTTAGAATTTTTTAGAAAAAAAATTTTTTTAGAATTTTTTAGAAAAAAAATTTTTTTAGAATTTTTTAGAAAAAAATTTTTTTGAAAATTTTTTTTTTGTTTCCAAATTTAAAGAGAGAGAGATGAGCAACTGTGGAAAAAGTCAAAAACAGTTAATTTTTTTTATTTTTAAGATGATTACAAGGTCTCTAAAAATATAAATTTTGCTCTTTTAATTTTTTCGGAAATTTTGATCAATCGGTCTGGAAAACCCGTTTGATGGGTCGATTCGAAACTTCACAAAGCTATTGGGGGTACATTGAGCTAAAAGAATTCTTAAAAAACATCAGCGGTTTCATCAAAATTAGCAAAGATGCGGTCGAATTGCCAAAACAACAGAAAAAGTGACTTTTTTAACCTTTTCCAAGTTATAATATCAGGGTTGATAAAAATATTTCTTTCTAAATAACGCTACGGAATTTTCTAAGAAATTCATTTCAGATTTCAAAACTGCCCTTCAATTTTCTGTCCAATCATTGGTTGCTGAGATATCAATGGTTAAAGACAAAAGGATCCTTTTGCATTCAAAATCAGATATCTCCAAAAGAAATCAATGTAGCGGAAAATTACGAAAAGAAAATTAAAACTAAATAAACAGGCTATCAGCTCTGTATGATGGTTTAATTGAAAAAAATTTTCCTGAGCCCGTGGACCGAGAAAAAAATCGCAAAATTTTCTTTTCGTACTATTACTTTAGAGTATTTAACATCCGCAGCTTCTAAATAGTTTTGGCCTTAAAACTAAAATCTTAGAGCTTCAAAATGCTTTTTTTCAAGTCTCGACACGATCATTTTTCACTGAGATACAGCCCGTCAAAAATTACCAAAAAATTTAGAATCTTTTTTTGCTACTTTAATTTTTGCTAAAAGTGTATATGGATTGTAAAATTAATATGAATACAATAAACAATATACAATGATGTTTTATAGCGCATTTGGCAGTTATAATTTGTGATTGATATTTAGCGAAATTAAATGAGCAAGGTGATAATCATGTCGTCAAACAGGCAGCGTCGAGGCGACTAATATAACTCAAGTGTATTTAAGAAGTATTTATTATACAGTGATTTGTCACGTCAAGCGTTCAGCTTCCATTTTTTTGGGTAAAAGGTTTATTAGAGAAGCAGCAATTTGGAATCAATCAGGACCGTTTGAGCAGATAGCAAAAGCAAAATAAAATAGCTGGAGATGACATACTCAAATATTGTAGTAGTCGGTAACCTAAGCAACTGTATAATAAAGATCATTAAGAGAAGGTTTACCTTTTTATTGACCAAAACAACAGTTTTTTTTGGAATTCTTTTTTTTATAGAAGGAAATTAATAAACAACTCAAATTGTTTACTACTTGTTTAATACAATAAAAAGTACAAAAAAAAATTTTTTTTATGACAAAATATCGTGACGGTAATTAATGGCACGCCCCGTAAAGTGACCATCTCCAAAAAAGGTGGCCTGCTGTTGGCTATTCTAGCACCTGCAAAAATGAACGAAAATTAAAAATTAAAAAAGTTTTACAAAATATATAAGTGTAGTCGGCATCTGACCTACAATCATCGCTAAAAATAAAAAATTAACAAAATGGCGGGCATTTAAATTTTTTTTTTTCATTATTGAGTTTTTTTTTTCACTCTTTAAAGTACTTTAAAAATAAAAATAATGCATATATCATCCTGATTGTAGTTCACTTTCCGATAAATACTTTAACATTAAAAAAAAAAAAAAAAGGCGATCCATCGAGTAGTTTTTTAGTTATCGTGGCCAACAGTTCGAGAAACGTGGTTTCAAGAAAAACGCGTTTGAAGATTTGATTAACGATTAATCTGTTTTAACGTCGGTCTCGTTTTTGTTCCATAGCTTTAAAAAAAATATATATGCGATCAAACGGTTTTAGGAATATATTTCACACGTAATTAACTACAAAAAAATGTAAAAAAAGAAAAATCAATTTTTTGGTTCAGAAAAAGGTAAACCTCCCCTTAATTCGACTAAGCAAATATACTCCTGGCATCTGCTATTTCTGGAAAAGCGCACCAAACAGCGACGTGGTTGTGAGTAAAGTCGATACCCGCAGTGTTTTTCCGATGTCCTTATTTATTTAAATTTGTGACAAATTTCCATAAAATCAAGAAATAATTTTAGAAAAGTTCGCCAAAATAAGTAAAAAAAACTAATCTTAAATAAATTTTAAAGAAAGAAACATGAATGTTTTATATTATGAAATTATAAAGTCTAAAATAAACTCTTGTATATTAACACAAAAAAACTAATAAGAAAACAATTTAGTAGCAGTAATTTTAGTAAAAAGTCAGGAGTAAAACAAGTAGGACTATATTACTAAAAAAGAGAGAGGGAAAAAGAGAATGGGCAAAAAGAGGGAATAAAAGAAATTGTTTCTTTATGAGGTCCCATAATCTTTAGAATGATAGCATTACACCTACGATATTGTCAATTTTTTACTCTTCTATTTTGAATCTTTCCGCAAGTATTTTTATTATTTCGTTGGAATATAAGCGCTTTTCCAATAAAATAAAGTTATTAAGGAGGTATTCAGTTTTACAAAGCCTCAAAAAAGCTTTTTTACGAATTTCGTTGAAAGCATATTTAATTATGAAAAATTTTTGATTTATTAACTTTTTATTTATTTATTAACAAAATATTTTGAGAGATCTATATCGCTACCATATCAAGTCGGTGGTAAAGATGCAGCACGTAACATAATTTTTGTCTAAAACAAAAAAACTAAAGGGATCTCTAATTTTTGCATGTTTATTCTCTAGTTAAATTAAGAAAAATTGAAAAAAAATTGTGAAATCTTGATTTTTATTTAGATTCAAAAAATAAATGTGTTAAAAAGGTCACTTTAACATGCTATAAAAATTATTTGAAAAGTTTTTATTAACAATGTTTTCATTTTAACTGAAAGAGGGTATAACTCTGAAGAGATCAAACTTTAGTCTTTTTCTCCCATTTAAAATTTTTTAAAAATAATAACGAGAGAAAACAAACTTCAAAGTTTTTAGTAGGAAAAAATATCAATTTCTGATTAGTACTCTAATAATCTGCTAATCGTTATTTCTGCTTATCCTTATACTAATATTAGGACCTTGGATAAGTTTTCGCTGTTTCTTTAAAAATGGCAGTATCAGTACTCCGTGCATGAAATTTCGAATGATAACGCACCTACAAGGTAGTGTAAACAAAGTAATTTTTTATTGGTTCTGAAAATATCTATTTTGGTGCCAAATAAAGTGTATTTGCGGGGAATATTATTGCACTTTTTTATTCAATATACTAAAGAATGGATTGATTCTTGGATAGCCTAATAAGACATATCGTTTTTTCAACGCGGAATTCATATATTGCCAGAAAAATGGAAGAAAGTGGTCTCTAGTGGTGGGCGCAATACTTTGAGTGAAATGTTTTTGTGCTTTATATTTTAAATAAAGCTTTTATTTTGTAAAAAGAACAGCGAGAACTTAATCAAGGTTTCAATAGTTATTTCTAGTCCATAAAGTAATTCTTTTTCTTATTAAATAACTCATTCAGGTGCTTGGGTTAACGAGCCTTCTTGCTGCAATATGTCTTGTGGTTGTCCCTCTCGATCCTTCGCGCATCAGCAATATCAGTAAAAATTTTGCCTTGTTAGTATAAATATAAAATATAAGTCAAATAAGTATATAGATATTGCATATGTACTATCATAGCCAGTTTTAATACTATGAAAATACTAATTTATAATGCAGTAAATCAATTTTAGTAAAAACAATAATCACAGTCGAGTTACTGAAGAGTTGTATGCATGCGTGCGTGTCTGCAGCCTATATAAAACATGTACTTTAGAATTTTTTTAAACTGTGACGTAGAAAGACATTTAAGTGTTATAAACATTAAAGTCTATGTCGTTGATCATAAGTGTGCTAAACGACGAATGCCAGTTTAAAAAAAAAAACGAACAAAATTTTCATTTTAAAAGATTACCTTTGTAACGTCGGTGCATGACCTCCGTTTTTTTTTGTGTTTTGTCAGCCGAAAAGTTCTCTACTAACACAACAATCCCCTCCACAACCTACTCGAGGCACTCTCTACTGACGTAGACCATTGGGAAACTCAATCTAAGCTTAAACCAAGAGTTGAATAGCCGCTCTCGTTAAACTGTTTTACTACGATGCAATTTTTACAGACAATTGCACACATGTCATAATAAAATAAAATTCTTCCTTCTAAGTGAGAAAATAACTAAATCGCTAAGTCAGTCAATACAAATTTCATTGACCTTCGACACACAAATTCATGCAAGGTAGTCTTTCTTATAGCGTAATTTAGAACATCGCGCAATCATCTGGAATGTCATGAATTCTTGTAATACACTCAAAATAATTTTTTTGTTATAATTCATAAGATAAAAATAAGTAATTAATTATATAAATTAAAAGAAATAATTAATTTAAATTAACCATTCAACGATCCTAATTATTACTATTTCACTAGAATAGAATGATAGTCCGCGACCAGCAATTTTATTGTACAAAAAGAAATTGTATTAATAATTACATTTTGTAATCAAAATTATTATCAATAATAGAAATTTCAATATAAATTTACAATCATTTATTTAATAATTTTTTAAAATAAGTACTCCTCCACAACAGTCCATCAATTAAAAATTATAACTTTTAAAGAATGACCATTTAAAAATATCATTATTTTCTCCTTTGTAATAATAAAACACTCATATCAATCTTTTCTCTATTATTTAAATACTCATTCTTTACCTAATTATGTAAAATACGACGAAAAACTTTGTTCTGTTGTAATACGCGTTAAATCTTAAATACAATTTACATTAACGTAATTTTATTGTTAAAACTCTGTAAAAATGGTTCATCTCTCTCTCTCTAACTCTCTCTCTCTCTAATCGAGAAGCCGCCCGGAAGAGGGGGGCCTGAAAAACTCGGCCTCTCCCCGAATTTCCCGGTCAAAGAAGGAATTTGCTGAGTAGCTTCTCCAACGCAGTTAAATACGGCACCAAATGATCACCAGATAGCAGACCTCAGGCAGCACTCGAGGACCCACGTACTACGCAAAATACTACGAGGGAAGCATTACTACGGACCCACGTACTACGCAAAATACTACGGGGGGAGCATTACTACGGACCACGTACTACGCAAAACATTATTACGGAAATATTACTACGGGAACATTACTACGGAAATATTACTACGAGGAACATTACTAAGGAACAAGTTATACTACTACAAGCAAGCAAGGTATTATCACTACGAGTAGATCTTAAGCAACTACAAGGAAATTACTAGGAAGCCACTACGAACCAGCTATGCCTAACAGACTATTCAATTTTATAAATAAGAAGAAGAACACGACGAGAAGTCAACCACAGCAAGAGAGAGAGAGAGCGAGAGAAAGAGAGAGAGAGAGGACTGGACACCATTGCCTAATACCTTCAATAAAGAGAGTGAGTTTTAATTTTAAAATTGCTTTACGTATTCTTTTCTCCACATCTATCTCAATCCTCCAACAGAGTTTTTGGCCGAAAAGCGGCCGATTATTCTCAACCTAAGTCACTTTGGTAGGACCTCATCCAGAGTAGGGCTCGAGCCTGCTTCCGATTTAGGAATAGAGGCTCTTGCAACTGCTCAATCCCGCACTACACACCTTTCCTAAGAACTCTCACGATTATCCTCTGCCAACCCGAGCCCATAAGCTTTACTGCTTAGGCGCAAAAACGGCAAAAATTGCAGTATTGACTAAAATCAGTCAAAAAGTAGCGCTACCGACGTTACACCTTGAAATGACTTCAGGATGACCTGAAGACATAAAGAAAAAACATTAAAACACTAATTTGACAGCTTAGATTAAATAACATGACCAATACGTGTGGAACATCTTTTAAGAAAGTGCAGGTTCTCGTGATTATTTGCTTTAATAATGTTTAGGCTATTTTGACCTTTTTTTTAACCTCTAGAAGTTATTTCGATCTCAAATTTCAATACACATCTAGAAATAAAATTTTTCGCTCTTTCGATTGCTAATCTCAAAAACAGGAGTTTTTATTTTAAATTTTGAAGCTGACCTTAAAATGACCCCTAAGGAAGGGTTAAAGGTCACAATTTGAATCACTACTAAATACCCTGATCTATTATTCAATTTTAAGAAAAAAAGTTTCTTTTAAATCTTTTATCAATAGATAAATTGTTTTATCATTAATAATAATCCTGAATTTCGATAACGATCGGATTATTTAGCAAGGCTTATTAAGTGCCTCCTACTTTTACAAGAAACCCTAGTCATTTAAGCGTAAAGCAATCTAATTCGCTATCAAATTGAATATTTTAATTTATGATAAATAATTCATTGTTGAAAAAACTAAAAGAAATTTTCTTTCTTAAAATTGCATTCGGTATATGGTGACCTAAATATTTAAAATAGTTTCAGGGATACCCTGTATATGGCCTATGGCCTAAAGTTTTTAAATACATCATTAAATTTTCAAAATTTAATTAAATGTCGCTTTTTCAATTTTTTTTTTTGTCAATTTTTTTGGAAGTGGAATAATTTTAAAAGTTTTTATATTGTTTTTTTTTTTTTTTTTTTTTTTTTTTTTTTTTTTTTTTTTTTTTTTGTAATGTCAGCAATATATATATATATATATATATATATATATATATATATATTTATAACGTATATTTTTTCTTATTTTTAGTGAAACAAATGTCACATGGGTTAAAGAAATACGAGATGATGTGATTGAAGAATGTAATAAGCATGGAGGAGTATTGCATGTTTACGTAGATCAAGCTTCCTTACAAGGAAATGTTTATGTTAAATGTCCATCAATTGCTACGGCCGTAGCTGCAGTCAATTCTTTGCACGGAAGATGGTTTGCAGGACGAGTGATAACTGCAGCTTACGTACCTGTGGTCAACTATCATTCACTTTTTCCTGATGCTATGTCCGCAATTCAATTACTTCTTCCTAGTGCTCCAAGAAGAGGAATGTGATTAAAAGATATCAATTTTACCTCTTACAAAATCTTATAATTAATAAAAATTTTCGTATAATACAAGTCGTATATTATTAATAAGTCGAATACAGATTTAAAATTTATTTTAGTAACTTTTATTGTAAATTTTGCAGATCATATCGTAACTTTTTTGTAAGTTACAGAAATTTATTTTTTTGGCAATATACTAAAATATTTAGTCATACCAAAAATATCTATTTCTTTATTAAGCAGTATTATTTTTGTTGAAATATATTATACAAGCGTAAGCTCATTGATGAGGGCACGACAGCGACTCTCCCCGGACACGAAAAGCCTATAGGGGGCTCGAGTCTGCATTCTCTCGCACTCCCGTTCGCTCACACACACACATACGCGCGCGCGCCTGCACCCACACACCCCCAAACCTCCACACCCACGCATTCACGCACCTGCACACCCCCACACCCATACACCCACACACCCACACATTCGACTTAATTAAGCGCTTAAAACCGGGAGCTTACCGCTGCTCGGGCTGACTCTCCAGCACACATCGGTGACTGGCCACCCTCCAGGATTCTTCGATCTTCCTCCTGGCACCTCCGGCTGCTCCCCGGGTCGTCCCTCTGTGCTTTACTCTTTTCTCTCTCTTCCTTTCACTCTCACAACACTCAAGTAATAGCCCATTGAGGCAGAGGCTCCTTGCGCACACGTCATCCGTGGTTACTATTCGCTCGCGTCACCCGCTCTCTAAAAAGCGTTTCTTAGGCTTTGAACCGGACAAATGATTTATCGAGGTCTGATTAACAATATGACGCACACGAAACATAGACTGTCAGGTCTTTTCGCACGCTCGTCTATCTTCGCGCAATAACAAATTTCCTGTTATCCTTTTCTAATTAACACCAACTAATTGTGCCTAGTTATAAAGCCATCGACACCTTCTATCGAAAATCGCAAAATTTTCAAAATAGTCGAAAGACTCGCTACGCTTGGCTACAAACAGAGGGGGAGGGGGCACCTTGATTGAGCCAGCGAGAGCATACTTATACCTCGAGTGTAAACAAATATCGCCGTCTCGCGACGAAATTTCGACAGTACGCCGACTTTTAGCCATCGTAAAAAATTCCCGACGCAAATTTTAATTAGTATTAGTATTAATAATAATAATAATAAATTATTCAGAAAATAAAACATAACTTTAAGATATATATTGGAGTAGGAATAACTCGCCTTCGTACCACTTTTCGTAAGAAGAAAGATAAAAGGAACGCGGAAAACAGTTTTGATTTTCATTTCAGGGTGTAAAATAAACTTAGAAAACCGATTTAAAATATAATTATTTATCAATTTGACTATATAATATTATTATTCAAAAACTAATCAAAATAAAAATAAATTGAATACTAGTATCTAAGTAGTTTTAATAGGATAATTAATCGCTTGCAATTTTTTTTTTTTTTTTTTTTTTTTTCATAATATAATACACTAGTCACAAAAATTAAAAGTTATAACAAAAATTCCAAATTTTTGGGCAATTTTCAACAGACTGTAACTCGGAAAAAAAATTTCGCATAGAAAGATAAAAAGCCAATTGTAGCTCCAAGTATCTAGTTCTCTGATCTAACCATAAATATTTTTTATCATATACGATTCCAGAGTAATCCTTATAAAGCCACCGAAAAAATATTTTCCAAATTTTTATTTCTCTTGAAAAAGATTTGCAGGCTTTCAAAAACTTTTTTTTTAAATTTCACTGTAAAATTTTTTTAGCAAATTTAATGTTTTCAATTTAACTTATTTAAAAAGCCTGTACGATGATTTGCCCCGGAGTTATCAATTACAGTCTGTCAAGTAAGAGCGTGGTCGACTTCATTGACAGGTAATGGAAGATTTTGCTCTAATTCCTTCGCGAGCCGATAGAGGAAATATTTGTTCTTAATGCATTGTCAACAAAGATTCAGTTGTCGTTGATCTTTTGAAAGAGAATCACGTTAAACGCCATGAGTGCTAAGTACGCGTCGCGCTACGAGGCTGTGTTCCTTTGCATCCACCCGAAAGGTCCCAAAATGTCGCAATCAGCGGCTGCTAAATATATGAAAAAGTCGAAGGCATTTGTACAGAAGTGGATACAGCGATATAAAGTGGCTAAAAATGTCGATGATTTACCAGAACGTGGCTCGATAGGAAAAGTGAACAAAAAAGATGAAAAAAGAATAGTGAATCTGTTTTCGCGACATCCTGCTTTAACACTGCGGCAAGGACAAGCAAAATTAATGGCAAAAGGTTTAGATATATCCTACGAAACTATCCGAACCCATCTTCATACTCATCATCTGAAATGGCGCAACACAATGAAGAAGCCTCTGTTGACTGAAAAACATGTGACAAAGCGACTCGCTTGGGCGCATGAGAATATTGATAGAGATTTTGAAAATGTCATTTTTACTGATGAATGTTCTATATGAGCACGTTCTGTCCTCACGCGAGCCTGGTCAACTTCCATCAATAGGCTTGTTCAGCGGACCGTAAAACATGGAATAAAGGTACATCTTTAGGGCTGCTTCTCAAAGCAGGGATTCGACACTTTGCACCTCTTTACTGAAAACCTAAATGCCGAGAAAATGATAAAAATCTACAAAAAAGCTTAACTGCCATCTGCCAAACGATGGTTCATCACAAAAAATGAAGATTGGATTCTGCAGGAGGACAACGATCCTAAACACCGCAGCAAGCTCTGTACTCAGTGGAAGACTCAATCTGGCATCGTTACATTAGATTGGCCGTCGCAGTCGCCCGATGCAAACCCTATTGAAAATGTGTAGGCATATATTAAACGGAAGCTTCGTGAAAGACGCACATACACTTTGAAGCAGTTGTCTTACGAAATTCGTCGGATCTGGAGATCCTTGCCACTAGAATACGCCGTCAAATTAGTAGAAAGCATGCCTCGGAGATGCCAGGCAATTATCGACGCCGGTGGTGACTGGAAACATTATTGACCAAATTGCATCATTGTTTGTAATGTGTACAATGTATATATAAATATGAAAGTTTCATCAAATAAATTTTTTTATAAATTAACACGACCACGCTCTTACTTGACAGACTGTATATTTTGAGTTTCTTATTCCATCTATTTGCTAAAGACACTACAAAAACATCGTATTTTCTTGGAAAATTGATGCTGTACAATAAGACATACACATATGTAACGTCGGAGTGATGTTGGTTGCATTAGCCTAATGCCACGCTGACTGAATGGTTTCCTTTGAGCCTAAGCATCAAAGTTTATTAGCTCGGGATGGCAGTGGTTTAGGTTTGCAAGATTTCTATTAATAGCGTGTGAATTTCAGGGTTGAGTAAATGCAAGAGGCTCTATTTCAAATACGAAATCAGCCTCGAGCTTTATTGTAAAAAAGGACCTAACAAATGTGTGATAGGTTAAGGAGTGATCGGCCACTTTTCGATCAAAAACTCCCTCGGAGGGTTAAAGTATAGTTTAGAAAAAAGAGCGATTCTATTAGAAATTTTAAAATTAAACTTACTTTGGTTTTTTTTGTAGCGACGTAGATGATTTTCTCTCTGTCTCTGTCTCTGTCTCTCTCTCTGTCTCTCTCTCTCTCGATTCCACTAGTGATCAAAGTTCTTTGGACAACTTCTTCTTTCTTCGTACTTGAACTGTAAACGTTTGAAATAATCGTTCTGAGAAGAACGGTTTGAAAAAGAATAATCGTATTTCCGAATTGATGCGTTGTTCTGCTGCTGAAGCTTGATGCTGCTAGTCTAGCGAAATGAATGGCTCTCTATACTTTCCGAAGTGGTTCCCTCGAGTGCTGTCTGATGTCTGCTGCTTGCCGAAAATTTTGTGTGGTATTTAAGTACGTTGGCGAAGCTATCCTGCAATTTTCCTATTGGTTGGAAAATTTGGGAAAAAGCAAGTTTTTTGGGACCTCTCTTCGCGGCAGGCCTCAGTCCAAGGTAGGGAAAAGTTGTAAAAAGCCCTTGCGAGGGTGTGTACTCTTCATGGCATAGAGAGAGTGGAAAAGAGAGAGAGAGAGAGAAAGAGAGAGAAAGAGAGAGAAAGAGTGAGAGGGAGATGTCTATTTTTTACAAAAATTATTATAAAGTCTTAAAAATAATATTAGCACTATTTATTTTAACAATATTTTATTATAATATTAATCTATGTAAAATTTAAACCATACTACGAAAAAGAATTAAGTTCGTAGCCTAATTCTAACTGTAACTATTGGGTGTACAACTTGGCTTCCGCCGTTTTTTTCCGAAATTCGAGGCTTAATTGTAAAAAACTGGTTATACATTTATGATTTAAAGCATTGTCCATCACTGGCCACTACTTTTTTCCATCTTTCGGGCAGCATACGAATCCCGCGTTGAAAAAACTGGTCATCTTTTGAATCGATCCACGAAACGATCCAATTTTTTACTTCTTCATAAGACCGGAAGTGCTGGTCAGCCAGGCTGTGTGCTATTGGTCAAAACAAGTGATAGTCCGAGGGAGCAATGTCTGGAGAATACGGCGGGTGGAGTAGGACTTCCCATTTCAAAGTTTCCAAGTATGTCTTGACCACTTTCGCAACATGGGGTCCAGCATTGTCATGCTGTAAAATTACTTTATCATGTCTCTCGTTGTATTGCGACCGTTTGTCTTTCAATGCTCGGCTCAAACGCATTAATTGCGTTCGATAACGATCGCCTGTGATTGTTTTAGTCGGTTTTAACAACTCATAATACACTACGCCGAGCTGGTCCCACCAAATGCTGAGCATGACCTTGGAACCGTGAATATTCGGTTTGGCCGTCGACGTGGAAGCATGGCCGGGATATCCCCATGATTTTCTACGCTTGAGATTATCGAAGTAAACCAATTTTTCGTCCCCAGTCACAATGCGATGCAAAAGTCCCTTCCGTCTTTGCCTTGCAAGCAGCTGTTCACAAACACACAAACGCCGTTCAACATCTCTCGGCTTCAACTCGTACGGCACCCAATTTCCTTGTTTCTGAATCATTTCCATGACTCTTAGGCGTTTTGAAATGGCTTGTTGCGTCACTCCCAATGATCTTGCCAATTCTCGTTGCGTTTGACACGAGTCTTGATCAAGTAATGCCTCCAATTCTGCATCTTTGAAAACCTTCTTTCTTCTACCGCCATGCTGGTCTTCGACGTTAAAATCGCCGTTCTTGAAGCGTTGAAACCACTCTCGGTACGTTCTTTCACTAATAGCGGCCTCACCATAGGTATTTGAGAGCATTCGATGAGCCTTAGTCGCAAATTTCTTCATATTAAAGCAGAAAATTAAAACCTCCCGCAAATGACGAGAATTTGGCTCGTAAGCTGACATGTTCAATCGAGAATAACTTTATGATGCAGACACAAATCGACTAATATTTCGATGGCGTTATGTTTACAAATACCTAAGCTTATTGTATGACATCTATGATCTATTTATTTTAACTACCACTTACCGCTACAGCCATCTATTGCAAAACGGCGGAAGCAAAGTTGTACACCCAATAAAACGACAATTTTTGTCTTAATAAAATGAAATTAGAATTCACTTTCAAGGCTGTGGCTTCAGCAAAAGATAGCAAAACAACTGTCATCTTTATAACCTCAATTACAACAGAAGAAGGAATAAGCTATGCTATCCCAAGTAAGATCGTTTATTCAAATTACCATGCAATATTAATTAAAATTAATGAGTATGAAAAGATAAAAAAATCTTTAGAAAAAAGAGGTGATATAATAAGTATATGGATAGAATTATCTAGAGAATTACAACAAGAATATATAGATGAAACTGGGAATATGCAATTTGGAGGAAAATATTTAAAAAAAATAGGTAAAGAAGAAATTGGACAAAGTACAGAACTATCAAGAATTTTAAAAAAATTAATTAAACAGTCAGAAAAAAAAGAAGAAGAAGTTAATCTAAAACACATAATGATTGAATTCATAATAGAAAAATTTAACAACATGAGAAATAATGTTAGGCTATGGATAGATACGTTTGAAAAAGAATGTGTTAGATTCAAAATTCAAAAAGATAATACAAAAATTTAATTATTAAGTTACTTTTAGACGAAACATGTCAAAACTGGTATAGCTCCAGAACATTAAATAAAGAATGTAATGAAGACTGGTCAACTCGGAAGCAAGCATTGATAGAGACTTTTTCAAACAAAGGATGGAATAATATAATGTTTGCACATAACTATAGATACAAAGAAATATCATTAGTAGACTATGCCATAAAAAAAGAAAGATTGTTGCTAGAAATAAATAAAAAAAAACATGAAGATACTCTAATTGATAGAATTGGAGCTGGTTTACCAGATTGCATTAGAGAAAAAATCAACAGAAATGAATTAGAAAATACAAAAGATCTAATTAATGAATTACAAAAATATGAAGGAAAGATAGAGAAAAAGAAAGATAGTAAACAAAATTATAGACCCAGAAATGAAGAAAAAAAACCATGTAAAACATGTGAAACAATGGAAAAAGGAATTAGATACCACCCAGAAAACAAATGTTGGTTCAGAATAGATAAAAGATATGAACTAAAGATAACAAAAAGTAATACGGTGATAGAAGTCGATCTCAACACGGAACAAAAAAACATGTCAACATACCATTGATTAAAATTAAGATGTTATTAGAAAATAAATTAGAATTAGATGGAACTTATGACCCAGGATCTCAAGTCTCTTTGATAAATGCTAAATGGGTAAATATAAACAATAAAATAAGAGATAAAAATAAGATATTTTTAAAATCAGTCAATGGTGTGAAACACACAGATGGATTGGTAACAATCAAAATAAAAATTTTAGATATAAAAAGAAAAATAGATGTTTATATAATAGAGAAAGAAGATTTTGAAGACTTTATAATTAGCTTAGATATGATACCATTATTCGGACTAGGACTAAATGAAAAGTTACAAATTTCACAAAAAAAAAACAAAAAATAAAATTTCAAAAACCAATGAAATTAGAAAAACCAAATAAACAAACCACAAAATACTCAGTAAATTTTAATGAACACGTAGAGATAGACTTTCAAATTGAAATAGAACACTTGGAAAAAGAAGAAAAAATTATGATAAGAAAATTAATAAAGAAACACTAATCAGTATTTGCCAAAGATAAGTATGATGTCGGAACGGTGAAAGATTACAAGGCTAGAATAGATTTGATAGTGGATAAATACTGTAATAAAAGACCATACAGATGCAGTATGGATGACAAAAAAGAAATAGAAAAACAAGTAGCAAAGCTGTTAGAAAAAAATTTAATTGAAGAGTCATACAGTCCATTCGCTGCGCCAGTCAGATTAGCCTATAAGAAAGATGAAAAAAAAACGATCTCGCCTCTGTATCGACTTCAAAGATTTAAACAAAAATATAATACCACAAGCACAGCAAATTCTACTAATAGATGACATCATACTAAGAGCAAGAGACTGCGAATATTATACAACACTAGATATCAATTCGGCTTTTTGGTCAATACCACTAAAAATAGAAGATAGGAGTAAAACAGGATTTATAACTAAAGAAGGTCATTATCAGTGGACGTGTCTACCATATGGACTCAAGACTTCACCAGCAGTATTCCGAAGAATTTTGAGTAATATATTAAGAAAACATGGATTAAAGAAATTTTCGGTAAATTACATAGATGATATACTAATACATTCAAAAACCTTTGAAGAACATTTAAATTATATACAAAAAGTGCTAGATAAAACAAATCAATAAAACAGGAAGGATTCAGACTTAAATTTAAAAAATGTACGTTTGCAGCTAGTTCAGTTAAATATTTAGGCCACATAATAGGAAACAACACAGTTAGCCCACTGAAAGATAATATAATATCAATACAGAAATTTCCAACCCCAACAACACCAAAAAATGTTAGACAGTTTCTAGAAATAAATTAACTTGTACAACGAATATATCCCAAAAAGTTCGATTATGCTAAACCCCTTACACAAGTTATTAAGAAAAAATGAAAAATTTAAATGGACAGAAGTATGCGAGAAGATTTTCAATAAAATTAAGAAATTACTATGTTCTCAACCAGTGCTGGAGATCTTTAAACCAAACCTCCCAATTAAAATTTACACAGACACATCAATAGAAGGCATGAGAGCTGTATTAAAGCAGACACAACACAACGGGAAAAATAAACCAGTAGCCTATTTTTCAAAAAAATGAACGAATGCCAAAAAAAGATAAAAGCAATATACTTGGAGTGTTTAGTTATAAAGGAAGCGATTAAATACTGGCAGCACTGGCTAATAGGAAGATATTTCAAAATATACTCGGACCATAAACCCCTAAAAAATATGAATATAAAAGCAAGAACTGACGAACAACTAGGCGATCTTACTTATTATCTATCTCAATACGATTTTAAGATCAAATATATACCAGGTAAAGAGAACACAGAAGCGGATTGTTTGAGTAGAAATCTGGTGTTAGAATCGAATATAAAAGAAGAGGATGTACTTAAAACAGTAAATTTGATTGAGATAGATGAAATAAAGTTGGACCAAGAAAATAACAAACTAATACAAAACCACAAAGAAAAATTAATAAAGAAAGATGGAATATATTACAAGAAGTTAGGAAAAGGAAACAAGATTATTCTGTCTGAAAAATATAGTATACATATTTATATATATATATATATATATATATATATATATATATATATATATATATATATATATATATAAATTTCTTGAGGTTAGAATAAAGGAGAATAAATAGATAAAATTGTTTCTCTGTAAATAAGAGAAACGACAATTAAAGTCTATTATTCGTCTCTCTTTCACAAAACTATATAATCACTTTACTTTTATTATATTAATCAATTAATTATTTTGTAGAAGTTTTATTCTTATTATGAATTCTATATCTCTCTATCTATGTTTTCTTTCTCCCTGCTTCGTTATCGATGATTCATCGTAATCGATAATCTTGATACCTAACGAGACATTTAGTGGGTATTGATAGATGAGCGCGCAGAGTATACTAAGCGCGCTAAATTTAAAGAGAGTACATTCTCTTTACATATATATACTGTCTGTCAAAAAAGTACCGGGAATTTTAAATTAGAACAACATTTTTACGTTCAATAATTAAATTTTATTGGGTCCCCTTCAAAATAAACTCCATTTGCTCCGATACATCTATGCCAACAGCACTTCCAATCATCGAAACATTTTTTATAGACGCTTTCCGGAGTGCCCTTTAGCTCGCGCGCCGAATTTTGTTTTATGGCTTCAATCGATTGAAAACGGGTGCCACGGAGCGGCAATTTAAGTTTTGGGAAGAGGAAGAAGTGACAGGGAGTCAAATCCGGCGAATACGGTGGTTGTTCAAACGTGTTCGTTGAGTTTTTGGCGAGAAAGTCAGTCACAATCGTAGCTCAGTGAGACGGCGCGTTATCGTCGTACAAAATCCACGAGTTGTTCGCCCATAAATTTGGCCGCTTCTTACGGATACGCTCACGCAAACGTTTTGTAACGCCTAGGTAATACTCTTTGTTTACCGTCTGACCCTCTGCAACGAATTCATAGTGCACCACGCCACGGATATCGAAGAAAACAATGAGCATCACCTTCACTTTTGAGCGGCTTTGGCGTGGTTTTTTTCGGTTTCGGCTCGTTTTTTCTCACCCATTCCGATGCTTGCTGGCTTGTTTGCATATCGTACTCGTACACCCACGTTTCGTCACCAGTTATGATGCATTCCATGAATGCAGGATCGGAATTGGCGCGATCCAGCATGTCTGAAGCGACGTGTTCGCGATAGCGTTTTTGAAGAAAATTAAGCTCTTTTGGAACGAGTCTTGCGGCCACCTTTCTCATGCCCAAAATATCATATAAAATCGTACGTGTGGACTCATGGGATATCTCAAGTTTATGTGTTATCTCTTTCAAGCTGGTATGACGGTTTTCAAGCACCATTTCCTTAATTTTATCGACGTTATCTGTGGTCGAAGCCGTCGATGGGCGTCCGGAACGATGCAAGTCTTCGACGACTTCACGATCCTCCTTGAAGGCTTTGTACCACTAATACGCACGGGTCTTATCACCAAAAGCCTTCTGCAACATTTTCAATGCATCGGCACACGAAATTTCATTCGCAACACAAAATTTTAGACAAATTCTTTGTTCAACGTAGTCACCCATTGTAAAAAATCGGCACGCACTATTGACATCGACTGACTTAACCAGCTACTGTAAACACACTCGTTAACAGATTCCGCTCAAACTTGGCATAGTCATTAAGGACAGTTGTACCAACCTAGAAAAAAAAATTTACCTGCCTACATTGCCCTGCCAGAATTAAATCGACAATTCTCGGTACTTTTTTGACAGAATGTATATATATGTATGTATTTTTTTTAATTTTTAAATTGACATTTAAAACTATGGCAGTTACGGCTATCAAAGAAAATTAAACCAACTTTTTTTGGCAGCAAAGTAATGTGAAGAGGCTAAGTAAAAACATTTAGAAAAAAATTTAAAAAAAAAAAATTTTTTTCAAAATTTTTTTTTAGATTTTTTCAAGAACTGTTCTTTTTAATCAAAGAAATGAAGATTATTGTCAAAAAAAATTTTTTTATGGGAAAAATAAATAAAAATTGAAAATAACACGTTATACTGATTTTTGACGAAAACGATTAACTTAAAGCTTCGGAGCACTAAGAAAAAAAATTGCAGCATTTTAGAATTCTCAGGACTTCTCCGGGACACCTTAAGGATGAAAAATTACCGATGATATTCTTCGTTCTGTAACGGGGGTAACTTGTTACGTCCCGTTAGTAACGCAGGACCTTTCTCTGGTCCCGTTTTTATTCTTTTGTGTGTTAGGGAGGGCCCTTGCCTAAGGCCCCGCTGCCGGCGATGCTCCCAACGGGCTCGGCTGCTCAGTTTGTGTGCCAATGCTAGATTGGCACACCCGCGGAGGCGGCGATATTCGGGATAGGTAAGCTGTAGGAAATAAATTAAGAAAGACGCACCTGCAGTTCGTTAAAGCTTGTTTAATAAGTTATTTGACAAAACAATACAGAATACGTTAATGATTGCGGAGAGGTCCCTTGCGAGTGAAGAGCAATTAGTATTGTTTCACGCGCAATACTAATTCACGAAGTGCGCACTGCGCATGCGCACCCTCTTCACTCCACGTGGCTACACACACAAGTGTAGTCTATGGACAACGGATATAGAGAAAGCAGTTCTCCCTCTATACCGCCGTAGTCTATGACTGCTCGAGTGAGAGCGTCTCATTTTATATATATATACCTCTATACGGATTCCTATTCTTTTTTACACTAATGTTGAATTTTTTTGTATTCTTTCATATCTGAATCTCTTGTTTGGCGTCATCGTAGGGAACAAGATCGCGATCGTTTTTAAGATCAGGTATAGCACTTAATTGTCGATCGGTTATGGTATAAGCAGGCGTATCCATAAATGTCATAGCCCCGTTGGTAATCGTTCGCGGGACCTTGACTGCCGGAAGGTACGTGAACAAAACTCTGGAACCACACGTTGTACCTATGTGCAGATGAATAAAGCACGCAAAATTTTCTTTTCACTAATAGCGTGACAACGCTGAATTATTACGCTATGAGTCCCAATTCGAACCCAGTTAAGCATGTTTGGGTCATGCTTAGTCGTCCATTGCGGCGAGACTATCCGCAGCTGCATAACTTAAAACAATTAATTAAGGCATTGTGACGATGTTGGCAAGGGATCTCGCAAAATGATATTCGGCAATGCATACGGGAGCGCTTACAAGCAGTAATTCAAAACAGTGGTGGCAATGCGGGGTACTAAACTGTGACCTGAAAGTGCAGAAACCCTTCAACAGCCGTAGACAGACAGACAGACAGACAAACGGACGGACCCATACACAGACAGACACTCATACGTGCGCGCGTGTAAGAAGCGTAAATTCGACCGTGCAATCTCCACGTAATACGCTTTAGGTAACGCTAATGCCGGCAGTGCAAGATAGGGGTCAATAAAAACTGAGTAAATTTTTTTTTACAATAATGAACCATTGTGAAGATGTTGAGAAAAATAAATCTTGAAAAAAAATTTTTTTTAATTTTTTTAATAATTATTATTTTTAATCGAAGAAGTAAAGATTATTGTTAAAAAAAATATTGTTATTGCAAAAATAAATAAAAATTGAAAACGGCTTATTATGCTGATTTTCAGCAAGAACGATAAATTTAAAGCTTCGGAGCTCTGAGAAAAAAAGTTGCAGCACTTTGAAATTCTTAGGGCTTCTCAGGGACACCTTATACGATCATTATATTTCGAGTTATTAATTATTAAAGTTATAAAGTACTTTTTTCCTTTGATTGATGATAATTCCGGGGCAAATCATCGTACAGGCTTTTTACACAAGTCAAATTAATGAACATTAAATTTGCTAAAAAAAGCTTAATAGTGAAATTTTGAAAAACTCCTTAAAGCTCGCAAATCTTTTTTAAGAGAAGCAAAAATTTGGATAATTTTTTTTGGTGGTCTTCTAAGGATTATTTCGACATCGTATATGATAAAAAATATTTATAGCCATATCAGAAAACTAGATACTTACTTTTTTTTCTAAGTTACGGTCTGAAAATCACCCATAAATTTGGAATTTCTTTTATATCCCTTAACTTCTGTGTAATAATATATAAAATAAATTCTAAAAGCGTAGGAATTTTGTACGGGACAATAAATTTTGCTTTACTTTAGACTAAGTTGACTAGGTGAGAGAAAGTAGAAGTGTAGATAGAAAAAGTGGAGAAAAAAGGTCTGGTTTGTTCATTTATTTATTTATTTATTTTTTTTTTACGGCACATGTACGAAGTGTAGTGTGTCGTGCAGCGACAGCGATATTCCACTAATTTATCCTACTAGTTTATCACTTTGGAGAAGAGTACAGAAAAAAATCTTTGTTTGGTTATCTAAGAATTTTCTTTACTCTACTGCCACACTTAGCTGCCATAAGCTAACTCTTTGTGTCGACCGTTATTGATCTGCCAATTTTGAGTTCGGTCTTGCGCGAAGCAAAAAAAAAGGTAAGCGTACGCTTCACTATTGAAAGTTTCTAGTCTAGAATTATGTATATTAGGTTACTGCAGATGAAATGGCCGATTAAGTAATACATTTTTAAATAGCTGTAACTTTTTATAAAGACAATTTTTTCAATCAAAATAGGTACCAATAGATGCAACACACTTTTCCTAACGAGATACAAGTACATTTATTCCAGTTTTGTAGAAGTCCGAGTTTCTGATTTGAAGAAACTCCTCGAAGGCATTTTTGACAGCAGCTTCATTATTAAATCTTTTTTCTGTCAAAAAGTGATCTAAAAGTTTAAAGAAATAGTAATCTGTTAGTGAGAGATCTGGTAAATATGGAGGGTGAGGAAGAGTCTCATAGCACAACTCGTTTAATTTTTGAACCGTTGTTCTCGATACATGAGGTCGTGCGTTATCACGTAGCAGTATCACTCCATCCCTGTTGATAAGCCTAGGTCGTTGGACTATCAATTTCTGATGCATTTCATCCAGTTGAGCACAGTATTTCTCAGCATTGATGGTTTCGCCAGGTTGCAAGAACGAATAGTGGATAACTCCAGCTACAGACCACCAAACAGTTACCATTATTTTCTTCGGATGAAGGCTTGGTTTCGGCATGTGTCTTGGCGCTTCATCGGCATCTAATCTCGGCATGTGTCTTGGCGCTTCATTAGCTCTCTAATCTAATAATCGTCGCCGATCGGCCCAATGGCCGATAAAATCCACTTTCCATCGCAGGTCACAATTCGGTGCAAAAACGGTTCCTTTTTGTTGCGGGAGAAAAGAGAACTTGAAATCTTTATTCGACACGTCATATTTTGTTTGGTAAGATCATGCGAAACCCATTTGTCAAGCTTTTTTACTTTTTCAAGTTGTTGCAAGTGGCGGCAAACTGTCGAATTGTGAACGCCTAATTTCTCGGCAAGATCCCTTATGGTTAGGCGGAGGTCCGACTCCACTAATGCACGCAGCTCGTCGTTATCGATCGATGGTTCTGCGTGTCCACGTGGCTCATTTCTAAGGTCCATATCTCCGGATTGAAATTTTTCGAACCACCACCGAGTGGTTCGTTCGCTAACTGTATCAGGCCCAAATACGCTGTTGATATTCCTCGTTGCTTCCGTTGCGTTGTGCTCTTATTTAAATTCGTATAGTAAAAGTAGCCGTTTTTGATTCACTTCCATGTTCACTTTCTCTTTTGGTTTTTACGATCACTATGAAGTGCAAAACAGAAATGACCCCATAAACCAAGGTAGCAGTATTTATACTTTAATATGTCATATCATTTGCGCCGCCTTGTGCCAACATAATACACTAAAATTGCAGCCAAGTTTATGTCATTGCTAAATCGGCCATTTCATCGGCAGCAACCTAATACAAACAATAATGATAATAATAATGTAAAATACTCCAATAAATAATACTTCTAGGAATTAAGATTACAAAATTAATATGTGAACTTCATTTCTTTTTAGAAATCACTGAAAATCTATAAGGTTGAATTAGATCTTCTATGTATTATTTCTGTTATTTATACATGAAATTTTAATCGGTGAAACGTGATCTTTTTATTCTTGATAATAAATAAATGAATGAATAAAAAAATATTTTCAGACATATTAATTTATATTAATTTTTTTAGTTATCAAAATTTATAAAATTTCAATACAATATGCTTTACAATGACGTAAGACTTAAACTTCACATCACATTCTATGTTATGATTTAAACGCAGACACTTAAGAAAGTTTATTATCCATCTATCAATAAATAATTCACTCATCAAACGGATACACATGTAAACTCGAGCAAGGACCGGGATGTAGCCGTGTTGGAAAAAGTGACAGTGTGATTGCATTATGTATCTCCGTTAAAACCAAGATTGAAATTAGGTAACAGGGACCATAAATCATAGACAAGAATTCTTCTCTTATTTTTCACGTCGAAGATAGCTGCAAATGACACGTCTCCATAAAATAATATCAACGAGTAATCGAAGAAAACGATACTTGTAATCGAACGACAAAATCCTCTGAATGATTAGTAAATGAGAAAAATGAAACAGATGAATGATCACAGGTCTGAAGAATATACTACCATGCTAATATCAAAGAAGTCAATTATATAGTATTTTTATAAAGAATAAACTCTACGATACGACCATAAAGTTTACTTCTGAAAAACTATTTTAGAAATTCAAGAAGAAATAAAGTAATCATGGTTTATAAAACTGATATTGTTTTTTATTAGTTAAGGAATCATTCACATTACGTTTCCAAATTCACAGATACCATAAGAACACTGTCTCAATTTCACATACGATCATTTCCAAATTTATAACATAGAAGCGTTTACTATTCGTTAACTTATAGCAACCTGTTAAGAGGGGAGATGTGACATCTGTTGTTGAATTTAAAATATATATATATATATATATATACATATATATATATATATATATATATATATATATATATATATATATATATATATATATATATATATATATATGTATTGTAACGCCTCAAGGATTAGGGTGGCGTACAAATGTAGGAGGAGTAATGTATGTAATGTAAATAAATGTAAAAGCGGGGGGGTTGTTTGCTAGTGCAAGTTAAAACAACCAATTAAAAATAGACACGGAACAAACACGTTTATTTGAACTAAAAATTTACCACAATAATTATATCTTGCATTTTACGCGAGCCCAGGGCGCCAGCTACACTAGTGTAGCTCGGTTTCTAAAGCGGCACTTCCGTTCGCACGGTTAGCTCACGGTTAGAGCGGTCGCGGGCTTACAACATACAAAAACGACAGAAATGGCGCGTAGCACGCGACGCGGTCGCACACACACAGCCGGGTAAGACACGGGGACGATTCAGAAAAGGGATACCTTCTGGTAGCAGCCAATGCACCTTGGTACTTACCAGATATTCTGAACACTCGCACGGATACAAGAACGTTCTACGTTCGCTCGCTGAAATCTCGTTACAAAAAAAGAAAGGAAGGCTTTCGTTCGCGACTACTTTCCACGATGATACGGAACGAAGGGAACGAGTAATTCTCTCTGAGCTACTGTTTGCGGGCGCGGATTTATAGATGAGCGTTCTGCGCCGGCGCGACGTACGTGTAAAATACGTTACGCGACGCAGCCGCCGCGCGCCCTCAGCGCTGTCAGCAGTTGACACCACCGCGCGCCAGCAGCGCGCGTTTAGGTTATCCGCTCGCGAGTGCTCGTGTTGTTATATTTTCCCTAGAGCGGCGAGAATCTACATCCGATGTCCAGGGAGTCTAGATAAGTCGACGCGTTTCATGGCTGGTAGGCGTCGACTAATTTTTCCTCTTCTCTCTCCTTTCCATGTGCGGCATTGCGGCGGGTCAGAACGACAGGCAGCTGAGAAGGCAAGGCGGCGGTGTCGGGGATAGCGATGACCTGCTAGCAGCGGCAGCGAGGCAACGCTCCTAGATACTTCCTAGTACGTAATTACTTGTACGTAAGAGCTGTGCTGATGTATTTTTCTTGCTTCCTAACCTTCCCTTGTCCAATTTCCTATGGTGTGGTGTGGCAGTCTGTACTTCCCTTCAACAGTGCAGTTGCTGCTATTAATTTCTTCTTATTTTAATTACTGTCTGGGAGGTTACAAGTAAGGGACAACGACAAGGGCAGGAAGGAGCTTGGAGAAGGACCCTTGCTGCAGTGTGTGCAAGCACTGCCATCGACTAGCCATGGGCTCCTTAGACTAGCTCCTCGGTGGAGCCTTACTTGAGCTCCGAGCCCCTGTATCCGGAGAAGGTGCAATATGTGTACAGCCCTGCGTGGCTGCTATTTAGGTGAAATGTGGCAGTCCTGAGAGACTTTCTAGATTGTAAGGGGGTATTGCAGGCTACGAGAAGGCTTACAAGCTATGCTTTGGCCTCCTCATGTGACTGGTGCAAAACACCACGTCACAATATATATATATATATATATATATATATATATATATATTAGGTTGCTGCAGATGAAATAGCCGATTTAGCAATGACATAAAGTTGGCTGCAATTTTAGTGTATTATGTTGGCACAAGGCGGCGCAAATAATATGACATATTGAAGTATGAATACTGCTACCTTGGTTTATGTGGTCATTTCTGTTTTGCACTTCATAGTGATCGTAAAAACAAAAAGAGACAGTGAACATGGAAGTGAATCAAAAACGGCTACTTTTACTATACGAATTTAAATTAGAGCACAACGCAACGAAAGCAACGAGGAATATCAACAGCGCATTTGGGCCTGATACAGTTAGCGAACGAACCACCCGGCGGTGGTTCGAAAAATTTCGATCCGGAGATATGGATCTTGGAAATGAGCCACGTGGACACCCAGAACCATCGATCGATAACGACGAGCTGCGTGCATTAGTGGAGTCGGACCTCCGCCAAACCATAAGGGATCTTGCCGAGAAATTAGGCGTTCACAATTTGACAGTTTGCCGCCACTTGCAACAACTTGAAAAAGTGAAAAAGCTTGACAAATGGGTTCCGCATGATCTTACCGAACAAAACATGACGTGTCGAATGGAGATTTCAAGTTCTCTTCTCTTCCGCAACAAAAAGGAACCGTTCTTGCACCGAATTGTGAACTGCGATGGAAAGTGGATTTTTTACGATAATCGTTGCCGATCGGCCCAATGGCCAGATACCGATGAAGCGCCAAGACGCATGCCGAAACCAAGCCTTCATCCAAAGAAAATAATGGTAACTGTTTGGTGGTCTAGAGCTGGAGTTATCCACTATTCGTTCCTGTAACCTGGCAAAACTATCAATGCTGAGAAACACTGTGTTTAACTAAATGAAATGCATCAGAAATTGATAGTCCAACGACCTAGGCTTATCAGCAGGGATGTAGTGAAACTGCTTTATGATAACGCACGACTTCATGTATCGAGAACAACGGTCAAAAAATTAAACGAGTTGTGCTATAAGACTCTTCCTCACCCTCCATATTCACCAGACCTCTTACCAACAGATTACCATTTCTTTAAACATTTAGATCACTTTTTGACAGAAAAAAGATTTAATAATGAAGCTGCTGTCAAAAATGCCTTCAAGGAGTTTCTTCGAATCAGAAACTCGGACTTCTACAAAACTGGAATCAATGTACTTGTATCTTGTCGAAAAAAGTGTGTTGCATCTATTGGTACCTATTTTGATTAAATAAATTGTCTTTATAAAAAGTTACAGCTGTTTGAAAATTTATTACTAAATCGGCAATTTCATCTGCAGCAACCTAATAAATTATAGGGGGACTTTCATTTCTGACACTTAAGTTGGAAACCCATTGTGTTTCCCTTAGCAACTCAGTGCTACATGTCCAGGCAGGTCCACCCTTCTCCAAAAAATCAGTATTGCCTTTACACTCATTGTTCTAAGTTTGAATAGGTTACAAAATAACTTCCCAACCGCTTATATATTAGGAGAGTGGGGTGCAAAATTTCCGGCCTAATAAAAAGAAATAACTTTATTCGTGTTTTCTTATTTATTATTTTCAACATAATCTTCATCTAGATCAATACATTTTCTATAACAGTGCTCTTATGCAGTGATACCATTTTTATAGTGTGATATGTAAAGTCTCTCAAAATACTCATTTACAGCATCGATGACTTCCTCGTTGCTATTGAATTTATCTCCGAGCTATTTTCTTAAGGTTAGGATACAAATGATAGTCGCTGGTGGCTAAACCTGGTAAATATGGTAGTTAGGGTAACGACTCGAACTTCAACTCGTTTATTTTAGCCTTCGCAACAACCGACGAATGGGCAGGCGTGTTGTCATGGTGAAACAAGATTTTTTTCTTCGCCAAGTGTGGGCGTTTACCTTCCACTTCGTCCTTAAAACACTGTAATAACTCTGCGTAGTATTAACCAGTGATAGTTTTACCCTTCTCTAGATAATTCATGAAAATAATTCCCTTTTCAATACAATAAACAGTCGCCATAACCTTATTCGTCGATAAATTTTTTTTGTGTTCTTTTTTTTTCGATTCATAACTTCGACGGCTGTATACTTTCAGAAGTGTAACGATGAATCTATGTTTCATCTACAGTTTTAAAACGATGCAAAAATTCACTAGGGTTTTGCTTGTACAACGCCAAATTTTTAATTGAAATAGTTTTCCGGGTGAATTTTTGATGGGCTGTTAGCAAACGCGATACCCGCTTAGCACAAAGCTTCTCCATCCTCAAATGTTCATGTAAAATATTGCGTATACATTCAATTGGCATCTCAGTTGCCTTAGCTTTCTCCTTTACTTCTAATCTATGGTCCTCTATCACTATTTTATGAATTATTTTAATTATTTTAGGAGTTGCATCTCCAACAGGGCGTCCTAAACATGGTTTGTTAGAAGTGTTGGTGCGACCCTTCTTTAATTTAGAAATTTACTGTTTAACCGTTGAGTATGATGAAGAAGAGTCTTCCACCGTGGAATCCAGCTCTTCTCTAATTTGAAATATTGTCAGGTCTTCTAAATAGTAGTATTTGATGACCGCACGCTTCTCTGATTCTTACATTTTCACGTAAGCAGCTGAGGCGTCTTGATCAATCAGCTCTTAAATGCACATTAACAAAGCAATGGATCTGAAAATTCGTATATAAACTAGTAAGATGTCGGACTTTAGAATACGAGCTAAACACTTGACCTGCTGGCGCTATCTCTAGTTCAGGCTGAAAACTTTTTATCCCACCCTCGTAGTTGCGCGAATCTTGGGTATGCTGTAAATAGGTCGATGGATGTTCCTTAGCCCCTCTCATACCACCTGCATGTCTCTACCTTTCTTTGAAGCCTAACTTAAGGTTGCCTTGCAGTCCATGACCAGCTTGGAGACAGCCCTGGGAGCAATTCATGCCTTTAGAGATACCTGGGTGTCCGAGCTGTCACTAATGCATCTACCCTGCGTGCCTAGTTCTACTATTCTTTTCGCGCACGATAATATAGCGTGAATTTCAGACTCGAAGACAGTGACATACCGACCCAGGGGTTGGAAGGTTCTCTTTGCGTTTCTGCGGTAGTACCCAGGGCCAGTCCTCTCATTGATCCTGGACCCATCTGTGTATCACATGTCTCCTCGTCCCAGACGTTTGTTTCTTTTTGTTTTTCAGTCATATCTTACCGAAATATCGATCTTGTTACTTCTACCGAATATATAGGTCTGTGCTATTGTGTTTGACCTCATCGATAGTTTAGTTAAATAATGTAGTTCATCTAAAAGTTTTGTATGTCTTGTCCTTTACTATCATTTACCCTGTGCCTTAATCCTGTGTATCAACCCTTGCTACGGAGCCGCTGATGGTTAGGTGAATGGATTTGTATTTCTGGTCCCACCGAATACACAGCATAACCTTCGCAGCGTGAATATTGAGCCAAGCAGTTGACGAAGAAGCATGACCGGGCAGTCTCTATGAGTTTCTTCTCTTTGGTTTGCCTAGAGCAGTTGTTCACAGGCGAGAAAATGACGCTCAAAGACCCTTGGCTTCAAATCATAAGGAACTCAAGTTTCCTGCTTTTGAATCATTCTTAACGCACGCTATTGTTTGAAAATGGATCGGCGGGTAACTCCTAATACTAAAGTAAGCTTAGTTTTTGTTTGGCATGGATCCTCATCGAGCAATGCCTTCAATTCAGCGTCTCTGAAGGTTTTTGGCCTTCCTTCACGCGAACGGTCGTCAATATCGAAATCACTATCTTTGAAGCGACGGAACTCTGTCAACGTTTTAGAGCTGCTGATAAACTTCAACCGTCGTTTTCTTTGAATGAAAAAAGAAAAGCAACAGTCCTCGCGAACGACGATTATTCGGCACAAATGAGACGTTTTGACCTCAAAACAAAATCACTTACATGTCAAAGCGATTTGTTTTCCTTATGTCTAAGCTTGCGCAATGACGTTTTGGATGTTAAAATCGACAAGCATGTACTCCTGGAGCCATATATTGACGAACAGCGGGAACTTAGTTGCGCACCAATAAAATTTGGAGATTTGAATATTCTATTTTTTGTGTATATCAGTTTAATTGTAGATAGTGTAAGTTCCTCTTATAATAAAAAAAGTTATGCGATAATACTACTACGCGCCAACCTGTTTTTGTCATTCTGTATTAGAAAAACAATTTTTAATACATCTCGTTTAACGCGATACCGTTGTCGATTTTGATTGTTAAAAGTTGCGTTGCGGTGAGTGATAGCCAACCTCTTACATTAAAGTTATAAATGTGTGTACGCGCGCGCTTGTTGGCATGCGCCTAGTCTTCTGGTTGGCCACAAGAGGTCGCGGCCAAGCAGCCTACCAGCCGTTGAGTGTTAAGGTTGGCTTATACGTCTTGCTGCTTGAATGTAGCAAGGCAAACGACGAGCACGTATGTGTAGTGTATGCTCTGCGAGTATTTACGTGAGTCGTAGAGACAACGGCTTGACCCACATACCTGAGGTTTTGTAAATATTTATTGTATTGGAAGTACAAATTAGTTCACTCTATTTTCAAAAGATGGCTCTGGCGATAATGAATATTTAATAGTAACAGCTGAAGCCGTTCGTTTGAGAGAGGTTAGACATCTGCCAATAATACAGTCTGTCAAGTAAGAGCGTGGTCGTGTTAATTTATAAGGAAATTTATTTGATGAAACTTTCATATTTATATATACATTGCACACATTACAAACAATGATGCAATTCGGTCAATAATGTGTCCAGTCACCACTGGCGTCGATAATTGCCTGGAGAATAGAAGAATTTGTATCGAATTTCGCGTAAAAAATGAAATAGAGTGTAACAAAGTGTGTGAAATGTTAAAAAAGGCCTATGGTGAGTCCGCTATGAGTAAAACAAGGGTTTGCGAGTGGTATAAGCGTTTCCAAGATGGCCGTAAAGACGTTGAAAATGACGAACGCCTCGGATGCCCTAGCACATCAAGAACCAATGAAAAAGTGGAAAAAGTTAAAGAAGTAGTTTTGATGATGTTGGCATATCGATTGGCTCATGTCATGAAATTCATTCGAATGTTTTGGGAATGCAACGTGTGGCAGCAAAATTTATTCCAAAATTGTTGAATTTTAAACAAAAACAGCGGTGAATGGAAGTTGCTCAGGAGTCACTAAATAAAGTCAACAACGATGCAGAATTGCTGAAACGTGTTATATTATTGGGTGTACAACTTTGCTTCTGCCGTTTTGCAATAGATGGGTGTAGCGGTAAGTGGTAGTTTAAATAAATAGATCATAGATGTCATACAATAAGCTAAGGTATTTGTAAACATAACGCCATCGAAATATTAGTCGATTTGTGTCTGCATCATAAGGTTATTCTCGATTAAATATGTCAGCTTACGAGCCAAATTCTCGTCATTTGCGGGAGGTTTTAATTTTCTGCTTTAATATGAAGAAATCTGCGACTGAGGCTCATCGGATGCTTTCAAATACCTATGGTGAGGCCGCTATTAGTGAAAGAAGGTGCCGAGAGTAGTTTCAACGCTTCAAGAACGGCGATTTTAACGTCGAAGACCAGCATGGCGGTTGAAGAAAGAAGGTTTTCGAAGATGCAGAATTGGAGGCATTACTTGATTAAGACTCGTGTCAAACTCAACAAGAATTGGCAGGATCATTGGGAGTGACACAACAAGCCATTTCAAAACGCCTGAGAGTCATGGGAATGATTCAGAAACAAGGAAATTGGGTGCCGTACGAGTTAAAGCCAAAAGATGTTGAACGGCGTTTGTGTGTTTGTGAACAGCTGCTTGCAAGGCAAAGACGGAAGGGATTTCTGCATCGCATTGTGACTTGGAACGAAAAATGGGTTCACTACGATAATCTGAAGCGCAGAAAATCATGGGGATATCCCGGCCATGCTCCCACGTTGACGGCCAAACCGAATATTCACGGTCCCAAGGTCATGCTCAGTATTTGGTGGGACTAGCTCGGCGTAGTGTATTATGAGTTGTTAAAACCGACTGAAACAATCACAGGCGATCGTTATCGAACGCAATTAATGCGTTCAAGCCAAGCATTGAAAGACAAACGGCCGCAATACAATGAGAGACATGATAAAGTGATTTTACAGCATGACAATGCTCGACCCCATGTTGCGAAAGTGGTCAAGACATACTTGAAAACTTTGAAATGGGAAGTCCTACCTCACCGCCGTATTCTCCAGACGTTGCTCCCTCGGACTATCACTTGTTTCGATCAATGGCACACGGCCTGGCTGACCAACACTTCCGGTCTTATGTAGAAGTAAAAAATTGGATTGATTCGTGGATCGATTCAAATGATGACCAGTTTTTTCAACGCAGGATTCGTATGCTGCCCGAAAGATGGGAGAAAGTAGGGGCCAGCGATGGACAATGCTTTGAATCATAAATGTATCACCAGTTTTTTACAATAAAGCCTCGAATTGCGGAAAAAAACGGCGGAAGAAAAGTTGTACACCCAATATAACAGGTGGCGAAACATGGGTTTACGGATATGACGTCGAAACTAAGGTTCAATCGTTCCAGTGGAGGCATTCTGGATTGCCAAGACCGAAAAATGCTCGAAAAGTGTGGTCGAACGTGAAGGTTATGCTCACTGTGTTGTTCGATTTTAATGGCATAGTACATCATGAATTCTTGCCACAAGGTCAAACGGACAATAAGAAGTACTACCTACAAGTTTAGCGCCGTTTGCGTGAAGCAATCCGAAAAAAACGCTCGGATTTGTAGCAAAACAATTTATGGCCTTTGCACCACGATAATGCACCTGCTCACACTTCATTGCTTGTTCGTCAATTTTTGGCCACAAACAATACTGTAACGATGCTTCAGCCTTCATATTCGCCAGACATGGCTCCATGTAGATGACATTAAAAGCGCATCGCTGAAAGAGCTAATGGATATCCCAAAGATCGAGTTTCAGAAGTGTTTCGAGGATTGGAAGAAGCGCTGACAGAAGTGCATAATATCTAATGGGGACTACTTTGAAGGCGACAACATCAATGTAGACGAATAAGTAAAAATTTTTCTCAAAAAACCAAAATTCCCGTTATTTTCTGAACACACCTCATAGAATTGTTACTAGGGATGAAAAATGGATATTCTACGATAACCCCTAGAAGAAAAAATACTACGCTATGCCTGGTCAATCGTTGCCATCGACCTCAACATCAATACCAAAGCCGAATATTCATGGTTCGAAAAACATGTTGTATATCTGGTGGGACCAAAAGGGTGTTGTGTACTATGAGCTGCTACAACCTGGCGATATCATGACGGTCGATTGGTATAAGCTGCAATTAATTCGTTTGAGCCGTGCATTACGAGAAAAACGGCCGGAATACAAGGTAAGACATGACAAAGTTATTTTTCTGCATGATAACGCTCGGCCTCATGTCGCAAAAGTCGTAAAAAAATATTTAGAAACGCTTAAGTGGGATATTTTGCCGTACCCGCCGTATTCTCCGAACATTGCTACTTCTGATTACTGGTCGTTCTGAGGGATGCAGCACGATCTGGCAGGTCATTGGTTTACGTCTTTTGCAGAAATCGAGAATTGGCTTCTAACTTGGATCACCTCAAAAGACGAGACGTTTTCTCGAGATGGAATTCGAAAATTGCCTGAGAGGTAGGAAAAAGTAGTAACTAGCGATGGATGATACTTCAATTAAGCTTTTAATTCTATTTATTTGGAAATAAATGCAATTTTGACCGCAAAAAAACGGACCGAATTAATTTGTACTCTCAATAAAAAGTATAGATTTTATCATTAAAAGACTTGTTAATACATATTTGCACATAAAGGACGTACAGATCTTACTTTATTAACCTTTTTCATCTCTTTACCGGATACCGCCGCCTCCGCGGGTGTGCAAACCTTCTATTGACACGCAAACTGAGCAGTCGAGCCCAGCTGAGGATATGACAGACCTAGGGCCTTGGAACAAGGCCCCACACACCATTGATAGTAGGATTCAAGGAGGATCCTACGTTTTACGTATCGGCACTGCACGCGAGTGTCATTGCACAACTACTAACGTTCGTCAGCAGTCTCAGCCGCACCGAGGGACTTGACGGCCTGACAGGCATGAAGCCTGTGCCTGCGCAGTACGCACATGTGAAAAGAGCTTCTCATATGTGATCATTCCACTTAATAACATCCACGTTACAACTAGCGCCTAGAACGTGTGTGGGTAGGCAATGAATGCGCCAACGTAGAGGGTATGCACAAAAGGTAAATGCGAACCCGCGGGCTACGCAGAAAGTGCAATCATCAAAGAATAAAATCAATTTTTTTTTTTTTTTAAATTCTTTATTTATTCTTTCAAATCTATTTCGTTGTCTTTAAAGTAGTCCCCGCTCGACACAATACACTTGTGCCAACGTTTTTCCTAATCCTCAAATCATTCAGAAAAGCCCTTTTCCGGAATCGCCTTCAATAGACTCAGCGATTCTCGTTTAATCTCCTCAATCGATTTAAAACGATGTCCCCGGAATGGTCTTTTGAATTAATTGAACAGCCAGAAGTCACACGGCGCTAAATCAAGCGAATACGGTGGTTGTAGAACGATATAAGTTGAATTTTTGGTCAAAAATTCGCGAACAATTAATGCGGTGTGAGACGGTGCATTATCGTAATGCAAAAATCCATGAGTTGTCTTGCCACAATTCCAGCCTCTTCTTGCGAATAGCTTCACGTAAACGATGCATAATATTTAAATAATATTCCTTGTTAACAGTTAGGCCCGGCGGAAGAAATTCTGAATGCACAACACCGCGATAATCGAAGATAACTGTCAACATGACCTTGATTTTTGAACGGCTTTAACGTGATCTTTTTGGTCGTGCTTTACCTATGGCACGATATTCGCTTGATTAACCGGTTGTTTCTGGATCGAAGGCATAGATCCATATCTCATATCCCGTAATAATGCGTTCCATAACGTTCTGGTAGTCAGAAAGCATCTCGTCGCACACATTAACACGACGCTCTTTTTCAAAAAAATTGAGTGTTTTTAGAACCAATAGAGACTTTACGCGTTTGAGACCAAAATGATTTTTCAAAATTGCTTAAATCGGTTCAAATGAAATGCCAGCAGTATCAATCATCCTGGACGCTCTTTATTTTCGATGCTGTCTCTGCCTTCTTTAAACTGTTTGTATCACTCGTAAACATTTCTTTTCGACAAAGTCTGCTCACTGAAGGCTTTCTGCAATATTCTGAACGTTTCTGCACAAGAAATTTTATTTTAAAGACAAAATTTAATGCAACTTCTTTGCTCACTAAAATCTGACATTATACAAATCGCCGAAATCACTTTTTAATGTTCACAAAAACGAGCGTCACTTGCAAACTAATAAATATATTGATATGAAATTTGACACAGATGTCTCTCACAGTGCCACCTAACAAAATAAATTATGCCTGGCGTGGCAAAAGAAACTTTAACCAAAATAAAAGATAATTTAAGTAAAGAAAGCCCGAAAAGCCAAACTTAAATAAATATAATAAATAATAGATAATAAACTTTTTTTTGTGTTACTTTTACGAATAAGTCAAAGAGACTGACTCTTTACAGCTACGCTAGTGCGAGTAGCGATACCGAGAACGCAGGGACAAGGTTAGTCCTTCTTATATAAAAAAATATTATATATTCATTTACTTATATATATATATATATATATATATATATATATATATATATATATATATATATATATATACACAGGGTGCGTACGGTATTTGAGGACAACTTGAGAGTAAAATTAATTAGCTTGTATTTTTAATAAAATTTAATAAAATTTTAGGAATTTTTTATACAACGTTAAATTAATATATGGCTATAAAGTTATTCAATAAAATCGCCATTAGCAGCAATAACCTCTTCGATGCGGGTCCGGAAACGATTACATGCCCGAATTAAATGCTCCTTGTTCATATTGACCATAACGGCATTAATAGCAGTCTTTAGCGAAGAAGTGGTGTTATGAGGACGCTTATTGGTCTCACGCACAACTACGCCCCATACGTAATAATCTAAAGGATTAAGGTCTTGGGAGCTAGGTGGCCATAGGTTCGGGGTTATGTGGTTATGAAAATTTTCGGTTATCCAATCTTGTGTCGCCATTGCTTTATGTGAAGGAGCAGAGTCTTGTTGAAAAATGTATGGTCTGCCTCCGCTTACATTGTCTATCCAGGGTTTCACTACCGTCTCCAAAACCTCGATGTATGCAGCAGAGTTCACTCGAAGTCCTTGAGTAAAAAAGTGTGGTGGCATAACATGTCCTTCGTTGCTGACAACACCTAAAACCATAACAGTGGCTGGAAATTTTGTGCGCATAACAACAGGAACCTCCGCAGGATTTGAACATAGCCATTTGTCATTTCTGCGATTAGTCTTTTGATCTTGGTCAAAATTTTTTTCGTCGGAAAAAAACCATAACATTTTGGGCGCCTCAGGGTGTTTGATTTTGTTTAAAAGACGTTTTGATCGGAGAACTCTCTGTTCGCGTGTTCGTTTCGACATGAACTGTCCTCTGCGCATCACGTAAGACTTATACCGATGGTCTTCGTGGACAACTCTACGAATAAGGCGCTCAGAAACATAAAGCTCACTTGCAAGGACCCTCATTGATTTTGAAGGGTCCTCGTCTATGATCGCTTGCACTTGCTCTAAAAATTCTGCAGATCGGACAGTGTCAGAACGTTGTTCGTGCTTTTTGCGTTTTGCAACCGATTCTGTATCGCCTCCTGATGCTTCCGATTGACGGCGAACCTTATGCACGAATGAACGGGCGCAATTAAGAAAATTAGAGATCTCTAAATCTGTATGGTTCGCACATATAGCGACGATGACAGCATGTCTCTTTATTTCTTGAGTTATGTTGTAGTCCGCCATTTCTTATCTGGAAAGGAAAAAAAATAGAAAAAAAAATTCGCGAAGTTATAGTTACATTTATGCACATCCTCAAATACCGTACGCACCCTGTATATATATATATATATATATATATATATATATATATATATATATATATTCATACATACACAGGGTGGTCCGTTTTAATCTATCGGTCGAAATAACTTTAAAAAGAGATTGTTATATCAAAAAATGTTTCAGACAAAAGTTGTAGAGATTGAAGGGGGTCGTCCAACGCTGACCTTGGCGTTAACCTTGAGGTCAAATTTGAAGGTTATTTGAGGGTCAAATCGCGAGTTTTAAATGGAAATTCCAATTTTTTAAAACAGATTATGATTCTGCGTCGAAAAATATGAAAGTTTTATCTCAAAAATTTTTCTCGGTGCGTGACAGATAGCGCTGTAATCGGCAGCTTTAATCTATCGATGCAAATAGCTCAACAACTACGCATATGAAAAGGTAGAAAAGGAAAATTTGGTTATCTGGATAGGTGACATGCAATGACACCACAATCGACCCTCCCCCCCTCTCTAACCCCCCGTATAGAGCGGTTTCAACTTAATCTGAAATGGGTACCACAATTTTATATTGCAGATTCTGATTCTGCGTCGGAAAATATGGAAATTTTGTTCGGAACAGTTTTTAGATTCGCGACAGATGCCGCTGTATACGACAAAATTAAAAATGCGTACAAAAATCGTTACCGAATTAGAATTTCTCGAGAAATACACATCGTCTTCTGCAAATTAGAATTTTAGGGATAAATACGTTTAAAAATAATCTGTTTTAATAAAAATGTTTATTTTACTTTCGGCGTTACCCGGGGACAACGACGTGGACTTAGTAGAAGCTTGTCCCCATGGGGTGCTTTTTTAATGTGAGTCCCCTTGCTTCTCACAGTTCGGCCTTTAGAACTAACACCGAAGATGCTGTTTAAAATTGTCTCCATTTTCCTGTAGACACAAGATGACCTAAAGGAACAGCCTCAGCTAATGATTTTGTTGGAGGACGAGTTGGAGATCCCGCTTCCAACAACTCGAGAACAAGAAGGAAAGGTGGCGGAGATAAACGACCCACCACCTATCATCAGAGAAATATAAATGAAGAAACATATCGAGAGCTTTATGCTGATTATGGAGAAGATGATCGCGTGCATATAGGCGATGCAGAATTAGGCACGGGATTTGCTTACTGAAAGAAAGGTCGCAAATTCAAAGCTAAACGCGTCGTAAAAGCGCATAGAGGGCCCGCTAGGCCGTAAGCACCAGAACCATGGAAAGGAAGCAGATCAGCCCCTTTTACCACAGGCTAGTCGTAAAAATAAAGCAACGAGCCGTCATCGAGTGAACTTCTAGCATAGCAGCCTAAGAGAGTCAGAGAAGGGGAAGGAAGAGTCTCCAAGGGCTGCTTGATTCACTATCCCCTAAATCCGGCCCAAATGGAGCCTGGAAGAGAAGAGAATGTAGCACCATGCGCAAAGCAATAGCGCGTGGTGCAACATAGGAATGGCGAGTAACCGAGACATCTCGTTCCTTGGAGCGCCGACTGACAATATACCAGGCTGTTCAATAAGTTTTGCGGTTCGATATGAGAGGATGTTGCTACTAGCCTAAATTTTTTTTTGTTATGTTGGTACACTCTTTATATGAGCGTGTGTGAAGTTTTATTTCAATCTGTCAATTCATTCTTCATTTATAAACCATTAAGTATCGACGTGTCACAGTATTTTTTTACAATGGAAAAAAAAGTATCATGCAGTGATTGAATTTTTATTTTCGGAAGGTTTAAAGGCAAAGGGAATTTATGAACGAATGTTGAAAGTGTATAAGTACTCTTTGCCTTTAACTTGTACAGTAGAAAGATGAGTTACTCAATTTGAACGTGGTCGTAGAAGCCTTGAAGACGATCCACGTCAAGGACGTCCAAAAACAGCAGCAAGACCAGAAATCGTAGAAAAAATACAGGATATCGTATTGGAAAATCGTCGAGTGACTGAAAGAGATTTAGTAAAAGCCCTAGGCATCTCATTGGGCAGTGTAAGCAATATTTTGACTAAAGTATTGGGTTTTAGAAAGCTGTGTGCACAATGTGTGCCGCATTCGCTAACAATGGAACAAAAACACATTCAAATGCGACTTTCTGAGCAACATTTAGAGCGTTTTCGAAAGGATAAAGTGGATTTTGTGCGTTGATTTATCACTGTGGATGAGACTTGGGCCTATCACCATGATCCTGAATCAAAACAAGAGGCTAAAAAGTGGTGTGAACCTGGTTCTTTGGCTCCGAAACGAGTTCGTGTCCAGAAATCGGCCAAGAAGGTGTTAGCATCAGTTTTTTGGGATGCGAAAGGAATTTTGTTTGTGTATTACTTGCAATCTGGTAAAACAATAAATTCTAAATATTATTGTAACCTTTTAGACCAGCTGAAGGAAAAAATTCGTGAAAAAAGACCCGGTTTGCAGAAGAAAAAAATCCTTCTTTATCAGAACAATGCACCGTGTCACAAGAGCATTTTGACAATGGCTAAAATCCATGAATTGAAGTTCGAATTTTTTAAGCATCCACCGTATTAACCAGATTTGGCCCCTAGCGACTTCCATCTGTTTCCAAGCCTAAAAAAATTTATGCGTGGAAAGCGTTTTTTATCAAATGATGAGGTCATAACAGATGTGAAAGCGTATTTTGCAGCCCTTTCAGATTCTCACTTCAGGGATAAAATTTATAAATTGGAATCTCGTTGGAACAAGTGTATTGATATTCAGGGAGACTATACTGAATAATAAAGTGTATTCGAAACCATAAAATTGTGTTTTTCTTATCGAACCGCAAAACTTATTGAACAGCCTGGTAAACGTATTCTTCCACAAAGTGGAAGAAGCGCGAAGAACGCCGCGGGGTTAAGCAACCCCGAAATGTTAGCGTCGCTGCCAACTGTACTATGTGGCATCGCAGAGATGTGGTACGCGTGCCGCAAACACAAACGGCAGTCCTAGAAAGCTCTTTGCCAAACTACGGCTTCAGACCAATATCCAGAAACTATTAAGAGATAAAGCCTGCCGATGCTTTCAACAAGCTGAGCCACCGCGCACATACATAACGAACCTAGAGGCGATATTGTTGAAGATAACGCCGGCACTTAGCGAGTAGCAGATGATAAACAGTCTCTACGACAATCTGCTCCCGCAAATAAAGCGGATTTTGACTCGAATAGAGTTCCGCGCGGTCGAGGAATTCATAAATCGTGCGATAAAAGCCGAGTTAACGCTAGAGAGGTAACGCGGCGACAGGACATCCGTTCCCCTGAACCACGCGATGATGCCAAAGATAGCCTGTTACCCCAAGACCAAACACAAGGGCTCGCAGCAGAAGGTTGGCGCCAAGGTAAGTGCAACTGATGTAGAGGTCGCTGCCGAGAAGTCGATCGGCGATGAAGGCCGAAAATAGCAAGTGCGTTAGAGCGAATGATGGAAGCACTCACTTAATATAGCAACGTTTTGGTGGATATAAAATAATCGGGCAGAAGAAGCCCGTCAAGAAAACAGAGCCCGAGAAGAGAGGAGAAAGGAAGTAGGACGAGCGGAGCAAGCAGCCGAAACAAGAACAAGAGTCCAGCTGCCGCGGCTGCGTCAGGCCTAATATGATTGGGAGACTCTGTCCAAACTACTCGGGAAACGGTCAGGGGAGAGCGTAGACGAGATCTCCACGCCCTTCTCCATCGAGTCAAAGATCCAAATTCTCGAAGGAACTGCCACAGAGGAGCTAGTGAGCGCCAAGCTCGCGCTCGAGTCGACACCGGATCACTCAAAGCAGATTATATTGAAAGGCGCGAGATGGTACTTGCAGGTGAGCATAGAACGGTTTACCCTACGCGCACTCCATGACTTCGGCGAGTCACACACGATAATGAGCGCCGTAGGCCTGCAGATAGCTACGTGTGAACGCGTGATCACACCTAGCCAAGGGAAAGGAGCTATCGTGGCAAACGGCCATTATGCTCCTATCGTTGTGCAATTGCCTTTTGAGGCGGCGGATGTAATTAAGGATATCGAGATGGTAATTCTGACCGGTTTGCCGACAGATTGTTACCTGGGTGTCAATCAAATTCGAAGATTCAACGCAATTCTCGACCTAGTGAAGAACCAGTTGTACCTGCAGGGAGCTAGAAGAAGGTTGGCTCTAGAACTAGTTTCACTAGACGTATCAAGCAGTCCAGCTATGTCAGCCGTAGGCTCAGCTGACGCGCAGCCCTCACAGCTCCAACAGCTCTAGCAGCTCCTGAATACCATGCTGGCGATGCTGAAGTGTACGGATTAGATCAAGCTCAAGCTGCAAAGGACAAGATGTATCTCAATTCTCGACCTGAGCAGCGCCTATCACCAGATATGGCTAATACAAGAGTCGAAGCCGCTTACGGCATTTACGGTGCTTAATCTCGGACTACTACAATTTACGAAAATGTCCTACAGGTTTAGCTACGCTGGCGCGACTTTCCAGCGACTCATTAATATGGTGATAGGCTCTGAGCTTAAGCCGTTTCTCTATTTCTACCTCGATGACGTAATCATCATCACGGAGACGTTTGAGAAAAACCTGCAACGACTCAAGCTTGTGTTACAAAGGATTCGTTCGATTGGTTTCACGATCAACCGCAAAAAGCAATGGGAAGGCTGGCATGATAAGCCTTGAAGCTGCAATACTTAGAGCTGCAGCCTTAGTGCTGCCCTGGACAAAAGGTACCAAGAAAGAATAATTTTATTCAACGAATTAGCGAGGTCCGAGAAGAACCAACGAAGCACTCACGCATGAAGGTGATTGAAGATCAACTGTACAAGTATGACCCCAATCCAAGCATAGACAATGCTCTGTGGGACGACGACGTATGGAAGATCGTCGTCCTACAAGAAAAGAGAAAAGCGGTCCTACAGAAATGTCACATCAGAAGCTTCATAACGTTTACGGAGATGCTGCTCTAAATAAAACAACGTACTGTAATATGTTCCGTCGCTTCAAAGACGGTGATTTCGATATTGACGACCGTCCACGTGAAGGAAGGCTAAAAACCTTCGGAGACGCTGGGTTCCTTATGATTTGAAGCCAAGGGTCTTTGAGCATCGTTTTCTCGCCTGTGAACAACTGCTCTAGGCAAATCAAAGAGAAGAAACTCATGGAGACTGCCCGGTCATGCTTCTACGTAAACTGCTCGGCCCAATATTTACGCTGCGAAGGTTATGCTGTATATTCGGTGGGACCAGAAATACAAATCTATTCACCTAACCATCAGCGGCTCTGTAGCAAGGGAGATACACAGGATTAAGGCACAGGGTGAATAGAAGTAAGGGACTAGACATACCAAACTTTTGGATGAACTACATTATTTAACTAAACTATCGATGAGGTCAAACGCAATAGCACTGACCTATATATTCGGTAGAAGTAACAAGATCGATATTTTGGTGAGATATGACTGGAAAACAAAAATAAATAAACGTCTGGGACAAGGAGATATGTGATACACAGATGGGTCCAGTTCAATGAGAGGATTGGCCCTGGGTACTACTGCAGGAACGCAAAGAGAACCTTCCAACCCCTGGGTCGGTATGTCACTGTCTTCCAGTCCAAAATTCATGCGATATTATCGTGCGCGCGAAGAATAGTAGAACTAAGCACGCAGGGTAGATGCATTAGTGACAGCTTGGACACCCAAGTATCTCTGAGGGCATGAATTGCTTCCAGGGCTATCTCCAAGCTGATCATGGACTGCAAGGCAACCTTAAGTTAGGCTTCAAAGAAAGAGAGACATGCAGGTGGTATGAGGGGGGCTAAGAAACATTCATCCACCTATTTACAGCATGCCCAAGATTCGCGCAATTACAAGGGTGGGATAAAAAGTTTCCAGTTTGACCTAGAGATGGCGCCAGCAGATCAAGTGTTTGGCTCGTATTCTGAAGTTCGACATCTTACTAGCCTGTATACAAATTTTCAGATCGATTACTCTGTTAATGTGTATTTGAGAGCTGATAGATCAAGACGCCTCTGCTGCTTACGTGAAAATATAAAAATCAGAGAAGCGTGCGGTCATCAAATACTACTATTTAAAAGGCCTAACACCATTTCAAATTAAAAAAGAGCTGGATTCCACGGTGGAAGACAACTCCTGAAATAATTAAAATAATTTATAAAATAGTGATAGAGGACCGTAGATTAAGAGTAAAGGAGATGGCTTAGGCAACTGAGATGCCAATTGAATGTATACGCAATATTTTACATGAACATTTGAGGATGGAGAAGCTTTGTGCCAAGTGGGTATCGCGTTTGCTAACAGTCGATCAAAAATTCACCTAGAAAACTGTTTCAATTAAAAATTTGGCGCTCTACAAGCTAAACCCTAGCGAATTTTCGCATCGTTTCAAAACTGTAGATAAAACATAGATTCATCACTATACTTCTGAAAATATACAGTCGTCGTAGTAATGAATTGAACAAAAAAGAACACAAAAAAAATTTTATCGACGAATAAGGTTATGGCGACTGTTTATTGTAATGAAAAGGGAATTATTTTCATGGATTATCTGGAGAAGGGTGAAACCATCACTGGTTAATACTACGCAGAGTTATTGCAGTGTTTGAAGGGCGAAGTGAAAAATAAACGCCCTCACTTGGCGAAGAAAAAAATCTTGTTTCACCATGACAACACGTCTGCCCGTTCGTCGGTTGTTGCGAAGGCTAAAATCAACGAGTTGAAGTTCGAGTCGTTACCCTAACTACCATATTTACCAGGTTTAGCCACCAGCGACTATCATTTATATCCTAACCTTAAGAAAATGGCTCGGAGATAAATTTGATAGCAACGAAGAAGTCACCGATGCTGTAAATGAGTATTTTGAGGGACTTAACATATCACACTATAAAAATGGTATCACTGCATAAGAGCACTGTTATAGAAAATGTATTGATCTCGATGAAGATTATGTTGAAAATAATGAATAAGAAAACACGAATAAAGTTATTTCTTTTCGTCAGGCCGGAAATTTTTCACCCCACTCTCCTAATATATGAACAATTGGGAAGTTATTTTGTAACCTATTCAAACTTAGAACAGTGATTGTAAAGGCAATACTGATTTTTTGGAGAAGGACGGATCGGCCAGGACATGAAACACTGAGTTGCTGAGAAAAACACAATAGGTTTCTAACCTTAGTGTCAGGAATGAAAGTCCTTCTCTAATGTACAAACAATAATGATAATAATAATGTTAAATACTCCAATGAATAATACTTTGTGACGTAGTGTTTTTGCACCAGTCACATGAGGAGGTCAAAGCATAGCTTGTGCGCCTCCTCGTAGCTGAAATAACCTTTTTTACAATCTTGGCAGTCTCGCAGGACTGCCACGCTTGACTGTAACAGCCACGCAGGGCTGTACATACTTTACCTTCACCAGGTACATGGGCTTCGAGCTCAAGTAAAGGCTCCAGCGAGGAGCGAGTCTTAGAAGCCCATGACTAGGCGATGGCAGTGCTCACACACACTGCAGCAGGGTTCCATTTCCAAGCTCCTCCCTGTCCTTGTACCACTCTCGTAAGCCACTCGGGAAAACTTATTTTTTTGTATATCTTCGGTTCTAGTTGACACCCAGATAACATTGAGCAGGCAAAATGCCAGCACATGCCTGCACGTACGCCCCAAATGCATAGACAGTTTGCCCCGGCTTATTGACGTCAATTTGCCGTCATATGCCGTGCAGGATGCGTTCATGCATAATCGAGAAGCACTCGTGCCGTCATTTTGTTAGCATTTTGCTTCGTTTAGGCTGGCAATTTGCAAGCACATAAGCATTTTTTGAGCGAGCTTCCGCGGGATATACCTAACCCCTAATATAAGATTTAAAAATTATAAATTGAAATAAAAGTAACAAAAATATATATTTAAAAAAATTTTTTTCTGTATTATTCAATAAATTCATAAATATTAAACATCTGAAACCAACCTTAAAGAATTTAAACAGAGACTATTTTATAATAAAAGCCATTACGGTAGTCATTTTCGAAACCATTTATACAATATAATTTTACAGATACATAGACCTCTATTGGCATTACAAAAAAAAAAAAAAAAACTACAAAATACAAAAAAAAAAATAAATAAATAAAGACCTTTATAAATTTATAATTATTATGCTATTTTGTTTGTAATGTAGAGGTCTACATTTTTGTATAATTGTTTTTATGATTTGGAAAATGTGTACAGTGATGGTTTTACAGATTTCAATTTAATGACAACGTGTGAAATAATTTTCTATCTTTTTGATTTTCTTGAATTATAAACTTCTGAGCCTACCGTCGGACAAAACAGTACTTGCTTTTAAACTCTTGAGCTGCAGCTGAGGCGATAGCAGTTCTTCCAGTTCTTGATGGACCAGCAAATAACATAACCAGACATCTTTTTTTTTTCATATAATGATCTCTGCAGCCTATTGAATACGAGGTCTGGCTATTAAATAACGAGACTGGTTACGAAAAAGGATTTTATTATAAAAATTATTCTACATTCAAATGCTACCCTTCAATATACTCCCCTTCCCTCGCCACACACCTTTCCATACGTTTTTTCCATTGACCGAAGCAGTGCTGGAAGTCTTCTTTGGTGAGGGCCTTTAGGAGCTCTGCCGTTTTTTGCTTTACCGCTTCCATCGACTGAAATCGGGTCCCTTTCAAAGCAGATTTTATCTTCGGAAACAAAAAAAAGTCGCACGGTGCCAAACCTGGTGAGTACGGCGCGTGTTCGAGCACTGGAGTGCGCTTACCGGCCAAATACTGCTTCACAAATAGCGCGTTATGGGCAGGTGCGTTGTCCTGGTGCAAAATCCACGAGTTGTTCTTCCACAACTCGGGCCGTTTCTTACGAACTCGTTCTCGCAGTGTTGCCAAAACTGAAATAGTAAGTCTGGTTGACAGTCTGACCCTCTGGAACCCATTTAGTCATCACAATACCGTTAATGTCGAAAAAAACGATCAACATTGCCTTGAATTTTGATTTAGACATCCTTGCTTTTTTGATTCTGGGCGATTCAGGCGTCTTCCAATGCATCGATTGCCGCTTTGTTCTAACATCGTATTGAAAAATCCACGTTTCGTCGCAAGTAATAATGTTTTTCATCAGTCCGGAATCTTTTTTTAACCTTTCAAGGAAATCTGAGCAGACCTGTTGACGCAAGAGCTTTTGGTCAGGAGTCAGGTTTTTTGGCACCAACTTCGCACAGACTTTTGTCATGTGTAATTCCTCATGTAAAATTTGTCTAACCGTTTCTTTATCGGCGTATACAGCCTCGGCAATCATCCGGATGCTCATTCGACGATCTGCACGCACAATTTGGTTGATTTTGGTCACTGTTTCCGGAGTTAAAACAGTGACAGGGCGATCTGGGCGTTGGTCATCTTCAGTGCTCACTTGGCCCTCATTGAAGCGCTTACGCCACTCAAAAACACGCGCACGAGATAGAGAATTGTTCCCATAGGCCTCTTGCAACAATTTACAGCACTCAGTCGGAGTTTTTTTCAATTTAACGAGAAATTTGACATTGATACGTTGCTCCTGTTTTTTGTCACACACGAGAAAAAATCATGTTTGTTTCAAACCGCTACTGCACAAATACAATAATAGTGACGAGAACGTCTTTTGGTACGTGCATAGATAAGATATCTAGATACCCAACGCACGACTCGTTTTTTTCCCCACACCTCTACAGCGCCCTCTAGGCACGCAGTCTCGTTATTTAATAGCCAGACCTCGTATATGAAAATATAAGTATTAAAGCTAACTACTCATAAAAAAAATTGAGCCAAAAAATGGCGTTTTGGAGAAAAATGCATTTTTCATTTTTTATAAAAAGTTCAATATCTTTTTTTTTTTTATTTTAAAAAGAAAATAAAGGTGGAATCGAAATAGCATCATCTGCAGCATCAAACGAATATAGAATAATTTTAAAGTCAGTAAAAAAACGAACTACGGTTAAAACGGTTAAAAATGAAAACAGTTTTTGATTTCTGAGAATCGACAATTGATGAGTCACTTTGCAAAAGTGCATGTAACTTTAGGCCAAAACTTTTTAGAAGCTACGGTTGTTAAATACTCTGAAGTAATTGCACGAAAAGAAAATTTTGCAAATTTTTCGCGATGTTTTTCTCGGTTCATGGGCTCAGAAAAATTTTTTTTAATTAAATCATCATATAGAACTGATAGCTTGTTTATTTAGCATTAATATTCTTTTTCTAATTTTCCTTTACATTGATTTCTTTCGGAGATATCTGATTTTGAATGCAAAGGGATCCTTTTGTCTTTAACCATTAATATCTCAGCAACCAATGATCGGACAGAAAATTAAAGGGCAGTTTCGGAATCTGGAATAAATTTCCTTAAAAATCCCGTAGCGTTATTTAGAAAGAAGAATTTTTTTTCAATCCTAATATTAACTTGGAAAAGGTTAAAAGAAGTCACTTTTTCTGTTGTTTTGGAAAATCGACCGCATTTTTGCTAATTTTGATGAAACCGCTTATGTTTTTAAGAATTCTTTTACCTCAATGCACCCCCAATAGTTTTGTGAAGTTACGGATCGATCCATCAAACGGTTTTTCCGTAACTATTAAAAAAAAAATTTTAATCGAAATTTCCGAAAAAATTGAAAGAGCAAGGTTTATGTTTTTAAAGACTGTGACAGGTGGCCCGTAAAGATTAGGCTACCTGCCATGCGGTGCAAAATAGAGTTCGCGGCGTAATTACACGCGGTGCCATCGATCAAGCAATCGACGGCGCTACGCGGGAAAAGAGGAGAGGCGCGACGCGAAAGGGGGAAGAGGAGAGCCTTCTTCTCTTCACATTTGCCAAGCTGCAATGACGCGCTGGAAAAGAGAATTTTCAACGTCGCTGCAGCCGTTTCGAGAGAGATTCGAGAATATTCAAGAAGACGAGCCTTCAGCTTGTAGAAAAGTAAGTAGCCACTTTTAGAGTAGTTATCTGCGACATGTATTTCGTCCCACGCGCGCGATCGCGTTAATTTATTATATATTATTCGTGCGAGCGGTGAGTGAAAGATCCGCTCTCACTCACACCTGTATAGTAGCCTGTAAGTGTGTGCGTGCGTGCGTGTGTGTCTAGACGCGCAAGAGACTACACGCGTGTAGTCTCCCGGTTGGCCGCGAGAGGCCGCGACCGACCGTCAGTGAGCGCACCAAAGATTAAGGCCGGCTCATACGTCTAATATCAGCCCGCGTGTATAAGAGCTAGTTTACACGTCTTGCTGAGTGAATACAGCAAGACGAGTGGACGGTGCGCACCTAGCATATTAGTATTGCGCGTCAAGCAATACTAATTTCGATTATCGGCTAAAGCCTCAACGCGATAAATAATTAACTTTTGTATATTTTTTATTAATATTTAGTAATAAATAAGTTATTAGCGCAAAACGGGTGCGCGTTATTTATCCCCTTCCTATGTAGCGTCCATGTCCCAAATACCGCCGCCTCCGCGGACATGCCAACTGACAGTTGGCACGCAAACTGAGCAACCGAGCCCGGTGGAAGCAGCACCGGCAGATGGGCCTTAGGGTAAGGCCCCTTACACGTAAGTAAAAGCAGGATCCGAAAGTAGGATCCTCCGTTGTATACGGACCGGAACTGTGCGAGAGTGCCATTGCACCGACGGCTAACGCCCGTGGACACTCGAAGCCGCATCGGTGGACCTAGCGGCCTGTCAGGCCCAAAACCAGCACCCGCAGCAGTGCGTACGTGCGAGGGAGAGTCTCGCACGTGCATTTCCGAATATACCCTTTACAGGACCTTGTAATCATCTTTAAAATGAAAAAAAATTAACTGTTTTCAACTTTTGCCACAATCGCTCATCTCTCACTCTTTGAATTTGGAAACAAAAAATTTTTTTTTCCAAAATTAATTTTTTAGAAAAACAAAATTACTGATCTATTACTGAAATTATCAATCTATTTTCTATTTTAATTTTCGAATTAAAAATCAATTAAATTAATCACGAGTTGATATCCCCAAGGTATACCGAATACTCGTTCTACGAAATTCTGGGCAGTAAATTCTGTACTCTATCTGCAAAACTTACAAGCGTTAAAGAAACACTTTTTTTTTAAAACTAATCTCCTTTTAATGAAAAAACTATCCAACAATTTTTTTCAAAACTAAAAATTTTTTCCACGTTAAAAAAAATCATCTAAAAGTTTTTGTAAAATTCAATTTTTTTTTCAATTTTTCTATCATGCCTAGGCAGCATTTAACCACATCGCAAGTTGTGCAGCTCGTGACTTGCCCAGGAGGGGTACAATTTTTGGGAGGTCGGCGATAGACTGGACGTAAGTTTGACAGTCGTGTTTCGTGCCTACAACTATTTCTTGGGAACTAGTAGATTTGAGAGAAGAGCTGGACAAGGTCGACACCGAGTCGACCTTAATGACTCCTCGGGATGATCGCGCCATTGTTCGACGTGTTCATCAAGAATCTTTCGTTCCTGCAAACGTTGTCGCGCAGCACTTTCCCAATCGTCGACAGCAACAACGACGGCGGCCACGAAACATTTCAAGGTCAACGGTTCGCAACCGTCTTCGTTAAGTTAGAGTGCGATTGAGAAGAGCTGTTCGTGTGCCAATGTTAACACCTGCACATCGCAGGGCTCGATTAGCGTATGCTCATCAATATGTTAATGGGAACATAAAGCAATGGAGTAATATCCTGTTCTCAGATGAGTCTCGATTTTGTCTGCACGGTAACGATAGAAGACCTAGAGTTTGGCGTCGTCAGGGAGAGCGTTTTTCGCAAAACTTTGCCCGTCCCGTTGCAGCTTACAACGGAGGATCAGTGATGGTTTGGGCTGGAGTTTCACAGTCATGGTGAACTCGTTTAGTTTTTGTCCGCAAAAACCTTAACACTAGGCGTTATATTGACCAGATCTTGAGGCCTGATGTCTTACCATGACGACAAAACACGCAAGGATTCATTTTAATGCAAGATAATGCTCGCCCTCATACCGCGAACATTACCCGTTAATTTAAGAGACATGACATAACGCTATTAAGGTATCCTGCAATGAGCCCTGATCTCGATACCATTAAGCACATCTGGGATATCATGTGCCGTCGATTGCGAAACGATTATCCAAATTAACAAAATTTGGCTGCACTTGAACCGGTTTTGATTGCAATTTGGCGGAGGATTCCTCAGTTGATGGTCCGAAGTTACATCATGAATATGCGTGAAAGGCTGCAAGCGGTGATTCGGAGCCGCGGTGATAACACTCGTTACTAAAACACATTCACACACAGACACAAACACACACACACACACGCACACGCACACACTCACGCTCACGCACACGCTCACGCACACGCACACACACACACACACACACTTCTTTCAGAGAATGAGTTTGGATAAAATACCATGAAAATGATGAACCACGGGGTCTTATTTCTCTTCAAGAACCCCACACGCACACAAACATAGACACACAGTGCAGAAGCACAAAAGAAGCGTAACAAACAAAATTTGAGCAAAAAAAAAGTTTAAGAAAACATTTTAGAAAAATAATTTTTTTTTCAAATTTTTTTTTTTGAAAAATTTTTTTGTTTTCAAATTCAAAGAGTGAGAGATGAGCAATTGTGGGAAAAGTCGATAACAGTTAATTTTTTCTATTTTTAAGATGATAACAAAGTCCTTAAAAACATAAATCTTGCTCTTTTAGTTTTTTCAGAAATGTTGATTGATCGGTCCGGAAAAACCGTTTAATAGATTGATCCGAAACTTTACAAAGCTATTGTGGGTACATTTAGGTAAAAGAATTCTTAAAAATATCAGCGGTTCCATCAAAATTAGCAAAAATGCGGTCGATTTTCCAAAACAACAGAAAAGTGACTTCTTTTAACCTTTTCTAAGTTAATATTAGGGTTGAAAAAAATTTGTCTTCCTAAATAACGCTACGGGATTTTTCAGAAAATTTATTCTGGATTTCAAAACTGCCCTTTAATTTTCTGTCTGATCTTTGGTTGCTGAGATATCAATGGTTAAAGACAAAAGGATTTTTTTGCATTCAAATTTGGATATCTCCGAAAGGAATCAATATAACGGAAAATTAGAATAAAGAAATTAAAGCTGAATAAACAGGCTATCAGCTCTACATGATGGTTTAATTAAACAAAATTTTTCTGAACCCGTGGACCGAGAAAAATATCAAAAAATTTGCAAAATATTCTTTTCGTGCTATTACTTTAGAGTATTTAACAACCGTAGCTTCTTAAGAGTTTTGCCTAAAATATCTCAAAATTAGAATTTAAGAGCTTTAAAATGCTCTTTTTAAAGTCTTGATGCGATTATTTTTTACTAAGATACAGCCCGTCAAAAATTACCAAAAAATTTAGAATTTTGTTTGCTCTTGTAATTTTTGCTAAAAGTGTATTTTATAATAAAATAAAAAATTGTTATAAAATAAACTAAAAATCACGTGGGTTTTAATTTTCAAGGGCTGCAAATTTTAGATTTAAAAGGAGTAAAACTATATTTTCCTAATATTTTTTTTTTGTAAAATTTTACAGATTTGTTATGAAAATATTAATTTTTTTTTCCTGATACAGATGACGAAAAAAATTAACGTGTTTCAATGTTCCTGCATAGTTTCTAATTACGAGAGGAACTAGTCTTATCTCTAATTTAAACCATACAAATGGCTTAAATTAGACGACAAATAATATAGGTTTCAAAATCCTGATTTTGATAAAATTATTTTTGGGGTTTTGTGGATTTGATTAATGCATATAATATTAATGGAAAATTTTGTGTTGTTAGTACTATATTAATTGATAAATAAGCTGATAAATGTTCATCATAATGATATAGGGCGTTGAATTTTAAATACTAATATTTTACAAATTTTCAATATATTTTATGAAGTTTTACAATTAGTTTTATTTTTTTGTTAAATGATAATCAAAAACTTGTTTAAAACATATAGATTTTTTATATTAAGCACAGCGAACTATTGCAACGTACTGCAGCCCTTAATCTCGTAATTCGTTTTGCAAGAACCGAATATGAAGCCAACCAGGTTCTCAAATTTTCCATGGTTTACATTAAGGTAACCACTTTTGCACCAAGAATATCTAATAAGATTTTTATATCTTAGGAATGAAAATTGTTTATAGACTAGAGATTGCAGTTTCTAATATTATTACGTTTATGCAATTCCATATTGTAATTCATTAAAAAAACTGTGTCTGAAAAACGTCTAACATGATTTTCTAGATGCGCAAACCAAATATATCTAAAGGTTGAATTTTTTCTGTAGTTTATCTAGGAAATTTTTTTTATATTTACTTTTATTAACAGGTGTAACTTCTTCGACTATTTTAGGGCAGTGCCCACTCAAAGAATCTAATAATAATACGAGATGTGTTCAAAAATGAAGATGACTTTTCAAATTGCGTGGGCAACGTACATTCGATTATCGATTTTGTTTTGTTTTTGTGTTGGTACACATGACCCTAACATATGTTCATAGTGTATAGCATACTTAGTTTTTTGACAACAGATAGAAAGGTTAGACGTGTTTTAGTGTGTAAATTAAAAGTGCTCCAAAACACTTGAAATGTTGACAGTGGCATACAGTGAGTCTGCTCTAAGTAAAAAAAATGTTTGCAAGTGGTACAAGCTCTACCAAGATGACCGAGAAGATGCAAATGACGAACCTCGCTCTGAACGCCCCAGCGCACCAACAACAGATGATAAAGTCGGAGCTGTGAAGAAAATTGTTTTGAAAAATCGTCAAATCACCATAAGAAGTTGCAGAGGATGTTGGTATATCAGTCGGCTCCAGTCATGCAATTTTTTGGGATGTTTTAGGCAAGAGACGTTTATCAGCAAAGTTTGTTCCGAAATTTTTTAATTTTGATCAGAAAAACCTTCGCGTGAGCATCGCTCAGGAACTCTTGAGTGACGTCAATGATGATTCTAATTTGTTAAAAAAAAAAAATAACTGGTGACGAATCATGGGTATATGGTTATGATATCGAAACCAAAGCCCAATCGTTCCAATGAAAACACTCGGGAAAGCCAAGACCGAAAAAAACACGTCAAGTTTAATCAAATCTCAAAGTTTTGCTCACTGTTTTTTGTCAATTACCGTAGCATAGTGCATCAGGAGTTTTTACCTCAAGGTCGTATGATCAATAAAGAGTATTACCTTGAAGTTATGCGTCGTTTGCAAGAAAAAATACAAAAAGAACGTCCGAAATTGTGGAAAAACTATTCATGGCTTTTGCATCACGATAATGCACCTGCTGACTTATCGTTGTAAGATCTCAAGGCTATACCGAAAAGTGTTTGTAAGACAATTTGAGTATTAGAAAAAACTTCAGTACAAGTTTAATATATCTAAGGGGAATTAATTTGGAGAGGATAACATAAATATTAATGAATAAATAAATATTTTTTTATAAAAGTTTAAAGTCACCTTACTTTTTAAACACACCTCGCATACTCTTAGAACAAACTTACGGAAAATATATTTCTTGTAACCAAATTTGTGAATGATTTAAAAAAATTATATTTTTTAATGTTATATATTGTGTAGGTATCATCGTGAAAATTTTACTTGCAATAAATATATATTGATAAATACCTAAAGTGAGTTGTCCAGAAATTGATGCTTTAATATGTACATTTGTAGGTCAAAATAAATTAGATTTAACAATTGGTCTAAACAAGTCACTTTTTTCTTTTAAAAATTATAAAAAAAGTGGCGTAATTAATTCTCCATCACTTGAAATTAGAGTACGAGGGCGGTTCAATAAGTACCTGTGTTAGAAATAAAGACACCGTTTTTTCAAAAAATTTTTTTGATATTTAACATAATCTCCTTTTAGAAAGATACACTTCTCCCAACATTCCTGCCATTTTTTTAATCCATCCAAAAAATAGGATTTGTCGAACTCTCCAAAATACGCCTTTGTCTCGGCGATGACTTCCTCGTTTGAGCTAAATTTTTTTCCCGCGAGCCATTTCTTCATGTTAGGGAACAAAAAGAAGTCGCAGCGAGCCAAATCGGGTGAATACGGGGGGTGCAGCAGCAATTCATAACGCAATTCATGCAGTTTGGCGGCGACAACTCCGGATGAATGTGCTGGTGCTTTATCATGGTGAAACAGCACCTCCTTTTTCGCCAAATGCGGCCATGTCTCCTTCAATTTTTTGTCGAAGCAGTCCAATAACTCACTGTAGTATTGTCTAGTGATCGTATTTCCTTTTTCTAAGAAATCCATGAGGATGACGCCGTTCGCATCCCAAAAAATCGTCGCCATGACCTTTCCGGCCAATGGGACCGTCTTCGCCTTCTTTGAAGCAGATTTACCGGGAGAAATCCATTGTTTTGATTGTTGCTTAGTTTCTGGTATGTAATGATGAATCCAGGTTTCATCAACGGTGACAACTCGACGCAAAAACTCCTTCGGATCTCGCATAAATTGCTCCAAACACTGCTTCGAAGTTAACAGCCGCATCCGCTTGTTGTCCACCGTGAGCGATCGCGGCACCCATCGGGCCGACAATTTTTTCATCGCCAACTTATCATGGAAAATATTAATTGCCGTTCCGGTCGACACACTAATGGCCTCTGTTACTTCGCGCACTTTTTTTCGTCGATCAGCGAGAATCATGTCGTAGACTTTTTGAATGATTTCCTCGGTAACCACGTCTGCCGGGCGTCCTGGTCGCTTCTCATTAAAAACGGATGTTCGCCCATGTTTTAATTCTTTGAATCAATATCTAATTGTGGTCATAGATGGCGAAGTGTCCCCATAAACAGCATCCAACTTTGCTTTTATCTCCTCGCATTTCTTTCCATCCAAAAACAAAAAGCGAATTACCGAACGATACTGCTCTTTTTCCATCTTAGCGAAAATCGCGAAACACGTCTTACTCGAATAGCTGCCAAATCCAAACTAACCTATCAATCAGTCTGAAATTTGTTTTACCGTCGTTTGATAGATGGCAGCACACGATGATAATATTAACTTCCCTCAGAAACGCCCTCTGTCGTCAAACACGGGTACTTATTAAACCGCCCTCGTATTGTATAGTGTATACACTTGTATAGTGTTACGATGTGTTGCTGACAAAACTAATTGTACAACACATTGCTCCTGTTTTTTTCCTTCAACAGCTAATGTTTTACCAGAATGCATTTCTAACTGGAAACAATTTTGATTATAATGGTATATATTTTTCGTTCTTATCTCTTATACGCATTGTTTGACATTAGTTACAAATTTATTTGCATATTTTTCCAACTATGCGGCACATCCTAAAGTTTTCCCAGATACAAATTTATTAATTTTTCTTGATACTACCATATTTTGTGTGTTTTCTTGAAATGATTACCCTAGTAGTTTGAAGCTTTAAATATCTTTTTTATGTCTTCGTAGCCTATCTAATTTTGAGTTTGTAGTGCCTATTTACGTCATAAACAACCAATTCCGTGTCAACTGCAGCTTTAAAATTTCCTAATCTCAATTGACATATTCTAGAAATTTCCTATCTATGTGTCCCTCTTTTTTTCAAAGCATAAGCCTAACGTCGCAACTGCCTCACAGAATTTTCTTTCTTAAATTTTTGTTGCACTAATTCTAGACTCAAATTTTCTTTTTTTTTACTGCTTCTCCAGTATTTCACTGCTTTTACAATAATTTAAATCGAATGACATATCTTCTTGATCTTTAGTACAAATGGTTCTTGAAAATTTAACGTGTCATTTGATATTATTTTCACTTTATTAAAATCATTCATTGCATATAACAAAATAATTTTAATTTTATTTGCGACCTCGATTTCTTTAAAATTAAGTTGACTTTTCTGATTATTTAAAGATTAAAAAACCGTAAGAAAAAGATGAATCACATTCATTGGATTTATTTTCATGCTGAATCTTATAAAATTAATTATTTATTTATAATAATATTAATATTAAAGTCTATTTTTAAATAAATAACTTTGAGTACACAAGTATAATCTATTTGAATAAATCATAACATCAGAGACATAAGGTACGTGGGCCACAAACACAAATGGTAGTCCTAGGAAGCGTTTAGCCAGGCTGCGCGTGCGCATTCGGGCTACAAGGCCAATATCCAGAAGAGGCTAAGGGATAAAGCTGGCCGACGCTTCCAATAAGTAAATGAACTAGCGCGCGCATACACTCCGACAAAAAAGTATCCGGAAATTCTCATTTAAATTGCCCGCGTTGAGTATTTTTAAGTATTTGAAGTATTTGTATGTTGGTAGGATTGTCCGTAACTACTATGCCAAACATGAGTGCGGTCTGTTAACTAGTTTGTTTACGACAGCTGTTAAAACCAGTCAACCTCAGTGGTTGTCTGCGAATGTTACAATGGAAAAAAATATTGAACAAAGAATTTGTTTCAAATTTTGTGTTTTGAACGACATTTCGTGTGCTGACTCGTTGGAAATGCTGGAAAAGGCTTATGGAGACTCTGTATTATCGAAAACCCAAGTGTACGAATGGTACAAAGCCTTTAAAAACGGTCGGGAGATCGTCGAAGATTTGCCTCGTTCAGGACGACCGTCGACCTCTTCAACCAACGGTAACGTCGAAAAAATCAAGGAAATTGTGCTCGAAAATCGTCATGCCAGTGTTAGAGAGATAGCTCGTGATCTCAACATCTCTCGTGAAACCGCTCGTTTGATTTTGGTGAACCAATTGGGCATGCAGCGCGTCGCCGCTCGGCTCGTTCCGTTAGAGCTAAATTTTCTTCAAAAACAGTACCGGATGCAGGTAGCTGCAGACATGCTGGATCGTGCAAATTCTGATCCCACGTTCATAGGACGGATCATAACTGGTGACGAGACATGGGTCTATGAATACGACACACAAACGAGCCAACAATCATCGGAATGGGTGGGAAAAAATGAGCCGAAACCGAAAAAACCTCGCAAAAGTCGTTCGAAAATCAAGACGATGCTTATTGTTTTCTTCGATATTCGTGGTGTGGTTCATCATGAATTCGTTCCGCAAGGTCAAACAATCAATAAGGACTTCTATTTAACTGTTTTGAGACGTTTGCGTAAATATTTGCCGCAAACGGCCGGATTTGTGGCAAAACAATTCGTGGATTTTGCTTGACGATAACGCACCATCTCATCGAGCCACGATTATTAACGATTTTAAGACCAAACACTCGATAAATACCATCGACCAGCCACCTTATTCGCCTTATATAGCTCTGTGTGACTGTTTTCTTTTCTCCAGACTGAAATTACCGCTCCGGGGAACCAGATTTGACTCCATAGACGCCATAAAAGAAAATTCGCAGAAGGAGCTGAAGGCCATCCCTGAAAGCGCCTATAAAAAATGTTTCCATTATTGGAAAAAACGTTGGCGCATGTGTATCGCTTCAAATGGAGCATATTTTGAAGGAAATTCAATAAATATTGAAGAAGTTTAATATTCTTGCGTTTTATTTCAAATTTCCGGATACTTCTTTGTCAGAGTGTATATAACGTGCCTAAAGGCGATATTGTTGAAGATAACGCCGGCATTTAGCGAGGAGCAGATAGTGGACAGCCCCCAAGACTATCTGCTTCCACAGATAAAGCGGATCGTCATTTGCATGGTATGCCGCACTGTCAACGAGTCAATAGACCGAGCAGCGGAAGCCAATTTGACGTAAGAGAGGGAATGCGACGACAGGACGCCCGTTCCCCCAAACAACGCGATAGTGCCAGAGGCAACATATTGCCCGAAGAACTCGACCAAGGGCTCGCAGCGAAAAGTAGGCACTAAAGTGAGCGCAACCGACGTAGAGGTCGCTACTACTAAAGTTGATTAGCCGGTATCGCCGATCGACTAAATAACAAAAGCACTGACGCAAGTAATAAAAACTCTTGCCCAACATAGTCATGGCAGGCACAAAACGATGGGAAAGTAAAAGAAGCCTGCGAAGAGAAAGGAGCCCAAAAAAGCAGGCAAGATCGCGCTCCAACTAGGGTAGTATTCGTAGGGTACGTCGTCTTCTCCTAAGAGGGGAGAAAAGAAAAAGGACGAGCGAAGCAAGCAACCGAAGCAGGAGAAAGAATTAAGCTGCCACGACTGCGTAGGCCTAACATGATCAAAAGATTCTGCCCGGGCCGCTCGTGAAACAACCAGGAGAGAGCGTAGACGAGATCTCTACGCCCTTCTCTACCGAGTCAGGGATCTAAGTTCCCGAAGAAACTGCCACGGAAGAGCTCATGAGCGCTGAGCCCGCGTTCGAATCGACACCGGACCACTCAGAGCAGGTTATACTGAAAGGCACGAGATGGCGCTTGCATGTGCGCGTAGGAGGGGATACCCTACACGCACTTTATGACTCTGGCGCGTCACACACGTTAATGAGCGCTGTAGGCTTGCAGATAGCTGCGTGTGAACGCGTGATCGCGCCTAGTCAAGGGAAAGAAGCCATCGTGGCAAACGGCCATTATGCTCCTATAGTTGTGCAATTACCTTTTGAGGCGACGAGTGTGATCAATGATATCGAGGTCGCAATTCTGACCGGTTTGCCGGCAGATTCTTACCTCGGCGTCAACTTCATTCGAGGATTCAACGCAATCCTCGACCCGGTGAAGAATCAGTTATACCTACAGGAAGCCAGAAAAAAGCTGGCTCTTGAACTGGCTTTACTAGATGCAGAAGGCAGTTCAGCTGTATCAGCCGTAGGGTAGCATCATGAAACCGTCGCATAGTGGCTGGTTCAGCCCAGTCGTTATGATTAAGAAGGCGACTTCAGAAAGATCAATGCAATATCGTGGCTGGATGCTTACCCACCTAAACAGCGCCTATCACAATGTACGACTAAAGGAGAAGTCGAGACCGCTCACGGCGTTTATTATGCCCATACTCAGACTTTTCCTGTTCAAAAGGATGCTCTACGAATCCAGCTACGCAGGCGCGACCTTCTAGCGACTCATTGATATGTTGATAGTCTTGAAGCTTGAGCCGTTTGCATTCTCTTACCTCGACGACGTAATTATCGTTACGAAAACGTTCGAGGAACACATGCGGCGGCTCAAGCAATACATTCGAGCAATCAGTCTAATAATCAACCTCGAGAAAAGCGCGTTCTGCCATAACGAGGCAAAATACCTCAGGGTGTCGGTGAATTCAGTTTTCGCCCGGATCCAGCCAAAGTCGCTCTAATGATCGGCTTCCCAGTATCAAAAAATCTGCGGTAGCTGCGCAGGTTCTTGGACATGGCGTCGTGGCACCACAAATTTCTGAAGGATTTAGCTACGATCGTCTAACCGCTCAAGCGCTTGACCAAGAAGGTTCGGCGCTACGAATGGGGAAAGGAGCAGCATGCTGCCTTCGAGTAAGTGGAGGCACTATTATTAGGACCTTAAATAAGTTCTCGCTGTTTCTTTAAAGATGGCAATAGAAGTACTCCGTGTATGGAATTTCAAATGATGACGCACCTGCAAGGAAGTTCTGTATCTAAGCTTAAATTTCAGCGTATGATAGTTTACTTTAGTGTAAACATAGTAATTTTTTATTGGTTCTGAAAATGTCTATTTTTGCGCCAAATAAAGTGTATTTGCGGTAAATTTTATTGCACTATTTTATTCACAAGAAATCTGCAGCTGAAACACACAAAATTCTTGTTGCGATTTACGGTGATAATGTTCTGTCGGATACGATATGCAGAGACAGATTTCGACGCTTAAAAAATTATAATTTTGAACTTGAGGATAAAAAACGTTCTGGCGCACCGAAAAAATTTGAAGACAAAGAATTGGAGAAATTACTTAGTCAAGACCGATGTCAGACGCTGGCAGAACTTGGAACAATATTACAAGTAGATGAGTCAACAGTTTTAAAACGTTTAAAAGTGTTATGAATGATTCAGAAGCAAGGGCATTGGGTGCCGTATGAATTAAAGTCGAAAGACGTCGAACGGCGTTATCTCACGTGTGAACTACTGCTTCAACGGCAGAAAAGAGAAGGTTTCTTGCACCGTATCGTGACTGACGATGAAAAGTAGATACACTATGATAATCCAAAGCGTAGAAAATCGTGGGGTAAGCCCGGCCATGCATCAACATCTTCCACAAAACCAAATATCTATAGTTCAACGCTTCTTCTCTGTATTTGATCGAATCAGCAGGGTGTCATTTATTATAAGTTGCTCTAACCAAATGAAACTATCACGAGAAATCGCTATCCATTGTAATTGATGCGTTTGAGTCGAGCCCTAAAAGAAAAACAGCCATTATACGAGCAGAGACACGACAAAGTGATTTTGTCACATGACAATGCTCGGCCTCGTGTTGCAAAACCAGTGAAAACCTACCTGGAAACGCTTTAATAGGAAGTTCGACCCTAACCGCCGTATTCATCTGACATAGCCTCCTTCCGATTTTCATCGATTCCGTTCGATGGCACATGGTCTGGCTGAGCAGTGCATTATTACGAAGATACTAAAGGATGAATCGATACTGCCAGAAAGATGAGAGAAAGTGGTCTCTAGTGATAAGCAATACTTTAAGTGAAATGTTTTTGTGCCTTAAAGTTTAAATAAAGCTTCTATTTTGTAAGAAAACAGCGAGAACTTATTCAAGGTCCTAATAGCTTCTGCTCCTATCCTACAAAGTCCCAGGTCTGACGAAGAGTTCGTCATCCAAACAGACGCGAATTACACGGGAGTCGGAGCCGTGTTAGTACAAGTAATCGATGGAAAGGAACAACCGCTCGAGTACGCGAGTTGTACCCTAAGCCCTGCGAATCACAGCGTAACAGAAAGAGAGTGCCTCGCCATAGTCTGGACGGCCGAAGGCTACGAGTTTAGAGTCGTAACTGACTATAACAGCTGTTACGTACAGAAAAAAGAAAAGGATTGAAATGAAAAATATATATATCTCTTTAATTTCTCCAAGGTAAAAGTGAGGTGTGATGGTTGAAGAAAATGCGAGAGAATCTGCCGGATTGCGCGATGTGCTTTTTTTATAAACAAATTGATAAAAACAATATTTTAAAAAAATTAAAATTTGAACACAAGAAGAAAAAAAAATTACACTCCTTTTATAAACAAATTGATAAAAACAATATTTTAAGTAATAATTAAAGTAAACTTCTGGGTATATCCAAAGGCCAATATGTTAAAGAATATCGGTGCAAAATTTCAAATTGTTATCTTTATTATTTTTTTATTCATATTCTACAACGCGAAAAAAAACATGTTTTAAAAAAAACGTGATTTAAGTTTTTGTTCTTGTAAAATAAAGTTAAAAGCAATTTATAATTACTCAGGCTTAATATGCGATACCAGGATCATAAAGCAAGCCTTCTACTTCGAAAAAATTATTTATTATGGCTGCATTCTTCTTTTTCGTGCAGTTCTGGCCTCTTTTGTAGAATTTAACTAACGCTGTTCTTCCCACTTTACTCGATTGCTATCGTGCGAGTCTACAAAAATCTACATGCCAAGCCTATTATTACTAGGTTGTTCAAAAAGTCTTGAAAGTGACATCTATAGAGCAGTAGAAGAACCAAAATTTTTACGCCATTTTAATATTTTATCTTTCATATAAATATACCCAAAGTTTCATTCCACTATGTCAATTCATTGTTTGTTTACAAGCCATTTGAAGTTGACGTGTCAGTGTATTTTTTTTACAATGGAACAAACCGAATATCGTGCAGTGATAAAATTCTTTGTTTTGAAAGGTTTATCAGCAACGGAAATTCATACAAAAATGGTGAAAGTGTTAAAGGAATCTGCTCCTTCATTTCCAACTGTGCATCGATGGGTTTTAGAGTTTAGACGTGGTCGAAAAAGCGTTGAAGACGAGCCACGCTCAGGACGTCCAAAAAGTGCATCAACACCAGCATTCATAGCAAAAGTATAGGATATGGTTTTGGAAAATCGTCGATTGACCGAGAGAGATTTAGCAGAGGCCCTAGACATCTCATTAAGCAGTGTGAGTCATATTTTAAATGAAGTTTTGGGTTTCAGAAAGCTCTGTGCACAATGGGTGCCGCATTCGCTCACAATGGAACAAAAACACGTTCGAATGCGACTTTCTAAACAACATTTGGAGCGTTTTCGAAATGATAAAAAGAATTTTTTGCGTCGATTTATCACTATGGATGAGACTTGGGTCTACCATCATGACCCTGAATCAAAACAAGAGGTTAAAGAGTGGTGTCAACCAGGCACTTCGGCACCGAAGCGAGTTCGTGTCCAGAAATCGGCGAAGAAGGTGTCAGCGTCAGTTTTTTGGGATGCAAAAGGGATTTTGTTCGTGGATTATCTCCAAACTGGCAAAACAATAAATTCTGAATATTATTGTAATCTTTTGGACCAATTGGATGAAAAAATTAGTGAAAGAAGACCCGGTTTGCACAAGAAAAAAATCATTTTTCATCAAGACAATGCACCCGCTCACACAGCTCAAAAAACCATCACTAAAATAACCGAATTAAAGTACGAATTGTTGCAGCATCCACCTTATTCGCCTGATTTAGCTCCCTCTGACTTCTGGCTGTTTCCACACCTCAAGAAATTCCTTCGTGGGAAGCATTTTTCATCAAACGAAGAGGTTATAGCCGTCGTAGAGGAGTATTTTGCAGGCCTTGCAGAAAGTCACTTCCATGATGGGATAAACAAGTTGGAAGACCGTTGGACCAAGTGTATTGAACTTATGGGAGATTATACTGAGCAATAAAAGTGATTTTACCAACAAAAAAAAGTATCTTCATTTCCGCTTTCAAAACTTTTTGATTAACCAAGTAAATCCAGGTCACTCATGACTTTAAGTAAGAATGAGTAGCCATCGTTAAATATTCTTGCAGCTAAAAATGCTGCGATTTTAATAATTTTTGCACCACAGTGCAAGTGCTTGGAAGCTAAACGCAATATAGTTGAATTAAAAGACTCGTTTGCGTTTTGGATAAAACCGCCAACACAACTGTTTGCACACTAATATATCGGCAAGAGCAGAAAATACACTAACAAGCTCAATGATTCTATAGCAAAAACTCTGGCTAACATTAATATCGTCCGGCGATGACTTCAATTTCTTTGCAGACACACTAGCTTCATCGTTGGATTCTTCGTCGACTTCCATGTTTGGTACACTGGGAAATGGATTTCCTTAAAATTTCTTACAGCGAGGATAGTTTGGACAATAATTTGGATTATTTTTATCAACTTCGCAACTCATTCTGTCAAGTAATTATTCAAAAAGAGATTCAAAATAACAACACGAGGCACTGGACTGCATACTAACAACAACCCGTTTCTGAGCTAACTGTTTGTGTGCAAATAATAACGGTAGTTACACAATCCGAATAATCGTCCAAACTGCCACCTATTTTCCAAAAAGTTAAGTATAAAACTTATTAGGGTAAGAAATTAAAAGGTATAGACCGTAAAGAGCGAGCGCTCGCTTACCTGCTTTCGGTACTTTCGACGCTCATTACTTTACTTATTTTCTAGGGACTTTTTAGACTTTCTATTGAGCTCAAAACATTAAAAATATATTCTTTAGGTTGTTAACGAATTTTTAAAGCAAAAAAAATGCAAAAATTGAAAGTTCTGGAGGGTCTTCCCCCTTTAATAATTTTGTGAAAGAATAAGCAGCAGTTCGAACTGTATAGCATTTTTTCTTTGTACCTACTTCTACCTACCATACTTGGGTTTTTTGAATCCCGATCAATTTAGAGACCTTAAACCACTCTTCTATTTTACTTTATCTAAAAACTTCGATATTTTCTTTTAATAGTAGGATAAGTTTAATAGCGTCAGTATACGATTGAAATTTTTTTACAAAAACATTTGCATCTTGTGTTGATTCAACATGATGATTCTGAAGATTTTTCTAGTTGCATATTGTTTTACAAATCCACCAACGCCATCAACTGCACCTTTCCCGTGACCTATAGGTGAAAATAACCATTTATTATTGTTGAAAGCATTTTTCATTTCATGCAATTGAAATCGATTTTTGAAGTGACTTTCGGCTCCATCTGTTATAATCAATATTTGCTTTATTGAATCAGTTGAATCATTTTTCATCTAATCAACGATTTCTTCTATTGCTAACAAGGTATGAGCAGAATCATGTTTTGTAACATCACTGACGGGAGCAAAACTTCTGTTACTTTTCCTTTATAACAAACAGCTGTGGAAAAAATTCTGTTGATTAACTCAGTAATTACCTTGAACAGGGCTACTGAGAATCACCGCTCAATTTTCAGCTAAATCACATCATAACTATGAATAACCGTGAAACGTTGCTTCCTTAAATAAGCCTGAAGTACTTAAATTATCTGTGCGATAATAAAAGACAATATTTAGCCATCTAGTGGAGAATTTTAGTGCTATATGGTTTATTTTGCTATTTGGGTAAAACCTATGTTCATATATTTCTACGAACACGTACATGCCTGAAATGCGTATACTTCTGGAATATTTGTCGTAACTGTCAAGTATATATATTTGTTATCAGGATACAAAATAATTTTTTTTAATTTTTTTTTTGCAACTCTTAAATAACCAAAATATTCCTAATGCCACATACGAGGTCTGGCTATTAAATAACGAGACTGGTTACGGAAAAGGGTTTTATTATAAAAATTATTCTACATTCGAATGCTCCCCTTCAATATACCCCCCCCCCTCCCTCGCCACACACCTTTCCATACGTTTTTTCCATTGATCAAAGCAGTGCTGGAAGTTTTCTTTGGTAAGGGCCTTTAGGAGCTCTGCCGTATTTTGCTTTACCGCTTCCATCGACTCAAATCGGGTCCCTTTCAAAGCAGATTTTATCTTCGGAAACAAAAAAAAGTCGCACGGTGCCGAACTTGGCGAGTACGGCGTGTGTTCAAGCACTGAAGTGCGCTTACCGGCCAAATACTGCTTCACAGATAGCGCGTTATGGGCAGGTGCGTTGTCCTGGTGCAAAATCCACGAGTTTTTCTTCCACAACTCGGGCCGTTTCTTACGAACTTGTTCTCGCAGTGTTGCCAAAACTGACAAATAGTAAGTCTGGTTGACAGTCTGACCCTCTGGAACCCATTCAGTCATCACTATACCGTTAATGTCGAAAAAAACGATCAACATTGCCTTGAATTTTGATTTAGACATCCTTGCTTTTTTGATTCTGGGCGATTCAGGCGTCTTCCAATGCATCGATTGCCGCTTTGTTTCAACATCGTATTGAAAAATCCACGTTTCGTCGCAAGTAATAATGTTTTTCATTAGTCCAGAATCTTTTTTTAACCTTTTAAGGAAATCTGAGCAGACCTGTTGACGCAACAGCTTTTGGTCAGGAGTCAGGTTTCTTGGCACCAACTTCGCACAGACTTTTGTCATGTGTAATTCCTCATGTAAAATTTGTCTAACCGTTTCTTTATCGGCGTATACAGCCTCGGCAATCATCCGGATGCTCATTCGACGATCTGCACGCACAATTTGGTTGATTTTGGTCACTGTTTCCGGAGTTAAAACAGTGACAGGGCGATCTGGGCGTTGGTCATCTTCAGTGCTCACTTGGCCCTCATTGAAGCGCTTACGCCACTCAAAAACACGCGCACGAGATAGAGAATTGTTCCCATAGGCCTCTTGCAACAATTTACAGCACTCAGTCGGAGTTTTTTTCAATTTAACGAGAAATTTGAGATTGATACGTTGCTCCTGTTTTTCGTCACACATCGTTTTCGGCACGAGAAAAAAACACGTTCGTTTTAAACCGCTACTGCACAAATACAATAATAGCGACGAGAACGTGTTTTGGTACGTGCATAGACAAGATATCTAGTTACCCAACGCACTACTCGTTTTTTCCCCACCCCTCTATGGCGCCCTCTAGGCGCGCAGTCTCGTTATTTAATAGCCAGACCTCGTATATGAAAATATAAGTATTGAGGCTAACTACTCATAAAAAAAAATTGAGCCGAAAAATGGCCTTTTGGAGAAAAATGCATTTTTCATTTTTTATGAAAAGTGCAATATCATCTTTTTTTAATTTTAAAAAGAAAATAAAAAAGGTGGAATCGAAAGAGCATCATCTACGGCATCGAACAAATATAGAATAATTTTTAAAAGTCAGTAAAAAAACGAAATAAAACGGTTAAAAATGAAAAAAGTTTTTGATTTCTAAGAATCGACAATTGATGAGTCACTTTGCAAAAGTGCATGTAACATGCAATTTTGATGATATCGAAAAACAAAATACGTAAGCGCTTATTATTCGATTCCGAGATGTAGGTATAGTCGGTCTGCATGATTTGAGATGGAATCAGTCATTAAGCTTTTAACAATCTTTCACATTAATGCTGCATGGAAACCTTAACCAAAATTAAGAAAAGATTCCTGTTAGTTTCTACAAAAGTTTATCTGGAAAGTTCTAAGAAACACTCATATAAGCTTGTTGTAAGCTTCTTTAAAAAGTGCATGGAATATTGATTGTAATCTTCTAGCAAAGCAATTTGTTATCTAGTAAAAAATATTTATTTATTCTAGATAGACATACATAGAACTAATACAAGTGTTTATGGATGGCCAAGCAATTGAAGACAAATTTAAATCTTAGTTGTATAAGCGTTTCGTAGCGTAATGGTTAGGACGTCCGCTTTAGAATGCAAAGAATCCGGGTTCAATCCTACCGTAGGTGAAAAATTTTTCTTTGTTTTTTTCCGTAAAATAATGCGTAAAATAACATTTGCAGCAATGCGAAAAAATGATTAAATGTAATGCAAATATTTAAAAATATGTATAATCATAATGAGTAATGAAATTCTAAAACATATAAAATACTTGATAAAGGTTGCTAATAATTTTTCAAGAAGATTGTATAAAAGGTTACTGTCATCTTTTATAGAGGATAATCACCGGTATTTTGTAGCGGACATTTTTAAATTACAGCAACATTCTATGAACGCTTCCTAAAAGCTTCCGAAATCTTACTTAAAATATTTTGAAGTTCCCTCTTTGTAATAATTTTAGAAATACTGAAAAAATAATTCAAAAAATAATTTACTAAGAATACACAGATTCCTTTTAAATTCTTTCAGTGAAATAATTCTGTTATAATGTTATGCCCGCGTTGAATATCTTTCAAAAATAATTCTTAAAATTTTGAAATTTTTTTAAGTTTCCTTTCTGTAATAATTTTAGAAATACTGATTTAAAAAATAATTTATTAATGATAAACAGATTCTTTTTAAATTTTTATAGTGAATTAATTTTGCAATAATATTGTGAATTATTATGACACCTATCTAGAAAATATTTTTGTTATAATTCATAAATTATTTTAAAAACATTTTAGTCAAAGGATTCGGTAATAATTTAAGAAATATTTCTGAAAGAACTAAATGGCATGCAAAACGTTAGTATAGAATTATTTTATTGAATTAATTCCGAAAAGATTGAATTCTTTAATGAATTATTTCAGGATTATTTTATAATTAATTCATGCTGTGTGGAACTTTCTTACAGTAGGCGCAGGTCGTGTCTTCTGTAATAAAGTTTAATCGTTTTATTTTTTGTGGCCGGTTTCAGCCATCCTCTCTATTTCAGATCGCTTCGTTTCATAATACATTTAGTATTATAATTTTTGATACTGGCTAACATTTCTTATTTAAATTATTTATAGTGCCCATCCGAGCTCTTATCTCTCATCTCAATCCCCTTCGGAGAAATTTCAAGCAGTTTTTTTGTAAGTCCCTACAAAAACTCTTTAGAAATTCATCTCTTTTGTTTATAAATCTTATTTTCTATTCGGCACAACGTATTTTACAATGTTAGTACTGTTTTATTACTTTTTTGCTTCACTTGGGTCAGTTATTCACCCGAGTGATGATATTGTATGTTTTTGATGAACCAAAATTTTTTTCGATGAAGTCAATTAATTCAGAGACATTCGTAAAATTTTGATCGTGCATGCTGCTTAACGGCTCTTCATGTGTAATGTGAAAAGTATGCGTATTAATTTGATAAACTCTCCCTCTAATGTTACAGGTAGAATTTCCTTTGCTTCGATGCAGCCGTTTAAAAATTGCGATTAGGGGATATTGCGTCGATTGAAGCGGGAAATAAGTTTCACCGCATTGTTTTATCGATATACCGCGCACGGTTGCCAATGGACGTTATCATTCTAACAATAGGACGATTCCAGCGTTGATGTGAGAGACTCACTCGTTCTTATAAATTTTAACCCATCGAATCAATGATTTTTTTTAATAATTACAAGGCATGAGCAGAATCATTTTGTATCATCACTGACGACAGCTAAACTTTTTGTTACTTTTCCTTGATAACAAACAACTGTGAAAAAAACCTGTTGATCGATCCAGTGATTACCTTAAAAAGGGCTATTAAGAATCACCGTTCAATTTTCAGCAAAATTACCATGCAGTACTAGATGATTTAAATTAAAAGTAGCCATCTCTTTTTCTTCTTTTGTGGCTTTTCGTTGTGTATTTTTAATATTAGGTTGTCCCATAAGTTTCTTTCCTTTTTTGATGCGAAATAAATACACGATATTTGTTGTTTGAAATTGATTTAATATCCCATCTTGATTAAATGCTTATGTACCGTTGTCTTGGGAATGTTAGTGGCATCCACTATCTCACACACACTATATCGCGGATTTTCAGCGAGCAGAGTCTTGATAAGGTCCGTATCCGTCGTTGCTGGGCGACCGCTGCGGTCTTCATTTTGCAACTTAAAATTGCCAGCTTTAAATTTCTTAAACCAATTGCAGACAGTCCTAATAATCGTAGCACCACTCTCGTAAATGATGCAAATCTCGTCTGCAGTGTCCTTTGCACTATTGCCTTTTTTAAAGCAATGAAGCATAACATGCCGCAAATGCTTCTTTTGGCTCTCCATATTGAATGGTGCAGAAAAAATTTTAAAAGAGACTTTGTCATTAACGAGAAGTATTTTGAAAGAGCTCTGGGATGACTGAAACCGATGCCATAAACGGCTAAGAGATAAGCCTGCATGTTTATATAAACATAGCCAGTTAGAGTCATTCATAGCGTGGCGCGGGAAAAACTTATGGGACAATCTAATATGTATATAAAAGCTTTTTTTTACTGTCCAAATAGCAAGATTATTTATAAAATCAGCATTGTTAATGTTTTTTTACCAATTGTCACACACACGCACGCACGCGAACGTACATGCAAATGCACACACACACACACACATAGTTGTGTTATATCTACAAGAATAAATGATTTCATATATATATATATACATATATATATATATATATATATATATATATATATATATATTGTAACGGGGTGGCGGTTTTAAAGGTAACCACCATCGGAGCAATTATCCTTGGGGGACGCGCAATTCACGAGAGACGCGAATCCTACCCGTAGCGCCCCCTTCTCGGCCGTTAAAGTCTTGGACAACTCTGCTCGTGGGTCCGGGCACGAAAAGCCGTCCTACGGACCCAACTTACCCGTCACAACGCCGCGCGATCGTCGTTGCGCGGCTCGTGTGCCGTCCTCGCCGGCTAGCTGGTATCTCGGAGAGGGCGGTATTCGAGAGGGAGGCTGAAATCCCCTCGTTATTGTAACATCAGTATACGACCTCCGTTTTTTTTGTGTGTCAGCCGATGAGTTGCTCCCTGCCTTTCCAGCCCACGGTCGCCATTCAAAAAAAAACATCGACCGACCGCCTCGATCCACACGCAAGCGCTCCACCACGATAAAGCCTCTCCCCACAATCTACGTGACGCACTCTCCTCCGACCCGAACCGTTGTGAAACCTAGCCTAAGCTTGGACCAAGAGCTTGCGATTTTCTTGTAAAACACATGCATTATTTAAATAGGAAAAAATAACTACAATCGTTAAACTTAATTTGAATAAAGTTTTATAACGCATTGTTTTTTAATTTTTTTATTATATTTATAAAATATATATACTGTAACGGAGTAAATTTGTTTACGCCCGCTAACAACGCAAGACCTTCCTCTGGTCCTGCTTTATCTCTTTCTTGTGTGTGTGGGGCCTTGCCTAAGGCCCGCTACCGGTGTTGCTCCCACCGGGCTTAGCTACTCAGTTTGCGTGCCAATGCTAGATTGGCACGCCCGCGGAGGCGGCGGTATTCGGGATAGGGAAGCTGTAGGAAATTAAAAATAAGAAAGGCACTGGCTCTGTGCTTAATGCTTATTTAATAAATAAAACAACAAAAGTAATACAAAATACGTTAATTATTGCGGAAGGGTCCGTTTACGCGAAGAGCAATTAGTATTGCCACACGCGCAATACTAATTCTCAAGGTGCGCACTGCGCATGCGCACCCTCTTCGCTTCACGCGGCTATATACACCCGTGTAGTTTATGGCCGACGGATATCGAGGGAGCAGTTCTCCCTCTATACCGCTGTTGTCTATGACTGCTCGAGTGAGAGCGTCTCTCCCTCTCACTCGACGCTGCAGTCTATGGTTGAGCGAGAGAGCTCCTTCCTCTCGCTCAACTGCGTGCTCGCAGGTTGTACGAGTAAGAGTGGCTTTCTCTTACTCGTACGCCTATTCTATGATAGTGCGAGAGAGAGATCGATCCTCTCACTCGCACTCGCGCGACCTAATCGAGTAAGAGTTACGCGGTCTCGCGCGTAACTCTCCTATATCTAATATATGCCTGACGCGGTCGCACACGCATCAGGAAAAAGGCTGAATATAATTTCTCGCGGGCTAAATATTTCGCTAAAGTGGCTACTTACTTTAATAATATTTGATCGCGAGATCGTCCTTTCTATCACTGCTGCGGAAACGCTGCGGAAAACCTTCAAAGAATTCGCGTCTACTTCGTCTATCTTAAAGCACGTGCGGCGCGTCGGACCGGCGGAACGAGAAGAAGGCTTGAGGGGAGGGCTCTTCCTTCCCCTCTCGTTTATCGGTTTTCCCGCGTAGCGCTATCGATTCTTGATCGATAGCGCCGCGTTTCGGTACGCCGCGGATTCTCGCACCTTTTCCCGCGTCAAGCCATCGATCGCTTGATCGATGGCGCCGCGTATAGTCGCGCCGCGAACTCTATCTCGCACTGCATGGCAGGTGGCCTAATCTCGATAAGCCACCTGTCACAATACACATATATGGATCATGTTATTAAAAGAATATATATATATATAATACAAAACGGCCTGACCATGTCCCTTTTTTATTAAATAAATTTATTAATAAAAATAGTCATTATTCTTTGTAAGCATGAATATTTTAATTATTATATTGTTTTACTTCTAACTTTAATAAATCATCGAATTGTACTTTTTGCTAAGCAATAGGAAAATGAGCGTCTCCGCCGCAATTGGGGACGTTGCGGAATCATATTATTCTCGTTCTCACACAAAACGCCGAATAAAATTTTTACAGGTACACTCTTTGTAAAAATTCTCGTTGCGCAAATTTAATAATTAATTTAAATAATACCAACAAGCTTGGAATTATACCTAGATTATTAATAATAATGCTGCACCTATATTTCTCATTAATTTTTCTATATTAATTTCACCTTGTAATTTTGTTTTTTTGTCCCAACGATAATTATAATTATTATTTAATTTCCTTAATGCTATATTAATGATTAACGCTAATATATTTTCACCTATATATTTTTTTATGCAAATAATTTTAATTCTATCCTTCTGCGTGAAGACATTATATCATTAAATATTTTGACTTATAATAACTATTTTTCTATTAATTTTTTTATTCTATTCCTTTTTTTTAGCATTTTTATAAACAAAACCTTATAAGAAACATTGCAATAATCATTAATATACAATTAATTATGTTTTGCGATATTTTAATTTCAACTTATAATAATAATTTTTAATACGCAATAATTATTTATTTCAAGGCTCCTAACGAAATAATTATATAAAAAAAAAAAATAAAATCGAACGAACAATTACTTACCAACAGTCTGAAACAATTGCCTACAGATTAAACAAAAATTGTAATTTATAAAGAATAATTATTTAAATTATTATTTTTGCAATTATTTCTTTTTTCTACCGTTCTATAATCAAAAATTATATTTTATTTATTATTTTACTAACCCACAGATACCACACGTATCCTGAGTAACAATCATTTTTCATTTATTTAAATAATTATTTTTTATTTAGCTATTCATATAGATTTAATGCGTAAAAATGCGACAACTTAGTTTTTTTTTGTAATACGCATTAAATTTTAAATAAAAAATGACCATGGAATTTAATTTAATGTATTTCCGCTATAAACAATAGAAAATAAAAATGTATAAAAATTATGCAAAAAGGAAGCATCTCTCTCTAATTCTCACTCTCCCACTTAAACGGAACGCCTTCAAGATAGAGCATTAGCGTCCACCCCGCGCTAATTTCGAGCAATCGGATTAGCACAACGTCATCGCTTTACAAATGCATAAAAACAGAAGATCTACCTGCGGGAAGCGTACTCCCGGACTCCAGGACTACCGAACTATCGTACTACCGAACTTGCTGCACTCGCTGGGCTTGCCGGAGCTCCCGTTCTTTTCTATTATTCAAGAAGTCAACACGCATCAGCCATCAACTAGATCAAGAGAGAGAGAGAGAGAGAGAGAGAGAGAGAGAAATTATGTCCAACCACCATAAATCGATAATCAAATAAAAGTGAATTTAATCCAATTGAGATATCGTGAGACGTAATATTTTTTATTTAATTTTCTACCAGCTTATTTTTTTTCTTTTATCTATATAGTCTTTTTCTTTCTTTTATTATTAATATTGTCCGAAAAAGTAGAGTTAGCCTGAGTTTCGGCTGACTACCTTTATCCCATAAATAAACTGTTAGGTCCTGCTCTAGAGCGGCGTAGCTGGCCTGAGTTTCGGCCTAGACACACGCTCAGTCCTGCAATTTACCACCTTTCCCTCAGAAAAGCCAAGAAAAGTATAGCTAAAACTCCTTCGCCGTCCCGAGTCCATAAGCTTCACTGCTTAGGCTCTAAAAAGCAACGACCACTTGCGTTACGTCAAAAAACGCACCGTAGCGTCATCACCGACGTTACATTATATAAAAGTTGCGAGGAAAAAAAAGTAAATAAATAAAATAAAAGAAAAATTAAATATTATTTGAAAAAGAAAAAGAATATGAAAAGCAAGATGTAATAATAAAAAACAAGGAAAGCTAGAAAAAAGTAGAAGAAGCAGAAGAAAACAAAAATAATAAAATAAACAAAATAATTTAATAAACACTAATATAAATTAAGGCGACAAAAATAAATAATAAATAAAATAAATATTACAAAAAAAGATAAACGAGGGATGCATACAATAGGAGGTATAATTAACCGCAGCGTAAATGCGCGCTCCTCTGCGCGAACAGGGTCTAGACGCTAGGGTCTGCAACTCTCTCGCTACGGACTATATCAGCGAGAGTCCGCAGCTCTCGCGCGGAGGCTTTAGCGTCCACGCGCGCGCGCGAGAGAGTACGTAACGTATTCCCGCGACGAACCCTAGGAGTAAGAGAGGCCTCCCCACTCGCGCGCACCGCGTACTCTATAAGTGCGAGAGAGAATGCACCTCTCCCGCACTGTAACTACTGGAGTAAGAGAGAAAGCGCTCTCCCACTCGCGCGCGCCGTACTCTATGCGAGTGCAAGAGAGAACACGACTCTCCCGCACTGTGCCCGTAGGAGTAAGAGAAGAAACGTTCTCTCACTTGCTCGCGCCGAGCCTTATGCGGGTGCAAGAGAAAACTCAACTCTCTTGCATTGATCCTATTGGAGTGAGAGAGATAGCGCTCTCTCACTCGCACAAACCAAATAAAAGAAAAAAAGGGGGTAACCAGCGAAAGTTACCCCAGCGCAGATATAAAATTAAAATAACACGTGCGTCAAAAATTACGAACAACTTACGATGAGGGCTGGCCAGCCGCGCACGCAAAAAAAAAGAAAAACGCTGCGAGAAGCGGAAACGCCGTTGCCGCCGGTGGCTGCTTGAGCCGGGGTACGCAGTCTGCTGCTTTGTCCCTGCGGCAAGGTGGCGGCGCATGGAATGCGCCAATCAGCTGCGAGACACCTCCACTGCTCACGCGCGGCCGGGGGCACGCCAAAAACAAAAAAACTGCGTGCAAAAAACTGCTCGAAATCGCGAGAAAAAGGGACGCGTCTCGAGAGCAGCAATGGCGGCAATAGACTCGCAAGACGCCCAGAAAACTAGCTGATCTAGCTTAAACTCGATTACTGGCGCGTCCCGTATCTTCTCGTCTAAGGCCGTCGCGATACTGAAGTACAATCTTACTCGTGCGAGCGGCGAAAGCGCGCAAAATACAAACACGCGCAAAGTATGGAGTGCTCTCCGTGATAATATATGTATTGTCACGGAGAACACTCCGTGCTCCGCACCTCGTCTTATTTCGCGTATTCTGCATAATTTTAATTGCCGAAAATAGGTAACGCGACAGTCGCGGACGGGAAGATACGGTACGCGACTAGAGATAGGCTAGTCGAGTGCCACATGAGAGAGGCTAGGCTAGGTAGCCAAGCCGCCTCCCGCCTTTAAGCAGCTCGTCTTGCTCCTTCGGGTAGTACGCGCATAGATTCGTTTAGTGAGTTTCTCGTAATTTTCCACCATCTTGAGACGCGCCGAGTCCTTGCTGAGTTTTTCTTCTCGCGCGTGCGGAGTTCTTGTTAAGTGCATCTTTTTCCTTGGCGTGCACCGGCTGCATAGGCAGCCAAGGAAGTTTCCACCGGCCGACGGCGGGGACGTGCAACACCGGCGACCGGGAGCGTAAGCAGATTCCTGCACGGGGCGACGGCACGCTGTATCGCCGTCTTCGCCATCTTCGTTCTAGCATCTAGCGTGCGTGGCTGGCCAGCCGACTGTAAGTTTTTCCCGTTTAAATTTTTAACGCTTCTTTTTTGTATTTATTCGCGTTTGCGTGGAAGTAACCTCCGCCGGTTACTCCCTCCTTTAGTACATTCGTTTCTTTAGCGGTTCGTGCGAGTGAGACAGCGCTATCTCTCTCACTCTCATATACAGGGCAAGAGAGTTGCGTTCTCTCTCGCACCTATAGGAGAATAGGCGCGCGTGAGTGAGAGAGCGGTATCTCTCTCACTCTAGTGGCAGCATTGCGGGAGAGTCGCTTTCTCTCTCGCACTCGCTGCATATACGGCGCGCGCGCGAGTGGGAGAAACCTCTAACTCCCACCCGAGAAAGATCAGTGCGAGAGAGTTGCGTTCTCTGTCGCACTCGCATAAGGCTAGGCGCGCAAGAGTGGGAGAGCTCTCTCTCTCTCACTCCTACGGCGCAGTACGGAAGACTCGTTGTCTCCCTCCTACTCGCAGTAGACGCGGCGCGCAGGAGTGGGAGAGCGCTCCCTCTCGCTCTAACAGGCTTCGTGTAGGAGAATAGCTTTCTCTCTCGCACCCGTACGTTAGACAGCGCGCGCGAGTGAGAGAGGCCTCTCTCTCTCACTCTTATAGGCGTAGTGCGAGAGGCGGCTTTTCTCTCTTGCACTCGTACGGTACGCCGCGCGTGGGAGCTGTTTGCGCATATTACAGTCCGCCTAGCTACCTGCGCCTCTCGCGCGCATTTAATTGTAATATAATATTTATTTATAACCTAATTTCCTTTTATTGTTTTTTGTATAATTTTTGTTGTCTATTGTTAATTTATTAAATTATTTTATTTATTAAATTCATTCTTTTTCTTTTTTTCTCTACTACTTTTCTAATATCCTTTTTTCCTACATTCTTTTTAGATTGGTTCGTTTCTTTTTCTCTTTCAGGTACGATTTCTTTTTGCTTAATTTATTTAACTTTTTTCTTTCTTTTGTTTACTTTCTTTCTTTTCAATTTTCTTATTTTTTTTTCTTTATTATTTCTGCGACGAGGTGCTTTCGGCTCTCCTCCCGAATACCGCCCTCTCCGAGATTCAACTAGCCAGGTGAGGACGACACACGAGCCGCGCAACGACGTTTGCGCGGCGTTGCAACGGGTAAGTTGGGTCCGTAGACCGGCTTTTCGAGTCTGGACCTAGGAGCAAAGTCGTCCAAGACTTTAACTTCCTTAAAGGGGGCGCAAAGGGCATTTTCGCACCTTTTGCGAATTGCGCGTTCTGCGAAGCTAATTGCTTCTGTGGCGGTTAATGTTTAAATCTGCTACCCCGTTACAACTGGCGCCCTTAACGTGTGTAGAGGGAGCTGAGAGCAGGTTATAGGGAATAAAAACGCGAAGCACGAACTGCATGCAAAAGACAAAATATTTATAATTTTTTTTTCTTCTCCTTTTTCCGGTATAGCTGGCGAAAATTAGAAATTTGTATTTTTGGTTGTCAAGAGCACACACAAGGGGTGCGGAGATTTCTGACCTGCGCAATAGCAAGCGAGTAATCTGGCTGGAGAGTGCTCTCAGAAAACATATTCTTTTTTCTGTTGTTTTTCTGTTTCAGGAAAAAGAAACTTATATTTTTTTTAAATAGCATATAAAAATATTTTGAGCACCCTCAAGACAGCGCAGGATTCTTCTCCTAGCTCTAAACAAATTGTAAATTAGCAAGCAGAAGAATCGTTCCGGCCAGCAAGGAAACTTAATTTCGAATAAAATAATATGTTTTAAAATTTTTTTTTTGAAAAATTAGTTTTAATTTTGTCTAGCTGGCTCGGAACTAAAGGGTTCGCGCGGACCAAACTCGCTTGGCTATTCGATAACCGAAACTCGAGAGCGCACATGTTCTGACAAATAGTCAAATCAGGAATCTCCGCGGGCAAAAGCACCAAGTTATCGGTCAGTAGACCAAAATTAGAGCAACTGCCTGAGGCAGATAGACCCCTTGTGAGCGCTCGTAAGTTAGTGCTCACAACAACCGAAGCGAAAACAACGTAAGCGAGGGTGAGCACCACTTCATTGCGGCGAACATTATGGCGGAAAGAACTTTAGTTGCCATCGAGGACTGGGCCTTAACCCTCAACGGAAGGAAGCTCGAGGAGAACTTGGCTCAGCTCCAATTGCGCACCGATGGCAGCAGGTTCGCCCGAGCAGACCGGCTACAAAACTGGCTGTTTGGGAATTACACAGCGGCGGACTTCGCAGAAGAGGGGAGCCAAGATCCCCAAACCGTAGTACGCCGCAACAAAGTATGTCAGCGTCTAATAAATAGACTAAGGTCAGAAGAAGGCGCTAATGTAGAGGAGCACCCATGGGAACTACTCCTCCGCGACGAGAGGGTGAAACATAACCTCGAGCGGACGGTAGGAGTAGCCCAGCAGCCAGACACGATACTTGAAGCTCGGACTGCAGAGTCCTCCAGGCTGCACCGGTTGAACGAGACGTTCACACCAGTTAACCCTGACAACGAAGCTCAGGGCACTGGCAGGCACGAAGAGAGCTGGATAACGCTGGTTAGCGAGAATAATAACCAGTTCCGAGTGCCAGCCTCTTTCGCAGCGATGATGGCCAGCCTCCTCACAGAGGTTAGAGTATTAACGGCTAAGGTGAACGAGCTCGACGCCAAAACGAGCAGTCATGAAGCGGAAGGTCGGCGAACACAGGTACAATTCGCCGACACGTACACTTGCCATTACGCAGACGAGCCTGTGGCCGGCAGCACACCTCTACGTGCTCGCCCACAGCCAACCCCTAACCCACATTCTGCACGCCAAGCACCGCATGGCGTGTCTAAGGAGGGGGGGCCGATTTTGAGGCAGCAGCAAGACGGTGGTATGGAACCTCCAGAAGGTTCCAACAGAGGCTAGCGTCCGAAGCGAACAGCCGGACGCAAGGGATTGATGAGCCAGTACGTGATTATATCACCTGCTTGGTCACGATTATGCGCAAGCTCTCCTCCATGTCCAGCCGAGACCAGCAGCTCCATATGCTGCATAGTAATTTGCGGCCAGAGCTGCAATCGATGGTCCGGCGGGTAGAAGTCGACAGCGTCAAGACGCTGCTCGACCTAGCGGTAGAAGCGGAACAAACGTTAGAGTGCCGCAAAACCTACCGCCCGCCTCCACAACCTGAAGCCACGCTCTTGCTAGAGATGGCCTATAAGCCTCGGTCCGAAACACGAAGGCAAAGGACTGAGCATCAACCGAATGCAGAGGGCAAGCCGGCGAGGGCAAAAGTCAGCACGGTCGCTGCGACGCCCCTGGCGCTAGATGCTGCCACTTTTGCAGCAACGGTCGCCCGCATTTTAGGCGACCAGATGAAGTCTTGGCAGCGAGAATTTAAGTCTACCAGGACTTTCCCCTAGCCGACTCACCGCAGTCGGAGGTCTTCCCCGAGAGGCAAAGGCGAGAGCGAGCCAAAGCGCAGCTCACCACCGCCCAAAGGGAAGCGCGACGAGCGCCAGAATGCGCCGTCAGCAAAGAAGGTTTCTCTCGTGCGCACCACCGTGCCATAAAAGCCGATAAAGTGCCACACCTGCGGCGAGCTTGGGTACACGGTAAGGATGTGTCCCAAATGTGTGGGAAACGGGTCGAAGAGCGGTTAAGCGGGGAATAAACCGACTCGTCTGTGACGGTCCCCTCAACCAGCTCGGTGTCTCCACCGTTAGCGGAGCACGCTACGACCCCCGCCGACCTGCGAGAAGCTTTATCCCTCGCAGGACAGGTCGCACGCGCGTATAAACCTGAAGACGAGACCCGTTGGTGGCTTCATGTGGCGGTAGGAGGTTATCGCTTACGCGCATTATACAATCCAGAAGCATCAAACACGGTCATGGGTCCTATTGGCTTGCAAATTGCCAATGCCCTAGACCGAGAGCTCATCCCAGCCGAATCAGGACGCGTGAAAGTCGCTAATGGCAGGCACCTTTCGCTGTTGGGACATGTCAAGTTGCCCTTCGCTGTCGCAGGGTTAATTCATGACATTAGGGTTGCCATATGCCTCAGCTTGACGAGGAATGCTATGTCGGAGTTAATTTTATCCGAGCATTCCCTGCGGTTTTGGACCCCGACACCGATCGTCTACATTTTAAAGACGCAAATGTAAGTGTCGGCCTGGAAGTCGCCAGCATAGCTGCCGGTGTAGGTGCGCTAGCGTCTCCCGGCGTAGCCGACGTAACAAACGACCAGCGTGCCCGACTTCAAGCTCTGCTCGACGCAGTTTCGCCGAGCGGAGGGTCCACCCTGGGATGCACACACGGGGTAGAACATGCGATTGATGTAGGTGACGCCTCGCCCATCAAGCAACGCTATTATTCCGTCTCGGACAAGATTCAGGAAGAAATGCATCGCCAAGTCCGAGAGATGCTCCAGCAGGACGTAATTGAACCGTCAACCAGTGGCTGGCCTAGCCCGGTGGTGATGGTGCGCAAAGAGAACGGCTCGTACCGCTTCTGCATTGACTTTCGCAAAGTCAACGCGGTTACGAAGCCGGACGCATATCCTTTGCCTTATATGCAGGATATCTTGCGTAAGCTGCGGAAGGCGAGGTATATTTCTACCCTCGACCTGAGCAGTGCATACCATCAAATACCACTGAAGGTTGACTCGCGACCTATCACGGCGTTTACCGTACCCGGTATGGGGCTCTTCCAGTTCAAAAGGATGCCGTATGGCCTTTCATACGCAGGCGCGACCTTTCAGCGCGTAATAGACCGAGTTGTTGGCCCCGATTTGGAGCCGTACGCCTTCTCCTACCTAGACGACATTATCGTCGTAGGAGAGACGTTTAAAGAGCACGAAAAGTATCTCGCGCTCGAACTCAAACGTCTTGCGGAGTCTGGTTTAACGGTCAACCGAGAGAAATGCGACCTCTGCAAAACAGAAGTGAGGTATCTGGGGGTGCTGGTTAATCCGTACGGCATTAAGCCCTATCCAGCCAAGACCCAGCCGGTCAGGGACTATCCCCCCCCCCCCTAAGAACCTTAAGCAGCTGAGACGCTTCCTTGGAATGGCGTTCTGGTATAAGAAGTTTATGAAAGACTATGCCACGGTCGCCGAATTGTTAACCCGCCTCACGAAGAAGAGCCAAAGGTTTGAATGGCTCGAGGAGCAGCAGCGCGCCTTCGAAGTTTTAAAGGCGATGATCGTCTCCGCCCCAGTTTTACAGTGTCCTCGGCCAGGTGGTGGATACGTTATCCACACCGATGCCAGTGACACGGGCATAGTAGCGGTGCTGCTACAAATCGTTGAGAACGAAGAAAGGGTGCTAGAGTTTGCTAGCAGAACCCTTAACTCCGCCGAGCGGAATTATAGCGTGACCGAGCAAAAATGTCTGGCAGTTGTATGGGCCGTAAAGAAGTTCCGTCCATACATCGAGGGGCACCAATTCAAGGTGATCACCGACCACAGCAGCTTGCGCTGGCTGTGCTTAATGAAAAATTCCACCAGCAGACTGGCGAGATGGGCTCTAGAGCTCCAAGCTCACTGCTTTGAAGTAGAGCACCGGAAAGGAGCGCTTCACCACGTGCCAGACGCGTTGTCTTGCATGTTTGAGGAAGAGGAAGTCGCTCTTTCCTCTCTCGCCTGGTCGGAAAATACCGCCGACGAGTGGTATCTCGCTTGGGTCCGCAACGTATCTGAGGAGCCTAACGAGCACCCCAAATGGAAGCTCGTTGCGGGAAACTTGTACGCTCCTCGCCCCGCCGAGAAGATCGACGGAGTTATCGGCGATGATGAGAAATGAAAGTTGGTCGTGCCGAAAGAACAACGGCAAGCGGTGCTACGAGAATGCCACGACGACCCAACAGCAGGACACCTAGGCCGCGAAAAGACTTTTGCGCGGGTAGCCAGAGCATGCTACTGGCCACAATTCTACGACGACGTTCGGGAATAGGTGCGCAAATGCCTAGTGTGCCAGCGCTGTAAGGTAGAGCAACGAGCTCCCTTTGGGTTCATGGGTCGTAGAACAACCGACCGGCCGTGGCAGGTCGTGGCAGCCGACATAACCGGCCCACTTCCCCGTTCCGCTAGAGGGTTTGAATATATCCTGGTCTTTCAGGATTTGTTCACTCGCTGGGTTAAAGCAGTGCCGATCCGGAAAGCGAACGCGAAAACGATCATCCGCGAGTTTAACGAGCGGGTCGTTTTACGCTTTGGCGCATCTGAGGTTTTCCTCTCAGATAACGGCACGGAGTTCAAAAACCAAGCGGTTTATGAGTATTTAGAGGCGGCGGGAATAGCCCATACTAACTCTCCGCCTTATCATCCGCAAGCCAACCCAGTGGAGCAAGTGAACCGGACCCTCAAGACGATGATTGCCTCGTTCGTTACGGACAATCATAACTCATGGGATGAACACCTCCCTAAATCGTCTTCGCCCTGAACACGGTTGAGCAAAGTTCAACCGGCCTGAGCCCTGCGGTGCTCAACTACGGCCGGCAGCCGACGCCTCCTGGAACCGCAAGGCGCGCACAAGAGCGCGAGGCGACCGATAAGGTCGCCGACGAGAGCAGGGAAGCGTGGAACACAAGAATGCAAAACCTCCCACTGCTTCTCGATCGCGCCGCGAAAAGTTCCCGCTTCGCGCAGGCCAGGCAGGCAAACCTCTACGACGATAGTAGGCGTGAGGTACCATTCAAGGTTAAATATCGCGTCTGGAAGCGGAATCGCGTGCTCTTCTCAGCCGCTCGAGGCGTGACGGCCAAATTAGCGCCAAAATTTATAGGTCCTTATTGGATAGTAGAGACCAGGGGCTCCAACTGCTTCAAGCTCATCAGTGAGCGAGGTGAGCTTGAAAATTTAGTTCACGCTGAACCTTTAAAGGCGTACTACGGTAAGCAAGCGCCCAAAGAAGACGACGTCAACCACACCGAGGTACACCGGGAACCCCAACCACCGGGGGAAGAGCATGCGATGAGCGACCCGCCGTTAGCGAGCGCTTCGACTCCAGCGTCCGAGCAACAACCGACGAGCGAAGGCTCAGCGGAGCCCGTCGAACTTGAGCCCAATCCGTCAAAGGCCGACCCCGAGCCAAAAAGGAGAAGGGGTAGATCGCGGAAGGGCGCGAGCGTGCGGACCCCTCCGATTCGCACTCGGGGCAGACCGAGAGGCGCGAAGAAGCGCCCGTAGTTTTCCTCAAGGTTGCCCCGAGTCAGATCGACCACCGGCCCCCCGCGCCACGCGATCTCGGGCATCCCCCCGGGCGTTTTTTGTCGATCCTAGTCCATTCCTTTTTTTTCTATCTCCCTATCCGCCCTGTTCTTTAAGTTTTTTCTTTTTTCTTCCTCCTCCTGTTCACTTTCCTCCTTCTCCACAGAAATAGGGTAAGCCTAAATCCCTTTTGTTGCAGACGGAACTTCGCAACCATGGTGTTGAAGACGTCACAGCATTGGCGGCAGTTGGCCAGAAGGGCCCATTAATAAGAGAAACTTTTTTTACTTTCCTATAATAATGCCAAGTGTATAGCGCCCTTATTTCATCCTTTACCAACTCCCATCCCGGCGAACCGAGATGCGCGGAGCGTATCAAAATCTGCTCACCCCGGATAAGCGATTTATGGGTGGGGGATATCACGGAGAACACTCCGTGCTCCACGTCTCGTCTTTTTTCGCGTATACGGGATAATTTTAATTGCCGAAAGTAGGTAACGCGACAGTCACGGACGGGAAGATACGGTACGCGACTAGAGATAGGCTAGTCGAGTGCCATATGAGAGAGGCTAGGCTAGGTAGCCAACCTGCCTCCCGCCATTAAGCAGTTCGTCTTGCTCCTTCGGGTAGTACGCGCATAGATTCGTTTAGTGAGTTTTTCGTAATTTTCCGCCATCTTGGGACGCGCCGACTCCTTGCTGAGTTTTTCTTCTCGCGCGTGCGGAGTCCTTGTTAGGTGCGTCTTTTTCCTTGGCATGCACCGGCTGCACAGGCAGCCAAGGAAGTTTCCAACGGCCGACGGCGAGGACGTGCAACACCGGCGACCAGGAGCGTAAGCAGATTCCTGCACGGGGCGACGGCACGCTGTATCGCTGTCTTCGCCATCTTCGTTATAGCGTCTAGCGTGCGTGGCTGGCCAGCCGACTGTAAGTTTTTCCCGTTTGACTTTTCAGCGCGTCTTTTTGGTATTTATTCGCGTTTGCGTAAGAGTAACCTCCGCCGGTTACTTCCTCCTTTAGTACATCCGTTTCATTAGCGGTTCGTGCGAGTGAGACAGCGCTATCTCTCTCACTCTCGTATACAGGGCGAGAGAGTTGCGTTCTCTCTCGCACCTATAGGAGAATGGGCGCGCGTGAGTGAGAGAGCGGTATCTCTCTCACTCTAGTGGCAGCATTGCGGGAGAGTCGCTTTCTCTCTCGCACTCACTGCATATACGGCGCGCGCGCGAGTGGGAGAAACCTCTATCTCCCACCCGAGAAAGATCAATGCGAGAGAGTTTCGTTCCCTCTTGTATTTGCATAAGGCTAGGCGCGCAAGAGTGGGAGAGCGCTTTCTCTCTCACTCCTACGGCGCAGTACGGGAGACTCGTTGTCTCCCTCCTACTCGCAGTAGACGTGGGAGTGGAAGAGCGCTCTCTCTCTCGCTCCAACGGGCTCCGTGCGGGAGAATAGCTTTCTCTCTCGCACCCGTACGTTAGACAGCGCGCGAGTGAGAGAGGCCTCTCTCTCTCACTCTTATAGGCGTAGTGCGGGAGACGCCTTTTCTCTCTCGCACTCGTATAGTACGCCGCGCGTGGGAGCTGTTTGCGCATATTACAGTCCGCCTAGCTACCTGCGCCTCTCGCACGCATTTAATTGTAATATAATATTTATTTATAACCTAATTTCCCTTTATTGTTTTTTGTGTAATTTTTGTTGTCTATTGTTAATTTATTAAATTATTTTATTTATTAAATTCATTCTTTTTTTTTTTTTCTCTACTACTTTTTTAATATCCTTTTTTCCTACATTCTTTTTAGATCGGTTCGTTTCTTCTTATCTTTCAGGTACGATTTCTTTTTGCTTAATTTATTTAACTTTTTTCTTTCTTTCTATTTACTTTTTTTTCTTTTCAATTTTCTTTTTTTTTTTCTCTTTATTATTTCTGCGACGAGGAGCTTTCAGCTCTCCTCCCAAATACCGCCCTCTCTGAGATTCAACTAGCCAGTTGAGGACGACACACGAGCCGCGATACGACGTTTGCGCGGCGTTGCAACGGGTAAGTTGGGTCCGTAGACCGGCTTCTTGAGTCTGGACCTAGGAGCGAAGTCGTCCAAGACTTTAGCTTCCTAAAAGGGGGCGCAAAAGGCATTTTCGCACCTTTTGCGAATTGCGCGTCCCCCGAAGCTAATTGCTCATGTGGCGATTAATGTTTAAAACTGCCACCTCGTTACAGTATATATATATATATATATATATATATATATATACACAGTGTGTCCCATGGAAAATGGAACTTTTTCAAAACATCGATTTATATTGGCGCCACCTATTGGTGGATGTTAGCAATAGAAAGGTCCATTCTTAACTTATATCCTGTCAAAATTGTATGACATTTGGTTCGATGGAAACCCAAATATCGCGCACAAAGTGACAGTGTGTTTGTAGTATCGGTCGAAAAATAAACTTCGAACAAAGAGCAAATATTAATTTCTGTTTTAAACTCGGTAAATCCTTTTTGAGACGCATAATTTGCTGAAACAAGTTTATGGCGATAATTGTCTATCCCGTACCAAAGTGTATGTGTGGTATAAGTAGTTTCAGGAAGGTCGTGAAGACATTCAGGACGACGAGCATCCAGGTCCTTCAAATACCGTGGTTACTCAAAGTAACATTTAAAAAGTGCGTCAATTTATAAAAAATGAGCCAAAATCTTCATTGCGATACATGAAAATGGAAGTAAATATGTTCAAAAATTTAATTCATCGCATTTTGACCGATCATTTGAATCTACGGAAGGTGTGTGCACGCTTTGTTCCACACAAATTGACCGACTACGAAAAATTGCTCCGAATTCAACATTGTAAGGATTTGATTAAAGAGTCAAAAAAGGACCCAAACTTGAAATATTCAATTGTGACTGGTGACGAGACCTGGTGTTTTCAATATGATCCCGAAACCAAGCGTGAAAGTGCTGAATGGAAGCACCCAACCGAGCTTAATCCGAAAATAAGTCGTCTTGAAAAGTTAAAAGTGAAGACCATGTTGATTTGTTTCTACGATTCGGAGAATATTATTTATCGTGAATTAGTTTAACCTGGTCAAACGATTACTGCTGTGTCTTATCTTGGTGTTATGAAGCGTTCGCTCAGCCGTATTTGTCGTGTGCGGCCGCAATACCGTGAAAAAGGGAGCTGACATTTGTTGCATGATAATGCCCCGTCTCATCGATCGAACTTAATCACGGATTTTTTTATCAAAAATTCCATTTTAACCATCAACCATTCACCGTACTCGCCGGATTTGGCTCTGTGCGGCTTCTACTTGTTCTCCAAATTGCACTTGCCTTTGAAAGAAAAACGTTATGCCGACGTAGAGGCCATCCAAAAAGTGACGATCGACATACTAAAGTCGATGGATAAAAATGATCTCAAAAACTCATTCGATATGTTAATTGATCGTGCAAAACGTTGTATTGATGCGGAAGGAGACTATTTTGAATAAAATAAATGAGATTTGCCGAAATGTTGAGTTTTTGTCTTTATTTTGAAAAAGTTCCGTTTTCCATGCGATACACTTTGTATATATATATATATATATATATATACAGTCTGTCAAGTAAGAGCGTGGTCGTGTTATATTATAAAAAAATTTATTTGATGAAACTTTCATATTTATATATACATTGTACACATTACAAACAATGATGCGATTCGGTCAATAATGTGTCCAGTCACCACCGGCGTCGATAATTGCCTGGCATCTCCGAGGCATGCTTTCTACTAATTTGACGGCGTATTCTAGTGGCAAGGATCTCCAGAACCGACAAATTTTGTAAGACAACTGCTTCAAAGTGTATGTGCGTCTTTCGCGAAGCTTCTGTTTAATATATGCCCACACATTTTCAATAAGGTTTGCATCGGGCGACTGCGACAGCCAATCTAATGTAACGATGCCAGATTGAGTCTTCCACTGAGTACAGAGCTTGCTGCGGTGTTTAGGATCGTTGTCCTCCTGCAGAATCCAATCTTCATTTTTTGTGATGAACCATTGTTTGGCAGATGGCAGTCAAGCTTTTTTGTAGATTTTTATCATTTTCTCGGCATTTAGGTTGTCAGTAAAGAGGTGCAAAGTGCTGAATCCCTGCTTTGAGAAGCAGCCCCAAAGATGCACCTTTATTCCATGTTTTACGGTCCGCTGAACAAGCCTATTGGTGGACAACAGAGGATTCTTCATTGTGTTGCGCCATTTCAGATGATGAGTACGAAGATGGGTTCGGATAGTTTCGTAGGATATATCTAAACCTTTTGCCATTAATTTTGCTTGTCCTTGCCGCAGTGTTAAAGCAAGATTCCGCGAAAACAGATTCACTATTCTTTTTTCATCTTCTTTGTTCACTTTTCCTATCGAGCCACGTTCTGGTAAATCATCGACATTTTTAGCCACTTTATATCGCTGTATTCACTTCTGTACAAATGCCTTTGACTTTCTCATATATTTAGCAGCCGCTGATTGCGACATTTTGGGGCCTTTCGGGTGGATGCAAAGAAACACAGCCTCATAGCGCGACGCGTACTTAGCACTTATGGCGTTAAACGTGATTCTCTTTTAAAAGATCAACGACAACTAAATCTTTGTTGACAATGCATCAAGGACAAAGCTTCCCTCTATCGGCTTGCGAAAGAATTAAAGCGGAATCTTTTATTACCTGTCGGTGAAGTCGACCACGCTCTTTCTTGACAGACTGTATATATATAACACATTGTTTAATAAGTCCCGAGACTAACAACGTAAACAACATTTTTTTCAAAAATCATTTTTATCGATCAATTTAATCTCCTCTTTAAGTGATACAATCCCTCCAAAGTTTTCCCAACATTTCTATACCATGTTTATAGAACGATTTATCCTTTGCTTCAAAATAGGCTTCAGTTTCGGCAATGACCTTCTCATTCGAGCCAAATTTTTTTCCCTGGAGCATTTTTTTGAGATTAGCAAAGAGCCAGTAGTCGCTGGGGGCTAAATCTGGCAAATACAGGGGGTAGGGAAGCAAATCAAAGCCCAATTAATTCAATTTTGCCATTGTTTTCATAGATTTGTGGCATGGTGCATTGTCTTAATGAAAAAGGATTTTTTTCTTCTTCATGTGCGGTCGTTTTGCTGCGATCTCCTCCTTTAAACGTACCAACAAGTCAATATAATAATCACTGTTGATTGATTTACCTTTTTCCAGGTAGTCAATGAAAATCACGCCATGTGTATCCCAAAAAACAGACGCCATGACTTTGCCAGCAGACTGCTGCGTTTTTATTCGCTTTAGGCGGCTTTCGCCAGCCATGCGCCACTCAGATGATTGCCGATTCGACTCCGGAGTGAAATGATGTATCCATGTTTCATCCATGGTCACGTATCGACGCAGGAAATCCTTTTTATTGCGAGTAAATAGCAATAAACAGCTCTCTATATCGTGGACTTGTTGCTGTTTTTGTTCCACTGAAAGCAATTGCGGCACCCACTTGGAAAAAACCTTTTTCATGCTCAATTTTTTATGAAGAATTGTAAATACGCTTTCAGATGATATCTGTGTCATTTCTGCAATTTTACGGACCTTCATTTTGCAATTTTTAATTACAATTTTTAACACTTCACTCACATTTTCCTGTGTAACGGCTTCCAATGGCCTACCCAAACGTTCCGCATCGTTTGTGTCCGTACGACCACGATTAAACTCAGCATACCAACGAAAAATCGTTGGTTTAGATGGAGAGGACTACGGGTAACGTTTTTTAGCCATTGCTGGGCTTCTACGGTGTTTTTACCCTTAAAAAAACAATGTTTTATCAACACGTGAAACTCGCTTTTTTCCATTTTTTAAACAAATTACAAAGTGACTTTACTCTAACCTCGATAACTCTGCTGTCTGTGATCCGATCGATGTGAAATTTTTACACGTTTCATGTAAAGATTTGCACTCTATGGAAACGTGGCCAGTTTGGTACTACTAGCACTATCTCTGGGTTAGTCTCGGGACTTATTGAACGATGTGTTATATATATACTAGGTTGTTCAAAAAGTTTTGAAAGCGGAAATGAAAATACTTTTTTTTGTTGGTGAAATCACTTTTATTGCTCAGTATAATCTCCCATAAGTTCAATACACTTGGTCCAACGGTCTTCCAACTTGTTTATCCCATCATGGAAGTGACTTTCTGCAAGGCCTGCAAAATACTCCTCTACGACGGCTATAACCTCTTTGTTTGATGAAAAATGCTTCCCACGAAGGAATTTCATGAGGTGTGGAAACAGCCAGAAGTCAGAGGGAACCTAATCAGGCGAATAAGGTGGATGCTGCAACAATTCGTACTTTAATTCGGTTATTTTAGTGATGGTTTTTTGAGCTGTGTGAGCGGGTGCATTGTCTTGATGAAAAATGACGTTTTTCTTGTGCAAACCGGGTCTTTTTTCACTAATTTTTTCATCCAATTGATCCAAAAGGTTACAATAATATTTAGAATTTATTGTTTTGCCAGTTTGGAGATAGTCCACCAACAAAATCCCTTTTGCATCCCAAAAAATTGACGCTAACACCTTCTTCGCCGATTTCTGGATACGAACTCGCTTCGGTGCCGAAGTGCCTGGTTGACACCACTCTTTAGCCTCTTGTTTTGATTCAGGGTCATGATGCTAGACCCAAGTCTCATCCATAGTGATGAATCGACGCAAAAAAGCCTTCTTATCCTTTCGAAAACGCTCCAAATGTTGCTCAGAAAGTCGCATTCGAACGTGTTTTTTTTCTATTGTGAGCAAATACGGCACCCATTGTGCACAGAGCTTTCTGAAATCCAAAACTTTATTTGAAATATAACTCACACTGCCTAATGAGATGTCTAGGACCTCTGCTAAATCTCTCTCGGTCAATCGACGATTTTCCAAAACCATATCCTGTACTTTTGCTACGAATGCTGGTGTTGATGCACTTTTTGGACGTACTGAGCGTGGCTCGTCTTCAACGCTTTTTCGACCACGTCTAAACTCTAAAACCCATCGATGCACAGTTGGAAATGAAGGAGCAGATTCCTTTAACACCATCACCATTTTTGTATGAATTTCCGTTGCTGATAAACCTTCCAAAACAAAGAATTTTATCACTGCACGATATTCGGTTTTTTCCATTGTAAAAAAAATACACTGACACGTCAACTTTAAATGGCTTGTAAGCAAACAATGAATTGACAGAGTGGAATGAAACTTTAGGTATGTTTATATGAAAGATAAAATATTAAAATGGCCTAAAAATTTTGGTTCTTCTACTGCTCTATAGATTTCGCTTTCAAAACTTTTTGAACAACCTAGTATATACTACTGTGATCAAAAAATAAGGTGAAATCGTCATTTATAACTTCCGGGCATTAGAAAGGCAGGCGAATTTTTTTCTTAGGTTAGTAGGACTGTCTATAACATTTGCCAAGCGTCTGTTTGTCAAAAGTTTTAATTATCTCCGAGTTACACGTGTTTTTGTAAACAACCAAAAGTGAATTTTTCGATTTTTACAATGGGTGATTTTGTTGAGCTAAGAACTTGCATTAAATTTTGTTTGCGGAACTAATATTCTTGTGCGGACACGTTGAAAATGTTGCGGAAGGCCTTTGGTGATCAAACTATGGCACAAGAAAACGTTTATAAGTGGTACAACGAGTTAAAAGCGGGCCGAGAACGCGTTGAGGACGAACCGCGCTCTGGACGACCATCAACGTCTACCAATGAGGGCCACGTCCAAAAAATCAAAGATTTGGTGCTTGAAAATCGTCGATTGACAATAAGAGACCTCGCTGATAGTGTTGGAATATCATTTGGGCTCAACCCAAACCATTTTGAAAGATGCTTTGAGTCTCAAACGCGTCAAGTCTCGATTGGTGCCAAACTCGCTCAATTTTTTGGAAAAAAAGCGTCGCGTTGATGTGTGTAAAACTTTGCTGTCTGACTATCAGGACCACTTGAAATGCATCATTACTATAGACGAGACTTGGATTAACGCATACGATCCTAAAACCACTGACCAATCCAGCGATTATCGTGCAAAAGGTGAAGCAAGACCGAAAAGACCACAGCAAAGTCGATCGAAAATCAAGATTATGTTGACAGTTTTCTTTGATTATCGTGGTGTTGTTAACTATGAATTTCTTCTACCAGGTCAAACTGTCAACAAAAAATATTATTTGAGCGTTATGCGTCGTTTGCGTGAAGCTATTTGTCTGAAACGGCTGGAATTATAGGCAAACAACTCTTGGTTCCTTCATCACGATAATGCACTATGTCATACTGCATTGGTTCTTAGCGACTTTTTTGCCAAAAACTCGACACATATCGTTCCGCAACCACCGTATTTGCCTGATTTGGCTCCGTGCGACTTCTGGCCATTCACCAAACTCAGAAGGCTAATGCGGGGACGCTGTTTTGACACAATTAAGGAGATAAAAACCAAATCAAAGAAGGTCTTGAAGGCTATATCGGAAAAAGACTATTCGGACTGTTTCGAGGACTGGAAAAAGCGTTGGCAAAAGTGCGTTTTATCGAACGGGGATTAATTTGACGGGGATAAAATTGATTTAGAAGATTAAATAAAGAATTTACATTTTATGAACAAATTCACCTCACTTTTTGATTACAGTAGTATATATTTGTATATACTAGGTTGTTCAAAAAGTTTTGAAAGCGGCAATGAAGATACTCTTTTTTGTTGGTGAAATTACTTTTATTGCTCAGTATAATCTCCCATAAGTTCAATACACTTGGTCCAACGGTCTTTCAACTTGTTTATCCCATCATGGAAGTGACTTTCTGCAAGGCCTGCAAAATACTTCTCTACGACGGCTATAACCTCTTCGTTTGATAAAAAATGCTTCCCACGAAGGAATTTCTTGAGGTGTGGAAACAGCCAGATGTCAGAGAGAGCTGAATGAGGCGAATAAGGTGGATGCTGCAACAATTCGTACTTTAATTCGGTTATTTTAGTGATGGTTTTTTGAGCTGTGTGAGCGGGTGCATTGTCTTGATGAAAAATAATTTTTTTCTTGTACAAACCGGGTCTTTCTACACTAATTTTTTCATCCAATTGGTCTAAAAGGTAACAATAATATTCAGAATTTATTGTTTTGCCAGTTTGGATATAATCCACCAACAAAATCCCTTTTGCATACCAAAAAACACACGCTAACACCTTTTTTGCAGATTTCTGGACACGAACTCGCTTCGGTGCCAAAGTGCCTGGTTGACACCACTCTTTAGCTTCTTGTTTTGATTCAGGGTCATGATGGTAGACCCAAGTCTCATCCATAGTGATGAATCGACGCAAAAAATCCTTTTTATCCTTTCGAAAACGCTCCAAATGTTGCTCAGAAAGTCGCATTCGAACGTGTTTTTGTTCCATTGTGAGCGAATGCGGCACCCATTGTGCACAGAGCTTTCTGAAATCCAAAACTTCATTTGAAATATAACTCACACTGCCTAATGAGATGTCTAGGACCTCTGCTAAATCTCTCTCGGTCAATCGACGATTTTCCAAAACCATATCCTGTACTTTTGCTATGAATGCTGGTGTTGATGCACTTTTTGGACGTCCTGAGCGTGGATCGTCTTTAACGCTTTTTTGACCACGTCTAAACTCTAAAACCCATCGATGCACAGTTGGAAATGAAGGAGCAGATTCCTTTAACACTTTCACCATTTTTGTATGAATTTCCGTTGCTGATAAACCTTCTAAAACAAAGAATTTGATCACTGCACGATATTAGGTTTTTTCCATTGTAAAAAAAATACACTGACACGTCAACTTTAAATGGCTTGTAAACAAACAATGAATTGACAGAGTAGAATTAAACTTTGGGTATGTTTATATGAAAGATAAAATATTAAAATGGCGTAAAAATTTTTGTTCTTCTACTGCTCTTTAGATGTCGCTTTCAAAACTTTTTGAACAACTTAGTATATTGGGAGTGTGAATAAGTTCTTGCCGTTTCACCGTCATATGGCGGTACAAAATTTTGTGTGTATAACTCAAGATGATGATGCATCTATATTGAAGTTCTATAACCTATGTTTAAAATCAGTGCGTGTCTTTCCATTGACCTATAAAAAACATTTTCTTTTTGAAGCGTAAATCATGTCAAATTTCGTGCCAAATACATGCTTTTGCAGGGAATTTTACTGCACTATTTTACTTAGAAGAAATACGTAGCTAAAGCACACAGAATTTTTGTAGAAACCTATGGTGATAATGCTCTGTCAGAAAGATCATGCAGAGATTAACTTAACCAATTTGGAAATGGTGATTTTGATGCTCAAGATAGAGAACGCAGTGGTGCACCAATGAAGTTCCAAGACAGAATTGGAAATATTACATACTAAAGATCCATTTTAGACGCAATCCGATGTTGCAAAATCATTAGGAGTTGATCGTACAACAGTTTTTAAACGTCTGACAGCATTCGAAATGATACAAAAGGAAAGATCTTGGGTGCCGTACGAACTGCAGCCAATAAACGTCAAACGGCGTCTTGTCACGTGTGAACAGCTGCTTCAAAGACAAAAAAGAAAAGGTTTCTTACATCTTATTGTGACTGGTGTTGAATAGTGGATAGACTACAGTAATCACAAGCGTAAAAAATCGTGGTTTGAGCCCGGCGAAGCAGTAGCATTAACGCCAAAGCGGAATATCCACGGTTTCAAGCTCATGCTGTCCATTTGGTGGGATCAGCTAGAGGTATTGTATTACGAGCTGCTCCAACCCAACCAAACCATCACAGGCGATCTCTATCGACGATAATTGATGCGTTTGAGCCAAGCATTGAAAGAAAAACGGTCGCTATATGAACAAAGACACGATGAGGTGATTTTGCTGCATGATAACGCTCGGCTCGGCCGCATGTCGCGTCATCCGTCAAAATATACTTGGAAACGCTGAAATAAGAAGTCCTTCACCACTTGCCGTACTCTCGAGATATTGCGCCTTCTGATAACTATTAATTTTGGTCGATGACTAACGGCCTGGCTAAGAAGCACTTCACTTTGTATGAAAAAACGAGAAGACTGATTGATTCGTCGATAGCCGCAAAAGAAGTGTCATTTTTTCGACGCGGAATTCAAATGCTGCTAGGAAGATGGAAAAAGTAATCTCCAGTGATGAGCAATACTTTAATTGACTTGCTTTTTTATTATTTTTTTCAAATAAAGGATTTATTTTACAAGAAACAGCAGGAACTTATTCACACTTCTAATATATATATATATATATATATACATACGAGGGCAGTCCCAAAAGTACCTGACCCGACAAAGAAAACAGTAAAAAAATTGCAAAAATGTTTTTTATTTTTCAACATATTCTCCTTTCAGTTCGATACACTTTTCCCAACAATGTTCAATAGCTTCGATACCCACTTTATAGTAGGAACCGTCGAGCTCCTCAAAATACCTATTAACCGCAGACTCTACCTCTTCATTGTTGGCAAATCTTTTGCCGCCGAGCCATTTTTTCAAATTCAGAAAAAGAAAATAATTCGAGGGAGCCAGATCTGGCGAATAGGGTGCGTAAGGAAGCAATTCAAACTTCAACTCATCGATTTTAGCTATCGCAATGACGCACGTGTGGTCTGGTGCGTTGGCGTGAGAAAACAACGCTTTTTTTGGTCAGATAGAGTCGTTTTGTCTTGATTTCATCACTCAAACGCTGCAATAAGGCTGCATAATATGCGCCGTTGATTGTTTTTCCTTTTTCGAGATAATCAATAAATGTTATTCCATGCGCATCCCAGAAAACGGATGTCATGACCTTGCCAGCTGACTGAACTGACTTTGCTTTCTTTGGAGCCGGTTCTCCCTTTTTAGTCCACTGCTTTGACGGCTCCTTGGTCTCAGATGTAACATGATGGACCCATGTTTCGTCCATGGTTATGAATCGACGCAAAAACTCGGCTTTATTGCTGCGAAACATTGTTAAACACTCGATGGAAACATCCTCACGTTGCTGTTCGTGCTTCATTGTGAGCAAACGCGGCACCCATCTTGCGCACAGATTTCTCATGTCCAAATTTTTGGTCAAAATGCGATGCACAGCACTTTTTGAAATGCCTGCCATGTCTGCTATCTCGCGCACTTTTAGTTAACGGCCATTCAATACCATTTTGTGGATTTTCTTCACATTTTCTGACGTAGTGACTTCACTTGGTCGACCACTGCGGTGTTCATCTTGGCAGCTCGTACAACCTCGCTTAAACTCAGCTACCCAATATTTGGCCGTTGTAAACGAAGGAGCAGACTTCCCCAGAGTAGAATCCAACTCGGCTTTGATATCGGTTGGACTCAGACCTTTCAAATGAAAGTATTGTATCACATAACGATGCCCGATTTTTTCCATATTTACAAATTCACTGTGAGCGTTCACTTTGGATGTCTGTAAAAAAAATAATAATAAACATACCGTTATAAATTTTTTACATTAAGTTGTTGGAAGGTGGTATTGTCAATCGCGTTAATTGTTTTTTCAAAACTCCCTGTATTCATAAGTCAGTTCGGGTACTTTTGGGACTACCCTCGTATATATATATATATACACAGAATGTCGGAAAAGTTCCCGAACTTTAAAGGAAGAAATCGAAAATTACATCTAAAGAAATTTATTCCAGTTAACTTTTAACATAGTCCCCTTCTCTAGATATACACTCATTTGAGCGCTCCATGAGTGATTCAAAGGCTCTCTGGTACTCCTCTGAAGTTATCGCTGTGAGACGCTCGGTGCAAACCGCTTAAATGCCCAGTACATCTTCAAAAAATCGTCCTTTCAAGGCCATTTTTAGCTTGGGAAATAGGAAAAAGTCGGCTGGAGCTAGATCTGGCGAGTATGGGGCGTGATTGATGCGTGGCATCTGATTTTCGGCGAGATAACGCTTCACAATGCTTAAAGAATGAGCAGGCGCATTGTCATCTAGCGAACTCCACGATCCCGGTTCCTTATAGTCGGACCTGATGCGATTAATCCGGCGCTTCAGACGTTTTAACACCTCTACGTAATACGCAGCATTCACGGTATTGTTTGGGGGCACAAATTCTTTGTGTATCATGCCTTTGGAGTCGAAGTAAGCAGTGAGCATCGTCTTTACCCGTGATTTTTGTTGGCGCACTTTTTGAGGCCTGGCACGGCCCGGTCTGAGCCAAGCGGATGACTGGCGCTCCGTGAAAGGATCGTATTGAAAGCACTAAGTCTCGTCTCCAGTCACAATTAAGGTTAGAAAGCCTGGAGTGGTGTCGCAAGTCTCGATAAAATCTTGACAACATTGGATGCGAGTTTCTTTCTGCTCTGGTGTAAGAAAGTGCGGAACAAATCGAGAGCAGACCTTCCTGCGGTTCATTTTTTCTTTCATAATCAACGCGACGCTATCCTTGCTCATGTTCAGTTCGTCTGCCAACATTCTGAGAGACATGTGGCAATCCTGCTCCAGTAGCGCGCGCACTCGGCGCGCGTTTTCGTCGGTAACAGCTGTTGACAGCCGGCCGCTTCTCTCGTCATCTTGTAACGACTCTCTACCCTTCTTGAACCGACTTAACCACGTGTGAACAGTTGTACGCAACATTACACCTTCACCGTAAGCCGAATCAATCAGTTTTTTCGTTTCCGCAAAAGTTTTTTTAAGTTTATACCAGAATTTAATTGCGCCACGATGTTCAAATTTCTCATCCATCGTAGAGCTTGCACCGGGGTACTAAACACACGTTTACTCAAGCACGTCTATCTCGGCAACTAATGAACGGATACTGGTGAAAAAATTCTCAGACACTCCAGAGGGATGTAGCAACATAGTACTGGTGTCGTCTAAGAGGTGGCGCCACTCGTACAAGCGCTACAAAATAAGTTTGGGAACTTTTCCGACATACTGTGTATATTTATTAATATATTTATATACCAGGCTGTTCAATAAGTTTTACGGTTCGATAAGAAAAACACAATTTTATGGTTTGAAATACACTTTATTATTCAGTATGGTCTCCCTGGACATCAATACACTTGCTCCAACGAACTTTCAATTTATGAAATCCATCCCTAAAGTGAGAATCTGGAAGGGCTGCAAAATACGCTTACATATCTGTTATGACCTCATCATTTGATGAAAAACGCTTTCCATGTATGAATTTTTTTAGGTCTGGAGACAGATAGAAGTCGCTTGGGGCAAAATCTGGTGAATACGGTGGATGCTTCAACAATTCGAACTTTTATTCATGGATTTTAGTCATTGTCAAAATGCTCTTGTGACAAGGTGCATTGTCCTGATGAAAAAGGATTTTTTTCTCCTGCAAACCGGGTCTTTTTTCACGAATTTTTTCTTTCAGCTGGTCTAAAAGGTAAAAATAATATTCGAAATTTATTGTTTTACTAGTTTGAAAGTAACCCACAGACGAAATTCCTTTCGCATCTCAAAAAACTGATGCTTACACCTTTTTGGCCGATTTTTGGACACGAACTCGTTTCAGAGCCGAAGAACCAGGTTCACACCACTCTTTAGCCTCTTGGTTCGATTCTGGATCATGGTGATAGACCCGAATCTTATCTATAGTGATGAATCGACGCACAAAATCCACTTTATTTTTTCGAAAACGCTCTAAATGTTGCTGAGAAAGTCGCATTCGAATGTGTTTTTGTTCCATTGTTAGCGAATGCGGCATCCATTGTGCACACAGCTTTCTGAAACCCAATAGTACAGTCAAAATATTGCTAACACTGCCCAATGAGATGCCTAGGGCTTTTACTAAATCTCTTTCAGTTACTCGACGATTTTCCAATACGATATCCTGTATTTTTTCTGCGATTTCAGGTCTTGTTGCTGTTTTTGGACGTCCTTGACGTGGATCGTCTTCAACGCTTGTACGACCACGTTTAAATTCAGCAACCCATATTTCTACTGTACTAATTGAAGCCGAAGAGTCCTTATGCACTTTTAACATTCGTTCATAAATTTCCTTTGCTTCTAAACCTTCCAAAAATGAAAATTCAATCACTGCACGATACTTGATTTTTTCTATCGTAAAAAAATACTGTGACGCGTCGATACTAAATAGCTTGTTAACAAAGAATGAATTGACAGATTGAAATAAAACTTCACATACGTTCATATGAATAGTGTACCAACATAACAAAAAAAAATTGAGGCTAGTAGCAACGCTCTCTCTTATCGAACCACAAAACTTATTGAACATCCTTGTATATATATATATATATATATATATATATATATATATATATATATATATATGTATTAGGTGTATTAAAAAGAAATCCATTATTTTTGCATTAAATTGAAGGTTTTATTTAGCATAGATAGAATGATACGATTTAGGTCAAATATGCACTTTTTTGTTCGATAACTTGTTGCCATTTTGGAGGTAATTTTATAATGCCTTTCTCGTAGAAGCCCTTGTCCCTATTGTCAAAAAACTGGGACAGCCGATTTTTACAATCTTCTCTTGAGGCGAAGTTTTCACCTGCAAAATCATTCGTCATAGACAGGAACAGGTGGTAATCACTTGGTGCCAGGTCTGGACTATAAGGTGGATGCATAAGAACTTCCCAACCAAGCTCCCGGAGCTTCTGGCGAGTCACTATCGATATACGCGGACTGGCGTTGTCCTGATGAAACACAATTCCTCTCCTATTGGCTAAAGCTGGGCGCTTCTGGGCGATTGCTTCTTTTAGACGGTCCAATTGTTGACAGTACAGGTCTGAATTAAGAGTTCGGCCGTAGGGGAGCAGCTCATAGTAGATGATTCCCTGCGAGTCCAACTAAACACACAGCAAAACCTTCCTGACTGTCAATCCTGGCTTGGCCACCGTTTGCGCCGGCTCACCGCGATTTGACCACGACCGTTGTTCATCACCAGTAACCATCCGCTTCAGAAATGGATTGATATTGTTGTGATTTAGCAGCAATTCGCAGATGGAAATTCGGTCCATGAGGTTTCTTTGCGATAACTCGTGTGGCACCCATACATCGAACTTCTTTTTGTATCCAGCCTTATTTAAGTGGTTCTAAACGGTTTTTTGTGCAATCACAGAACTGTATCAGAAGCTTTTTTAGTACGAAATCTTATCTTTCTAACGCCATCTAGTGTAACCCGATCGCACTTTTACAACGGGAGATACAGACTACTAAAGCCATCTATTGGCAAAATAATGGATAACTTTTTACTACACCTAAGATATACACACAGTGTGGGCCATTTCAATTTTTGCACCTAAATATCTCAGAAGCTAAGCAAGAAACGGAAAAAAGTTTTCGACAAAAAATGAAGAAGGCATAAGGTGTCAGATAGCAGTGACCTTTGGCTTGACCTTGGAGTTAACTTTAAGGTCAGTTGAGTGTCAACTTAATTTTTTAAAACAACCCCTATTTTTTATGCCGGAATCGAAAAGAGCAAAAAATTATACATTAAATTTGTTTTAAACAAAATTTTGTTCTATGACCTCCAAGAGGTCAAAAATCAAGGTCGAATATCTTAAGCCGTTTCTTGCATTTCCACTGCATTACCGTGGTTTTTAGGAAAAATAAACTAATCTATTATTAATCTAAAGCACTATCAATACTTGCCCTACTAACCTTAAGTCCGACCTTTACATATTACTCCCCGCCCCCCCTGCCTCGACAACCCCCTCCACCCCTAAAACCCTTTTCCTTTTGAGATTAACTGTTTAATCTCAAGTTTCATCCGCCAAATCCCTATTGTTGATGCTGGAATCGAAAGGAACGAAAAATTCTACATTATTTTTGTCCTAGAGAGATTTTCATTTTGTGACCTTCAAGAGGTCAAAAATCAAGGTCAAATACCTTAAAAGGCGTTTTCATGCTAACGTGACTTCTAGAAATAATAAAATAAAAATTCTGTACGCGTGTTTAAATTCGAATTTTTTAGCAAAAAAAAAAAACAGTTTTTACTTTAAAACTGTCTAATTTTGAAAAAAAAATTAAATTTCCAAAAACCCTTATAAGGTCCACTAGATAAACATGTTCTCAACATATTTACACACAAATTAGGCCATTAGGTCGCGTGGTATTATTGGGAAACTTTTTACCGAAATTCACCATTTTTTTTCAAGGCACTTTGGAAGATCAGCTATCACACTGCCATTTTGTTTTTAAATGTCATGAGGAGAACACACACACACTCTTTTCCTCTCCAACACCTAAACACCTCATTGATCTCAAATACTATTTATCGTTACGCTGCCTTCCCAAAGTTCTACTCGCTTGTAGGGAAAGGTGAGTAGGGCATTTGCAGGTAGAGCTTGCGGTGGGAAGAGGAATAAAGATAGGTGTAAACTTTAAGTCGACGTCGAAGTTGACTTTCACAATTAATTTAAGATCATCTTCACATTTCAAGATAAAATCCTTTGTTTTTGATTCCGGAATCAACCTCTGTTTCCCAAACCGCTAATCTTTCCTTTTACCTACGTGTATCCTGCACATCTCAAATTTTATTCTTACTATCTACAACTACTCTACTTTTCCAAAATTCAATCTGCTAGTAAAATTCATTTGGTATGGTATTATTTAGTAGATTTCAAAATAGGAAAGACAATAAAAATAAAGGTAAACTCTAATTTGAACTTTGAGCTAACTTTTCAGGTTATTTTAAAATCAACTTTATTATTTATAATAAAAACCTTTATTAATACTGAAATAGAAAGTAGATTTCGAAAATATTTTAGAAGAAGTAAAATATCTTATCTTTAAAAAGTTACGTATCCCATAAATGTTTTGAATATTTGATTTTTAATCGTGAAAATTGTCAACAAATTTCTGATTCACGCGAATTTTTATTAAATGACAAAATTAATTATATTTTTTCAAATTTTACATTTCGGCCAATCTTAGAAAGTACATTTATAATACAGTTGCATACGGGGCTTCATTTTTATTCTTTTCATAAGTTTTTAAAATTTTAATTATTATTTTATCCTAATTCTGCAGATGTAATGGCCAATTTAGCAATGACATAAAGTTGGCTGCAATTTTAGTGTATTATGTTGGCACAAGGCGACGCAAATGATATGACATATTGAAGTATAAATACTGCTACTTTGGTTTATGGAGTCATTTCTGTTTTGCACTTCATAGTGATCGTAAAAACAAAACGAGAAAGTGAACATGGAAGTGAATAAAAAACGGCTACTTTTACTATACGAATTTGAATTAGAGCACAACGAAACGGAAGTAGCGAGAAATATCAACAGCGCATTAGGGCTTGATACAGTTAGCGAACGAACCACTCGGCGGTGGTTCGGAAAATTTCGATCCAGAGATATGGACCTTGGAAATGAGCCACGTGGACACCCAGGACGATCGATCGATAACGACGAGCTGCGTGCATTAGTGGAGTCTGACCCCCGCCAAACCATAAGGGATCTTGCCGAGAAATTAGGCGTTCACAATTCGACAGTTTGCCGCCACTTGCAATAACTTGGAAAAGTGAAAAAGCTTGACAAATGGGTTCCGCATGATCTTACCGAGCAAAACATGACGTGTCGAATGGAGATTTTAAGTTCTCTTTTCTCCCGCAACAAAAAGGAACCGTTCTTGCACCGAATTGTGACCTGCGATGAAAAGTGGATTTTATACGATAATCGTCGCCGATCGGCTCAATGGCTAGATGCCGATAAAGCGCCAAGACACATGCCGAAACCAAGCCGTCATCCAAAGAAAATAATGGTAACTGTTTGGTGGTCTGTAGCTGGAGTTATCCACTATTTGTTCCTGCAATCTGGCGAAACCATCAGTGCTGAGAAATACTGTGCTCAACTGGATGAAATGCATCAGAAATTGATAGTCCAACGACCTAGGCTTGTCAACAGCGATGGAGTAATACTGCTTCATGATAACGCATGACCTCATGTATTAGAAACAACAGTCCAAAAATTAAACGAGTTGTGCTATGAGACTCTTCCTCACGCTTCATATTCAGCAGACCTCTAACCAACAGATTACCATTTCTTTAAAGATTTGGATCACTTTTTGACAGGAAAAAGATTTAGTAATGAAGCTGCTGTCAAAAATGCCTTCGAGGAGTTTCTTCGAACCAGAAACTCAGACTTCTACAAAACTGGAATCAATGTACTTGTATCTTGTCGAAAAAAGTGTGTTGCATCTATTGGTACCTATTTTGATTAAATAAATTGTCTTTATGAAAAGTTACAGCTGTTTAAAAATTTATTACTAAATCGGCCATTTCATCTGCAGCAACCTAATAATAAATTACCGCGGTCGCGCGTGTGTAATAATTATCGATGCGGATAACTAATTCGAAGTGGCTACTTACTTGTCCATAATATGGAGGCTCATCCTCTCGAATACTCTCGAAATCTATCGAAACGGCTGCAGCGGCGGTGAAAATTCTCTTTCTCGGCGCGTCGTTGCAGCTTGGCGGTTGGGAAGAGAAAAAGGCTCCTCCTTCTTCTCCCTCTCGCGTCGCGCCTCTCCTCGTTTCCCGCGTCGCGCCATCAATTGCTTGATCGATGGCGCTGTGTGTCGGCTTGCCGCGAATTTTCGCACCTTTTCCCGCGTCGCGCCATTGATCGCTTAATCGATGGTGCCGCGTGTAGTCACGCCGCGAACTCTATCTCGTACCGCATGACAGGTGGCCTAACCTCGACGGGCCACCTGTCACAAATGATTAAAATAAATAATAAATTATTTAACTAAAAATAAATAGAACAATCATATCAAGAAAAGATGAAATTTTAAAAGGATTTTTGTTTCACGTAGTAAAAATAAATTTACGTCAATTTGAAAAATAATAAATAAACAATATAGCGAATAAATAAATTAAAATAAATAAAATATATGAATAAAATAATATAATGAATAAACAAATGAATGAATAATTATCAAATAAAGTAAAATAATAAATAAATAAATAGAAGGAAATATAAATAATTAAACAAACAAAATAATAAATGAAATAATAAATAAATAAAGTACAATAATTAATACAAATAAATAAATAAAATAAATAAGGCAGTAAAATAATACAAATAAAATAAATAGTATAGTAAATAACATAATTTAAATAGTATAAATAAAATAATAAATATTAAGCGCGCATTTCTCCACACGTTTGTCATATTTAATGATACAGAACATTTACGAGGACTTTAACCCACTAGCCTCAGTAATCGGGTACAAGCCCTAGAGAATTACGTGAGAGCCTTAACAGAGGCTATAAGGCTACAAGACAACGTGATATATTCCCTTGTGAAAGACTTCGCTTTTATAAAAGAAAAAAATGATAGAAACGAAGAGAAGCTATGGATTTTATGTAAATACGCTTGCGACTGTTCGTATCAATCCGATTGAATCGATCACCTTCATCGGAGGGTGAACAAGTTAGCGGGGATTCTAATCAGTACGACAAAAGCGGTGCTACAGGGGTTTTCGCGTCTTAAAAATAATACAGATATAGTTGATGAAATTATCGACAATTTAGCAAGGTTGCTGAAAAATTTAAAATTAAATTAAATGATAAAAAGATAGAAATAATAAAAATAGGACAGAAAGAAATATCTACGGATAATTAACAAAACATAATCACTGCAATTGATCTCACTAAATTACGGGAAACTGAGTCAGAACAACGTGTATCGGTTAATTTTGAAATTAACCGTTAGGGTGCTCTCTTTAAAAAGGACTGTGAGAGAGACTCGAATTGCATTGAGGGAGATCGACGCGGTGGTTGATAAATAAGTGATCGACTACCTCTCTCAGCGCGGTCAGATACAAATAAATATTGACCAGATTTATAGGAGTTACTACAAAATGGCCAGATTAATCATAAAACAAAAGAAGATCAGGAATTTTTTAGGACGACTTACTGCTGGATATCTTAAGGATAAAGTAACAAATTCGTCCGAGTTAAACAAGAGTGAAAAAAACTCCATGAAGGTATAGAAATGATAACTAAATGGTCCTGTAGAAATGAGGATGATACAGCAGCTTTCACCACGCAATTGGCTTCATTGCAAATAACCGACAACGAGTAAACCCTCCTTCTTTTGTAATTTATATTTTTTTCTTTCTCTCACTATTTATTAAATATTTTTTTTTCTATTTTTTCTTGTACTTCTTTTCTCTCTTCTATAGTGAGTATCAACCACGAATCCACCAAAGAACATCAGGGGTACTTTACGGCGGATCACGCGGAGGCCAAACCAATGCGAGCTCCCTCCGCTCACGAAAAATGCTAATTCACGGCAGCGTAAGAGTTACCTCCAAACTTTTAAGGGAGCACAGCACCAGTTTTGAATTTCGAGGAGGGAATACGAGAAAAAACGCACAAACGCATCCAGAAATTGGAAGCGTTCGCAGCCAAGCAAGCCACACCACCAGAAGCACCCCTGACCTTAGATGAAGAAATAAAAAGCTTACATTACACGGTGAGTTTCCGGGCCTGTTTACTACCTGCATCCAAACCGCGACGCAGAATTATAAAATTCCCAAGAAAAGAGAGATATATTCTGAAAAAATAAATATAGAGAAAAATTTCAACAACGTCGACCCAAAATGACGTTATGTATTGAAGAAATTTTTAACAGAATAAAAAGAAACCAATTCACACACTAGATGACTCTAGTTATTTACAGACCCCTCCCTTCCGAATTTCTAAGTTTCATTATAATTAATTTTTTTTCTCCATAATTTAATCTTTTTAAATTAGCGTAAATACTTTTTGTTGTTTGTCTTAATTTTTTTTTTTTTTTTAAATAATTATTTTCTTTTTTTATTATAAATAGAGGTAAATCTCTTGCATTTTTTTTTCTTCTCTCTTTTCTTCTTTTACTTCTCTTCACTCAATTGGACCGCCGTTCGAATCCAACAAAACAAGAGCACAACTCATCAAATTAATTGAAAGAAAAGGAAGAGAGGGCAAAAAAAAAAAATAAAATAAAAAAGCAGAAAACAATTTAATAAAATACAAAATAATAAAAGATATATACAAAAAAATATATATAAAAATAAAAGATATATAAGAAAATAAAAATCAAAAGATATACCAGGTGTACAAGTATGAAATGCGGATTTTGAACAGCAGATGGTGTACCAATGCAGTTTAAGCTGTTATGATTTGACACTCAGCCGTTTTGTTGTGTCATCAACAAGTTCAGACGCGCATTAGTGATAGACTGAAAAAGTATGTGCATCGTGTCGTATTGTTGTGTTTAATATGTCAAAATTTATACCGAACAAAGAGCATTCGCAGACAGCATTAATTTTTTGTTTTCATTTGAAGAAAGCTGCTGCTGAATCCTTTCGGTTACTACGAGAAGCTTATGGTGAACATGCTCCATCGCAAGATACGTGTGAACGACGGTTTCAGCGTTTCAAAAAAGGTGACTTCGACGTTACAGACAAGGAACATGGAAAACCGCCAAAAAAATTCGAAGATATGGGTTTGCAAGCATTGTTGGGTGAAAATGATTTGCAAACACAAAAAGAACTCGCACAGCAATTAGGAGTTTCCCAACAAGCTGTTTCCAATCGCCTACGAGCGATGAGGAAAATTCAGAAGAGCGGTAGATGGATATCACATGAGTTGAATGACAGGCAACTGGAAAATCGTAAAATCACATGTGAAATTTTGCTCGCTCGGTACAAAAGAAAGACGTTTTTGCATCGAATAGTAACAGGGGATGAAAAGTGGATTTATTTTCAAAATCCCAAACGCAAGAAATTCTGGGTAGACCCAGGAGCACCATCTACATCGGCCGCAAGACGAAATCGTTTGGCAGAAAGACGATGCTCTGTGTTTGGTGGGACCAGAGAAGCGTGGTCTATTATGAGCTATTGAAACCTGGAACAACGGTTAATACTACACGTTACCAACAACAATTAACCGATTTAAACCGTTTGCTGCTTGAAAAAAGGCTTAGAATATCGAAAGAGGCAACACAAAGTAATTTTTCTCCATAACAATGCTCCATCACATACTGCAAAACCGGTTCGCGACACATAAGAAGCACTCAACTGGGAAGTTCTGCCTCATGCGGCTTACTCAACAGATTTGGCTCCTTCTGATTACCACTTGTTTGCATTGATGGGTCCCGCACTTACTGAGCAGCGCTTTGATTCCTATCAAGATGTCAAAAAATAGCTCGATGAATGGTTCGCGGCAAAAGGGGAAAATTTCTACTGGTGTGGTGTTCACAAATTGCCCGAAAGATGGGAAAAATGTATAAAAAGCGATGGAGCATACTTTGAATTAAACACTTTTTATTATTCTACCAAATTTAACGAGTTATTTTTTCTTTTAAAATCCGCATTTCATACTTGTACACCTGGTATACGAAAAGAAATAAAAATCAAAAGATACATATAAAAAATATAAAATTGAAAGATATGAAGATAAATATAACAAAACCGAGGAAAATAAATAAACGGAGGGAATAAACTGTATGCAAGATCGGTACAAATGAAATTTCGAGGAAATTGTAATCGAATTGTAATTGAATCACAGGTAGTTGCATGTTTGCATGTTTATGTATGCTAATAAAAATTTATTTATAGCAGTTTGCTTATCAACTTTTTCACTGTTTATAATATATTATATTATATTTAAATTTGCGCTTAAAGATTTTAACTGAATTTTCGGCCTACCCATTCGATGCCGGATGTTTTGCACAGTGACAATGTGTTTATAACCTAAAAATTTGAAAAATGTTGAGCATTGTTTGCTCGTAAACTGGGACTGTTACCGACCCGCTGTCGGTAACTACAATTTTAGGCAACCCGTGTATACTAAATATATTATTAAAAAAATCGATAATCGCTTTAGTTTTGCTTTTCATTACAAATATTTCTGGCCATTTAGAATGTACGTTATTTTCTAGCAAAAATGTACGATTAAAATAAGGGCCAGCAAAATCGATGTAATCTTTGCTACGCTTTCTCAGGCTACGGCTACGGCGCCAACGGCGTTTTACACGAATTATCTTTAATAAGTATTCAATATTTACAAAATTTCGCTAGGTCTTCTAACTGTTTGCCTATGTTTGGCATACGGTCGACCGTACGAGAACTTTTAACGTACTTTTCATACAAACTATGCCGAAGTATCATCTAATTGTTTCAAAATAAAGGTTCGTAATTTTGAAGGAATAATTACGCATTGAACCCACATCAAACAATCTCTTCCAAACGTAATTTCGTTTTTTCTTATAGCGTATGCTTTAAAATCATCTTGCCATTGTTTTATTTTATATTCAGACCAACCGTTTTCTACCATTCGTTTTATAACTGCTAATATTTTATCGTTCAACGTTTCGCACGAAACTGCTTTATAAGCGAGGCATGTTATTTTAATTTGTACAGCATAGTGTAAATATGTAAATATATCGACTTCGTCCATTTCATTAGAATCAGTATTTTTATTTGGCAGCTTATATGAGGTATGTACTTCAATATTATTTTGAGTATGCATGCGATCGATTTGAAAATCAAAAGCTGATAATTATGCCTAATTTTGCAAACAACTTGCAGCCATATGGAAAATGCCTTTTCTGGGATCAAATATATGGGCTAAAGGTTAATTATCAGTCCTTAGAGTGAATTATCTCTTTTATACATAATCAGAAAATTTGTTTGTACCAAAAATTATTGCAACAGCTTTCTTATCTATTTGAGAATAATTTTCTTGAGCCTTTGTAAGACTTTTTTATACTTTAATGTAACACTCGATCGAATCCTTATGAAAGTGTGTCTGTCAACTTGCCGCTCTGTTTTGAGATAACCTCAAGAGAGATGTCTATTGTTGATGTTTCTGCCTGGCTACTGCGTTGCTGGGTCGACCTTACCTCCTCCTTCGTTGATTTTCACTTCCTTTTTTTTTGTTGAAATTGTTTGTTCTTTACATGATATAATTCTTCTTTTCCGTCGACACAATTTTGTAATTTTTCTACTTCTGCGTTTGCTGCTTCCATTGCCAAAGCATTTTTTACTGCTGTATCCGATGTCAGTGTATTTATTTTTAGTAAATCTGCTTTAATTGATTTACTTTTAAGCCCCACAATTAACTGACTTAAGGGGTTACATGGGTTTAGAATAATAAAAAAACGACTTTTTAAACTATTTTGTTTAATGGTAAATAATGTATTAAACTATTATATCTTATTACTATCAAATAAAGTAACTTTTGAACTGTATGTATAAACATTTTTATCAACGAATGTTGAAAATTCACTCTCTGACGGCTATTTTACGAAAATCTTCAAAAAAATGCGGTGGACATCATAACTTGGGCTCGAGTCATTTGAAACAAAAATACTAAATTTTTTCTGTTAGTGTATGAGTTTAGCTTATACTTGAACGAAGGATTTTCTTTTTCGTTTATTGGAATTTATTACACATGGCATTATTTATTGGGTTTTTGTGTCGAATAATAAATTTTTGACACGCAACGTTGCCTAAAATTTAGATTTTAATTTTTTTACAAATCCTTCGTTCAAGTTCAAGCTAAACTCATACACTAACAGAAAAAATTTGGCTTTTCTGTTTCAGATGACTGTAGCCCAAGTTATGATGTCCACCGCATTTTTTGAAGATTTTCGTAAAATAGCCGTCAGAGGGCGAATTTTTAACATTTTTTAGTAAAAATTTTTTTACATACAGTTCAAAAGATACTTTATTTGTTAGTAATAAGATATGATAGTTTAATACATTATTTACCATTAAAAAAATAGTTTAAAAAGTCGTTTTTTTTATTATTTTAAACCCATGTAACCCCTTAAGACCTGTTTTTTTTTTTTTTTGCTGTATTCTTTGTCTGAAGTTTGAGCGATGCACTAGATAGGATAGGATGCTTTGAGCGTAAATGATCTTTGACAAGTTTCACTATTTCTTCGTAGGTTTTATCCTTGAGCTTATTCGGTTTGCGTATTTTAGCAATTTCGTCATAAGTTTCTGCGTTTACCTTACTCAGCAATATTGCCTTTTTTTATCAGCTGTTGCTACATCATTTGCCACGAAATACTACTCAAATCTCTCGATAAATTTCTCCAAATCATCTTTTTTTATATCCAAATCTAATGTAGCAGACACTTCCATTTTCTTTCTCCGTTCTTTTATATCGATATTAGTGTTTTCTTTCTGTTGTCCCCTTCATTTGATGTAACACTACTTTGTTCGCTAGTATTTACTTTTTCACTCTCTTTTTCTATATCACCATTCACTTCGATATCGTTAATCGTTCTTACACTTTTACTATTACCTGAAGCGATTTGATTTTTCAAACATCTGCTTCAATTACCTCTTAATTCCTCTAAAACTTGTGTTTTGTCTGCAGTAAGACTATTTGCAATAGACACTTTTATTAGTTGCTCTTCGTTTAACTCTTGTATCCAAGAACTATCTAATTTACTCATTTAAGACTTTACCTGATCGACACTGTGATGTATGTAAAAGGGAGACAAGTTTCTAATAACAACTGCTCTTGTTGACGTTCGAAGATGACTTAGCTTTATTGTACATTAAATTTTTAAACAACAACATTACACGCTCGCACACTTGAATACATTTACGAGTATACATATACTACGGTTTCACATAAAAAAAAAAAATAATAAAATAATAAAGATAACGACAAAACCAAAGGTTTTTACTTTTATAAATACTCATGAATTAAATATTGAAATTAACTGTAATTTAAAGCACACACGCATATGCACACGCACGCACGCATGCAGCTTCTAACGTCATGCTGTGGCTGACACAGTCAACATCAAAAATTATCTCTTACTGCCCAGAAACTGGTCTAACACCTATATTAACGTCTTTTATAAGCAAAATTGGTGGCCTTAAGCTATTCTAAAACTTCTCGAACACCTTTTCATTTATTAACAACAACATCATGTCAGGATCTATCAACGGCGAATACAGCTCCACAGTCCATCGAATTGAATTCTAAGAAAATTACGGTTTTCTACCGCAGTGCTTGCGTCTTGCTGCGATAATCGTCCACTGGTAGGCCATGATATTCCCACTCTCAGTTTAGCTAGCAATTGCACGCTTTGTGTACTCATGTCATCGCGATTCGGAAACCTGTACCTCGTCGATTCATCTGCTCTGGAAGTTTCTTTCTCCGACGGTTCTAAGCTTTTGTCCAGATCTAAAACACCTACCAACTTATCTACAAGCTTTCTGATCTTGGTGAGTTGCAAAAACCTTTGTAGTCCTTCAATCTCGCAGAGTCTTTTAAGCCTGAATTCGGTCAGCCGTAGTGGTTCAATTCCACACACACAGCTAGTCGTTGTCTGAACTCCTGTTCTTGAAATACGAGACTTAGCTGTTGTGATGTTGGCGCTACAGAACTGCTGCATAGTTCTAGGTTGTTCTATATCTTCAACACTTCCCTTATTTCTGCAGGCCTCTATTGGCGTGACGCAAAGGATAGTCCTTGCTGCTCTCTCGCTTTGCCGTTTCCCACCAGCCAATGCTCACCAGCGTTGTGTGGACAATTTTAAACGGTATATCACACCACTGGCACTCCAAATGACTGTCAGTTCCTCTGAGTGGGACAATAATATGCCAGATAGCCCACTGTTCTGCAAATGTAGCAAGCTCCAGTTGGATACGGAACTACTTGGTATCCATTTTAACCAAAAGTATAGCAAGGCTAAGCCAAAAATTATAGCTTTTATCTTAGCAACATTGAAATGAAGATGGTTTTCATCAGCCCATTGCAAGACAAGTTCAGCTTGCCTGCCAATGAGTTCGACATATGTTTCAAGGTTTGACAGAGGAAATCGAACGTAAATCTAAAGGTCATCAGCGTAGGTTAAATGACGGATAGTGGTGTCAAAGATGCTGGATACGTCATTGATGTAAATGAGGAACAGTAATGGCCCGAGCACTGACCCCTAAGGAATATCGGTGTTGAGCCTGACAAATAATGATTTTGCCATTTTAATCCAGCACTGCCTGCTTTCTACCTGTAAGGTAAGAGGCAAACTACCGAATGGTTGAAGATGAGAAGTCATAATTTAATAGTTTCCGCGAAAGAATGACCTGACAGACCTTGTCAAATGCTTCGCTGAAATTGAATAGCAAAAGTAAGGTAACCCAGCATTGATCCAAATCTGCCCTAATGTCATCCGTAAGTTTGATGAGAAAAGCTGAGTGCTGTGGTATAATCGGAAACCTATTTAAAATCGATCAATGAGTTGATGAGTATGAAGATAATTATAAAGATAATTCATACGCTGCGCTGTTGCCAGATCGCTTGCACGTGTATCAGTACCCTGCCATGACTCAGTACGAGTGTCAACTCTTTCCGTTAACTACGTGATTTATGAGACTGCTATTAGTGAAGTTGTGTTTTGGTTGTGCGTTACGCAAAATGAAAAGTTAAAACAGGCCCATAGGAAACATTCTTTATCCCAAACTCAAGTTTTTCGCTGGCACAAATCATTTTTGAAAGGTACAGTCTGTCAAGTAAGAGCGTGGTGGTGTTAATTTATAAAAAAATTTATTTGATAAAACTTTCATATTTATATATACATTGTACACATTACAAACAATGATGCAATTCGGTCAATAATGTGTCCAGTTACCACCGGCGTCGATAATTGCCTGGCATCTCCGAGGCATGCTTTCTACTAATTCGACGGCGTATTCTAGTGGCAAGGATCTCCAGATCCGACGAATTTCGTAAGACAACTGCTTCAAAGTGTGTGTGCGTCTTCCACGAAGCTTCCGTTTAATATATGCCCACACATTTTCAATAGGGTTTGCATCGGGCGACTGCGACGGCCAATTCAATGTAACGATGCCAGATTGAGTCTTCCACTGAGTACAGAGCTTGCTGCGGTGTTTAGGATCGTTGTCCTCCTGCAGAATCCAATCTTCATTTTTTGTGATGAACCATCGTTTAGCAGATGGCAGTAAAGCCTTTTTGTAGATTTTTATCATTTTCTCGGCATTTAGGTTGTCAGTAAAGAGGTGCAAAGTGCCGAATCTCTGCTTTGAGAAGCAGCCCCAAAGATGCACCTTTATTCCATGTTTTACGGTCCGCTGAACAAGCCTATTGGTGGAAGTTGACCAGGCTCGCGTGAGGACAGAATGGCCCATATAGAACATTCATCAGTAAAAATGACATTTTCAAAATCTCTATCAATATTCTCATGCGCCCAAGCGAGTCGCTTTGTCACATGTTTTTCAGTCAACAGAGGCTTCTTCATTGTGTTGCGCCATTTCAGATGATGAGTACGAAGATGGGTTCGGATAGTTTCGTAGGATATATCTAAACCTTTTGCCATTAATTTTGCTTGTCCTTGCCGCAGTGTTAAAGCAGGATTCCGCGAAAACAGATTCACTATTCTTTTTTCATCTTTTTTGTTCACCTCTCCTATCGAGTTACAGTCTGGTAAATCATCGACATTTTTAGACACACATTTTGGGACCTTTCGGGTGGATGCAAAGGAACACAGCCTCGTAGCGCGACGCGTACTTAGCACTCATGGCGTTTAACGTGATTCTCTTTCAAAAGATCAACGACAACTGAATCTTTGTTGACAATGCATCAAGGACAAAGCTTCCTTCTATCGGCTCGCGAAAAAATTAGAGCGAAATTTTTTATTACCTGTCAGTGAAGTCGACCACGCTCTTACTTGACAGACTGTAGAGAACACGTCAAAGATGAACACCGTTTAGGGAGGCCTTCAACTTCGAAAACCGACGAAAACATCGAACGTGTCACTCTTGTGAGATCAGACCGTCGTTTGACATTAAGAAGGTTGAGTAAATAATCAAATTTAAACATTTGATTTATCGTTCATCAAATTTTGACTAAACATTTGCACATGCGAAAGGTTTGTGCCAAAATGGTGCCGAAAAACCTTATAATTGAGCAGAAGTACAATCGAAAAAACAAGTGTCATGATCCTAATAGAATCGCCAATGAACAAGATTTCTTTAGTCGTATGATCACAGGTGATGAATCATGAATTTTTAAATACAATCCTGAGACTAAGAGACAAAGTGAGGAGTGGCACATTCCGAGCTCTCCTCAACCAAAGAAAGCTTAAATGAGCAAATCAAAGATCAAATCAATGCTGATTTGTTTTTTTGACAGAAGGGGAATTGTCCATAAAGAATTTGTTCCTCCAGTATAAACTGTTAATCAAATTTTTTATAAAAACGTGCTAAAAAGGCTCAGAAATAGAGTCATTTTCGTGAGATCAGACATTGCAAACAAATGGATGCTCCATTATGACAACGCCCCATGTTACACTCCCCTACCCGTCACACAACTTTTGACCTCAAGGTATTCCTGTGGTTCCCCAGCCCACCTATTCACCTGACCTAAGTCCCTGTGACTTTTTCCTTTTTCCTAAACTGACAAATGTCCTCAAAGTACATCATTACAGGACTTCAGAAAACATTCGAAAGAGTGTAACGGATATGCTGAAGACCATACCGGTTGAAGACTTCCAACGCTGCTACCGAAAGTGGGAACAACGTCTCCATCGGTGTGTAGCTGCCCAAGGGAACTACTTTGAAGGCAAATATTGATGCTTGAAAAAAATAAAAACTTTAGTAAAGAAAAAATCAGTCTTATTACTTTTCTGTCACACCTCGTAGTTATTGATGCACCAGAAGCTCTAAGACTTTTAACAGGTACGACAGAAGGGAGATTGGTCGAATGTGACCCATGTCTCGAGGGGAGGCAACTCTGTCGATGGTTGTTACGAGTGTTATTTTCCAGATAAAGAGGATGTGGGACTCTCGTAACGAGTCATTAAATAGATGACAGAGTAGCGGACCTAACACTGAAAAAGCAGCGATGACTATGGACTATGGGACACCATCATGGCCTCGCGCCTGAGAGGAAGAGTGATGCACAGCACTTTTTACTTCGTCGATACTAACAGGACAAAGATTAAACTGGGGATTATGGTTTATGCCGGTATTGAGTGAGTCTAGAAAGGAGAAAAAATTTTTCAAATCATCTGTAGAGAAGGTATGGTGAGAGTCAGTAGGGGAAGAGCAGATGCCAAGGTGGCGTAGTTCCTTTCATAGGTGACTAGGTTCATTAAGTTTTGTGAGTCTGTCCTAGAAGTAAAGTAAGCGAGCAAATTCAGTTTGTTTGTGAAAGACGTCGCGGGCTATTCTGTATTGTCGAAGGTCTGAAGGCAGTCTAGTACGTTTGTAACGTCTGTATAGTCTATCTCTGTCATGTAAAAGATTAACAAGGAAAGAAGTAAACCATGAGCAATAAGCTCTTTTCTGAGTGACAACCTTAAGTGGCACAAATGTAGTAATAGCATGATCTAAGTTTTCATATAAATAGTGCAGGCGAGCATCCAGAGAAGAGCCACTCGCACATATGGGGCAATTTAAGAAGCGAAAATAATCAAGAAGATCGCCAGTGTTTATGGAGCTGTTATCGCGAAAAGTAAAACTACGGAGAAGCATCGGTCGTGAGAGTGAGCATTTAACGGTTGCAGTAATAAAGTCATATCATTATCCATCGATAAAAGGCGTGGTAGTTTTCCAGTAGTCAAGTACAGTGTTATTTGTATCCACCAGACATAGGTCGAGCCGAGTATCAGTCGTGGAAGTATGATGTGTACTGCCATACGGTATAGAAAAGAGAGAGTGCTCATCGATAAATGATTTCAAAAGGTTTGCATAATCGCTGTTGGATAGCTGATCAGCATTGTAGTCACCGTAAGATTTTAGTACTATAGTCATGCATAAAGGCAGAGACAGTAGGTATAAAGTCTGAGTTTGCTAAGAAAGGCGCATGAGGTGGCCTGTACACAGCACCGACAAAGATAGGAGGTAAGGTCTGAGATGTAAGTTCACAAAGTAGGTATTCTCGTAAGCCAGGTCTAGCACACAAGACATGTGTAGAAGAGCACAGCACGGTACACAGTGATAAGTTATGTACGAAAACTACAACACCACCTCCTCTTTTATTGCGATCGCGGCGAAAAAAAGTTTAATCTTCAAGAGCCACGAGAGAGTCATCCACATCCATTTGCCTGATTGGTTGAGCTTATTGAATAATGTGGGGCTGACTTGTGTGGTGTGAAACTTTCACTTGCATATTTTTGCAGTGATGGCAGCATGAGTAATAGTGGCACTTTTAAATGTAAAAAAAAGCGTAGCTGTGCTAAAAAATAATCTAATAAAAAAAAGGAAATAATAAGTCAATACGTGTGTTCAATAATTAAAGCCAATTTTGATATGTGTAGAAAAATATTTTCTTATTCATCGATATTTATGTTGTTCCCTTCAAAGTAATTCCCATCAAATATTATACATTTGTGCCCACGCTTTTTCCAATCTTCGAAGCACCTCATAGGCGGATTTAGTATAGCCTTCACTTTCTTCAGCGATTCAGTTTTTATTTGCTCAATCATGGAAAAAGTCTGTCTTTTAAGGGTGCTTTTCAGTTTTGAAAATAAATCGCACGAGGCTAGATCTAATAAATATGGAGGCTGGGGCCTGATTGGTGTTGTTTTTAGCCAAAAAATTACGAACCAGCTTGACTCTATTTCTGTAAACGACGAAAAATCGCAACGCATGTGTAAAGACAGTTAATCTTTGTGTCTGCATATATAAGGGGCATGGGTAAAAGAAAATCCAAACTTGAATACATGTAGCCTGCGTAGTTTAAAAATTGGCTTTATTTATTGAACACACATCATATAGTGATTTATTGATATTGAAATACAAGTGAAATTTAGTACAAAATAATTTCGGAAGTTCCAAAACACGGAACTAGAAGAAATATTAGAAAAAGAAAGAAACTGTCGTCAGGAACTGGAAAAAAACTCCAACGACAAAACCAAAAAGAAATGATTTGACTGCTGGACTTCGCCATAGAGATAACGAATCAATTGAAGAACGTCGCCTCCGTGGAAAACGAAAAATGGAAGTTCGTGAACTTTGAGAAAGGATTGACGAGCTAAATCGCAACAATAATAATAATAATAACAATAATAATATTGATGATGTAACGTCGGGGTGACGTTACTATTGCGTACGAAATTTGACGCAAACCTGCCTTGTGCCTTTTTCGAGCCTAAGTACTGAAACTTATGGGCTCGGGACGGCAGAGGTATTATTTGTAAGATTTTATAGGAAGGGTGGTGAGATGCGGGACTGAATAACCATATAGGCCGACGTTGGCCTACAGATTATTCTGGAAAGGACCTAATAAGTGATGTTTGGAGAGAGATATTTAGCCGATCTTGGCTAATACTATCTCTTTGGAGGTTGAAAAGAAAAAAAGAAAAATTTATATCAAAAACTCACTTTTTTATTCCAGAAAAGGTTTGAGTTGGCTGGAAGTCCTGACTCTCTTTCTCTCTCCCTCTGTAGTTCGCTGTTTCTCTCTCCGTTTTCTTCTTCTGCTGCTTCTTCTGCTTCGTCTTCTGCTTTTTCTTCTGCTTTTCTTCTAAGTAGTTGCGTTGAAATGATTCCTTGTAGTACTTGCGTAGTAGAGTTTCGTGTCCCTCGAGTGCTGCCTGAGGTCTGCTGGCTGTCGAAAATTTTGCGCGATATTTATACGCTTTCCCGAAGTAGCTCCGAACGAATCCTTTTTTAGGAAAATTTCTAGAGAGGGCAAGATTTTCGGGCCCCCTTCTCCTCGGAGGGCCTGTCTGAGAGGGCGTGGAAAGCCTCCGCGAGGGTGTATCGTCTTGAAGTCGGAGAGAGAGAGGTTGAGAGGGGACTATCCACTTTTACAAAAATTTTATAATATCTTAAAACTAATATTATTATTAATGATTTGTAAATGTTCATTTTATAATTATAATCTACGCAAAATTTGAATTAGGCTACGAAAAAGAATTAATTTCGTAGCTTAATTCTAACAATATAATTAACTTACTTTTGTTATTTTATTTAAATTTATAAAAAAAATTTTGTTTTTATCGCGCATTATAATGTTTAGATTTTCCTTATTATTATCATGTTATCATGTAGATATTATTTTTATTTTTACAGGGAATATTAACTTAAATATACGTTTTCATATTCTTCTGCATCTTATGAGAGAATAATGATAATTTTGTTGATTTAATTTTAGCCAAAAATCATTGTTTATTCGATGTGTTGCATTTAAATAATTTTACTCCACGTTTTAGTTATAATTTGGTTTTAAATTTTTGCATTATTATCTCATAAAATCCAGATAATTATAGAAGTGACTTATGATTTAAATCTTATTAATATAATAATGTTTAAACTACTTGAATATAAATTTAATAAGAACCTTAGTTAAAATATAAACTTAAAGTAATTGTTTCAAAATAATTATTTCTAATATAAATTTAAATCTAAAGATAAAAAAAAATATTATTCTAACTTAAACGCATAGTTATATACATATATATATATATTTTATTTTATATTTTTTTATTATTATTATGCACCCTTTTATATATATTTTTTATTTAAATGTTAAAAATCAACTTAGATTCTAGTGCGCATAATACATTGTTAAAGATTTTTATATTAATTTTAATATGAATGTAATTTTTCACATACCATCTTAATTTTTCTATACATATGTTAAAATTTGTTATTAATGTTTCCTGATTAAATACAATATTAAACAAATAAAGTTGTTATATTATTTGGCTTAATAAATCGAGTTAGTTATTGATTTTATTGTAGAAATAAATTGTTGTGAATAGAAAAAAGGTAGTGTCAATAAAATTATTTTATAAATAAGTTTATTAACTTTATTAATATTAATATGCAAATGTCTTAAATATATAAATAGTCTATTAAAATACAAATCATATTTTATTCTTGATAAACTTGCATTAATTTAAACTTCAAAATCTCTCAAAGCTAAGAATTAAAATATTTTTGTATTGATATTGTATTAAAATTAAGGTCAAAAAAAGAATCAATGTACATCTTTACCAATTCAAACTCAATAATCTTATTCTTGAAGTTTTATTACTTACATGTAATAAAAAAATAAATTTTAAAACTAATTATTTATTAAAATTAATACACAGATATATTGAATTTGAATTGATTGACGATGTTTTTCTTATTCAAAAAAAAATAATTCTTTAACGATATATTTATAATTTTACATTATCTTAAACATTTATAAATTTATTATTCACGAATAAAGAAAACGTGTGTTTTTTATATCTTCTCATTTAAAAAAAAAGGAATAGAAAGATTATTTGTTATTTGTTCAATATTTTAATTGAAAACGAACATGGTCAAGCCGTTTGTAATAAATTTTATCGTGAAAGGTTATTGTAGGTTTTTGTATAATTCACTTTTTATAATATATATAGTATGTATTTTTATATGTATATAATTTGAAAGAAAAATCGGCCGCATTATTTTAAAGTATAATTCAATTAAATTTAAAGACAGCAGTTGCGTTTTCTTTTTTTTTTATTGGATATACATGTTCAATTTTATTCGAAAGCAATTAGCCTTTTATAATATTAAAAATGTAAACTTGTCGTAAGTTATAAGAAAAACAGGCAAAATAAATTATATAACTGTTAGAAACTTATTTTTTGAATTTTAAATTATTTATAAAATTTGAATTTGTACTTGATATATGTTGACAATTTTAATAAGTAATTTTATTTATTATTTTCTATGTTTTTCTCTTTTCGGATTTTAAATAATTATTCTGGAATTTATTTTGTATATAAAAAAAGTATACCTTGTGAGGTATTTTTGGAAATCGCAATTCTTATACTTTTCATTAAAAATTTTACTTTTTATTTTATTTAAATATTATTCGATATATTTTTGGTTTAAAACAGAATATACAATTTATTTATTGAGGTCTTCTTAGCGACTTATTTATTGTTTTATTACGCTACCTGTACAGTGTATTGGTAGGCGAAATTTACGGATATAATTTGCGATAATAAAACAATTTAAAAATATTGCATAATATTATAATTGTATTACGCAGGGCAAGTTCAAAAAAAAGAAAATACGTATTTTAGATAGGAAAACTACGGGTAGAAAAAACGGTGTTTATGGGACAGTTTTATAGTTTTCGGCGCCGAATTGACGCGCACGTGTTCAGCTTGCCATTCTTACGCTAGACTCGAGCGCATGTCCCTTTTCTTTACCGTTCCGGGAAAACTCGTAAAATCTTGGCCCACGCTTAGGGTGTCTTCCACAACGAAACGTGTCTCTAGCCCGCGTGTTAAGTCAGTTTTGGAGGAAAAAATTTTTATTGGAGGAAAAAATTTACTATAGTTCGACACAAGTGGTCGATGAGATCGAAGCGCTTTCCCGCTAATCGGCAAGGGCAGGAAAAAATAAAGCAGAGAGAATACTTATCGACTTAACACAGAAAAAAAACGGAGGTCGTTTACCGACGTTACAATGATAAGTTATAATACCGATGATAATAATAATTTTAAAATTCACACACAAACATATTTTCAGACACATACAAATGCATTACACAATCAAATATAATACATTATACGATCATAATTTATTAAAGTTATCTAATATAAGAGAAAGGAATAAAACGAATGTATCATTGACGATTGCTAATGTTAATGGTAGAATTCGAGATAGTATTAGTAATCAAATAAATGAAAATAATAGGTTAGGTTATAAAGTTAAACCTAATATTTTTAATGAAACTTCTCCATTACGTGAATATTTATCACAATTTGGATTTATTTGAAAAACAAATAAATGGGTTGATACGCATGAGTTGATTGTCTAATTTCTGATAATATAGAAATAGATACAGCTTATGTAGAAATTAAAAAGTCTCGAGTTGAGATTTGGTGAATTCTAACTACACAAAAATATTACGTATAATTCACTAGTCGTAAAAAAAAAAATTCGGGAAAGACTATCCTTCTCTTGGATATAATATACAAAGATTATGCAGATTAGCATATATAAATATAATAATATTTCAATTAGTTTTTCATTCTAGAAAAATTAGTACGAGGGTAGTCCCAAAAGTACCCGACCTAACTTATGAATACAGATAGTTTTAAAAAAACAATTACTGCGATTGACAATACCACCTTTCAACAACTTAATGTGAAAAATTCATAACGGTACGTTTATTATTATTTTTTTTACAGACATCCAAAGTGAACGCTCTCAGTGAATTTGTAAATATCGAAAAAATCGGACATCATTATGTGATACAAGACTTTCATTTGAAAGGTCTAAGTCCAACCGATATCAAAGCCCAGTTGGATTCTACTCTGGGGAAGTCTGCTTCTTCGTTTACAACGGTCAAATATTGGGTAGCTGAGTTTAAGCGAGGTCGTACGAGCTGCCAAGATGAACACCGCAGTGGTCGACCAAGTGAGGTCACTACGTCAAAAAATGTGAAGAAAATCCACAAAATGGTATTGGATGACCGTCGACTAAAAGTGCGCGAGATAGCAGACATGGCAGGCATTTCAAAAAGTGCTGTGCATCAAATTTTGACCAAAAATTTGGACATGAGAAAGCTGTGCGCAAGATGGGTGCCGCGTTTGCTCACAATGGAGCACAAACATCAACGTGAGGATGTTTCCATCGAGTGTTTGACAATGTTTCGCAGCAATAAAGCCGAGTTTTTGTGTCAATTCATAACCACGGACAAAACATGGGTCCATCATTTTACACCTAAGACCAAGGAGCTGTCAAAACAGTGGACTAAAAAGGGAGAACCGGCTCCAAAGAAAGCAAAGATAGTTCAGTCAGCTGGCAAGGTCATGGCATCCGTTTTCTGGGATGCGCGTGGAATAATATTTATTGATTATCTCGAAAAAGGAAAAACAATCAACGGCGCATATTATGCAGCCTTATTGCAGCGTTTGAGTGATGAAATCAAGAAAAAGCGGCCCCATCTGACGAAAAAAAAATGTTGTTTCATCACGACAACGCACCAGTCCACACGTGCGTCATTGCAATGGCTAAAATCAATGAGTTGAAGTTCAAATTGCTTCCTCACGCATCCTATTCGCTAGATCTGGCTCCCTCGGATTATTTTCTTTTTCCGAATTTGAAAAAATGGCTTAGCGGCAAAAGATTTACCAACAATGAAGAGGTAGAGTCTGCGGTTAATAGGTATTTTGAGGAGCTTGACGGTTCCTACTATAAAGCGGATATCGAAGCTATTAAACATCGTTGGGAGAAGTGTATCGAACTAAAAAGAGAATATGTTGAAAAATAAAAAACATTCTCGCAGTTTTTTTACTGTTTTCTTTGTCGGGTCGGGTACTTTTGGGACTGCCCTCGTAATAAAACACTCTCGACCGACGCCGAAGGTGAGCTCGAAACTGCGTCTGGCAACCTAAGAACGAAAAGCCAAGCTTTATCCGCGTCGCAACCGCGTATTTTTATTTTCTTCGAACCGTCACAGCATCGCGCCTGCGACCGTGTAATTTAAGCCACTTTCGCGTCGCATCCGCGATCGGAATCCTCGACACCGCGCTTTTTAACGCCCGCAAATCAAAATCAGAAGTAATTTTTCTTTAAACCGCGACAGATTTGCTCTACCAATTAAGTGATAAATTACGCCAGCATTTTTTCACGTCTATTTCACCCTCATTCGTCCACCTCTTTCCTCCTCTTCTTCTCCCTTAACGTAGCCGGGTTCACTAGACCTTCATCACATTGAACACTCTCCAACCCGGCCAGCGTTAATTGGCACTTAGAACACGGGGCTCCTTATTTTACCGCGTTAATCGAAACTCTGAACAGGAACTCTTTATTTTACTGTGACCGCTTAAAGTAAAGGAGTGTTTGGGAAAACTCAACTTATCCGCACTTGATACGAAGCATGCACAGAATGCTACCAACCAATAAAAAAACAGATGCGTCAAAATCGACTGCTGGCAGACGAAAAACAGCCAGTGGTACCAATTTGTCAACGAAAACAATAATTACTAGAAGTTAGAGAATGTCTTCTCGACTACACTAATGCTCCTCGACAAGAATGACCTCAAGCAATAAAAATATCGACAATCATCCAACCGAGCATAGATTTATCGAAGAACCAGAAAACAACGGAACTGCGTCAGAAAGTTTACGGACGTCGTCAGAAAATTTACAAATATCGACCATGGCACCTTAAAATCCACAATCAACGCAAGACGTACCAAATGTGCAGTAGCAGCAACAACCGCACGCTTCACTACTTGAGCCGCAGCCGAATATAGATGACTGGCGTCAACTTCTGCGTGCACTAGTGGGAGAAAATTGTGATCTTCCCGAATACGGAGGAAAATATCATGAAGATCCGAACATTTTTATTCGTTAGTGCGAGAAATTATTTGTGGCTAATAACATCGAGGTACACGCGCATTCTACTTCCCTCCCGCGCCTCAGAAGAAGACACCGCGCGTTGGTGGGCCGCTTATCGAAATTTAAACATAATTTGGCCAAAGTTTTGTGAACTTTTACCAAATATTCCTTGAACAGCGACACCCACTTGTACGACGCCTTCTTCCTGAAGCAGCAGAAGAATAAATTACCGCTGTTTTACTTAAAGCTCTTCGTATAATATGTCAATAAAAAAACTTCTGCGCTCATCAAATTTCGTAACGGTCGAAGATTTCATTCTTCACGCGGTGCAGATTAAACAGGATCAAATTAAAGAATGCAATGTAGCTAGAAGAAGCACACTAGTCATAGCGCTCACTAAAATACAATATGTGATACAATACAAGGCACTGTTACCACGCTTCCAGACCATAGAACCTACGCTAACATCGAATCAACCCAACGTCGAAAGATTTTTACCACGCTGCCAAATTTGTCCAGAACATCACTGGAATTGTGATTGTCCGCGTAATCAGTGTCAACAGAGCTCGGAAAACAAGCGCGGGGCAGTACCTATCGCGGTGGAGACTGCTCCGAAACCAACCGCATAATAGCTGCTTCTACGTACGCATCACTGGGACTAATTGGATTTTCACCTATTTATCACCTGATTATTTTCACCCAATTATCACCTGTAGTGATAAACGGTCAAGAGACATGTGCAATAATGGAATCGGCAATGATTAACTGTTTTGTGCGTGAAAAATATATAACTCCGGACATACTGCGTCAAAAGATAGAGAGCGAGATATTTACCTCGAACAGAAACAATATTATGGAGCGACGTTAGGGAAGACGTGGTTAGAAGCAAAAAAGTTATGCACGATCACGAGTTAGATTGCCTCTACGTAGGAGTGAATTCGCGTGGCCATATTTTCCTAGCACACGACAATAGAGCACCACCTGAACTTATTACCGCGCCGAAAGACTTTTTCACTGAAGAGCAACATGGTTCTCTGGACGAATACGAGCATAAACTGAAATATGATACGCGATTTTACTGATATCTTTTTCGGGAGTAGACCACTGCGTCAAACTCCATATGTTGAACACGATATCCAACTAACTGATGATAAACCATTTCGTCTCGCGCCGTATCTTTATTCTGCCGATAAAGAAAGCAATTCAAGAACAAGTTCGCAAAATGCTTACCGATGGATTGATCGAACCTTCGTCGTTCGCGTATAGCTCACCGATCGTCACGGCTAAGAAAAAAGATGCACAATACCGATTTTGTGCCGATTATCGGCGCCTTATAGCTATAACAAAAGATACCGCGCAAAACTTGCCAATAATCCAAGAAGTCATCAATGATATTGGAACAGAAAGTTTTTTACCACGCTCGATCTAAATCATGGTTATTGGCAAATTCCGCTGACTGACCGCGTCAAGACGTATAAAGCATTTTCCACACCCGATGGCAGAGTTTATCATGGCGTGTAATGTCATTTGAACTCAAGAATGCACCTGGATGCTTCAACAATTTTATTACTTTAGAAGTATTTTTAGGACTTATTAATAGTTCGTGCGATCGTATTTCGACGATTTTGTTATATATTCTGCGTCGTGGAGGGAACATTTGAATCATTTATCGTATGAGTTTAAACATTTAAGACTTTACGGACTAATGTGCTTTATTAAAAAGTGTTTTTACTGTAAAGAGAAATGAGACTTTCTCGGACATGAGATTACCAGAGATAAAAATAAAGCAAAAAGTTAACACATTTGCGTGCAATACTTGGCGCTCCATTTCATAAAATCGAAAGGATCTACGTAAATTTTTGGTGTTTGCGGATGGCTGCGAGAGTATATATCTGAATTTTCGAGGATGGCACTACCTTTCACGAATCTTCCGTCGACAAGCAGCGATTGGAAGTGGACGCGAAAAACTCAGAGAGTCTTCGATGATATCAAAGAAGCCTTTACAAAACCACTTATATTTTGCCTCGAGCCGAGGAGACTGTTCGTTTTGCAAATAGATGCCTGTGTTACGGGAACGGGAGCTGTACTATATCATCTCAGCGATGACAATGAACTACGAATTATTGCATACGCCTCATCAAAATTCATAAAAGTAGAGAAAAGATATCATTCCAACGAACAAAAATACCTGGCAGTTATATGGACGTTGCGTAAATTTCGACATTACCTCGAAGATGGTAAATTAACATTACGTACCAACAATCGTGAACTTAAGTGGCTGGACTGCACTAAGGATGAAAAAAGAAAGTTGCATCGATGGGCAATGTACTTGACCCTATCGCTCCGATGGGCGTATATACACGCTCTCAAAGAATGACCATTTATATACGAAGAGCATATATACACAGTATGTCAGAAAAGTTCCCGAACTTTTGAAATAAAAAATCGAAAATTACATCTAAAGAAATTTATTCCAGTTAACTTTCAACATAGTTCCCTTCCCTAGATATACACGCATTTGAGCGCTCCATGAGTGATTCGAAAGCTCTCTGGTACTCCTCTGAAGTTATCGCTGTGAGACGCTCGGTGCAAGCCGCTTGAATGCTCAGTACATCTTCAAAAAATCGTCCTTTTAAGGCCATTTTTAGCTTGGGAAATAGGAAAAAGTCGGCTGGAGCCAGATCTGGCGAGTATGGGGCGTGATTGATGCGTGGCATCTGATTTTCGGCGAGATAACGCTTCACAATGCTCGAAGAATGAGCAGGCGCATTGTCATCCAGCGGACTCCACGATCCCGGTTCCTTATAGTCGGGCCTGATGCGATTAATCCGGCGCTTCAGACGTTTTAACACCTCTACGTAATACGCAGCATTCACGGTATTGTTTGGGGACACAAATTCTTTGTGCATCAAGCCTATGGAGTCGAAGTAAGCAATGAGCATCGTCTTTACCCGTGATTTTTGTTGGCGCACTTTTTGAGGCCTGGCACGGCCCGGTCTGAGCCAAGCGGATGACTGGCGCTTCGTGGAAGGATCGTATTGAAAGCACCAAGTCTCGTCTCCAGTCACAATTGAGGTTAGAAAGCCTGGAGAGGTGTCGCAAGTCTCGATAAAATCTTGACAACATTGGATGCGAGTTTCTTTCTGCTCTGGTGTAAGAAAGTGCGGAACAAATCGAGAGCAGACCTTCCTGCGGTTCATTTTTCTTTCAAAATCAACGCGACACTATCCTTGCTCATGTTCAGTTCGTCTGCCAATATTCTGAGAGACATGTGGCAATCCTGCTTCAGTAGCGCGCGCACACGAGCCTCGTTTTCGTCGGTAACAGCTGCTGACGGCCGGCCGCTTCTCTCGTCATCTTCTAACGACTCTCTACTCTTCTTGAACCGACTGAACCACGTGTAAACAGTTGTACGCGACACTACACCTTCACCGTAAGCCGAATCGATCATTTTTTTAATTTCTGCGAAAGTTTTTTTAAGTTTATACCAGAATTTAATTGCGCCACGATGTTTAAATTTCTCATCCATCGTAGAGCTTGCACCGGGGTACTAAACACACGTTCATTCAAGCACGTCTATCTCGGCAACTAATGAACGGATATTGGTGAAAAAATTCTCAGACACTCCAGAGGGATGTAGCAACATAGTACCGGTGTCGTCCAAGAGGTAGCGCCACTTGTACAAGCGCTACAAAATAAGTTCGGGAACTTTCCCGACATACTGTGTATACGCTCTGGAAAAGTGGGCACGCGGGTACGAAGAGCGTACATATACGTTCATACCATATATACTTTCATTTTATACTTTAGTTGAACATGAGATACATGAGATACTTTTGTTAATTAACTACTCAGCAATGCGCTCCTATTACAGCGATCACATTTTGGCGCAATCGCTCCGTAGCGAAAGGGTTAAGAAGCTGCAACCTCAGCGTTGAACACGTCACTGATAAGGATACTCAAGAACCTTTTGCTCTTTCACGCGAGTCTGGAATGGAAATTTATGAAAATAAAGCAGGAGGATGAGAAGCGCTTTTCCCTCCTGGAAGAACAGCGCTGCCGCAACAAGTTTACTTAGCATCAACCATCGCTCAAGAATTAAGAAGAAACATAATAGAAGCTTAAAAAGAAGACGCCATCGATTTAGAAGATATTAAGCGCTTTTTACAATCTAATCAAGAACTACAATTTACAGACATCATTTACGATATCATTGAGCAAGGAAAGTACCATTTGTGTGTGGGATTGACGTCATCTCATATCACCACAACGACCTACTTGCATGTCACCCAGGAGCAGAAGAAACGCTGCGTGCGATACACAAACATCATTTTTAGTCGCGAATGCGTCAAGACGTGCGTTTGCCATAAATAATTGAAGGGTTGTAAGTCTAAAGGGTCTAAGTGCCAATTTTATTATTTAGAGATATAACAGAAAAACATTATAAAATAAACAACTCAATGAAATAATTATTTATTTTTATTTAATTCAATTGAACACATATCCAAATTTCAAAACGAAAATGCGCTTGGATCCATTTGGATATTATTAGCCTTGGCACTTAGATCGTATTTTCGTAAAAATATTAACTTTGGATTTTTTAGCACTTGAACCCTTTAGACTTACAACTCTTCGATTGTGCAACATGCCTCCTATCCAAAGCAGCTGCGCTGATCGCAAAAGCAAAAGAACAACGGCGTCACCCTCATGCACCGTAGGATACAGTCGCCATTGATTTAATGGATCCTTATCCGCGTTCAGCGCGCGGAAAACTTTTATTATAGTCGCCACCGATACAATGTTTCGTTAGACGAAAGTCTTTCGCCATTTTAAGTTTAGAAATCTCATCAATCACTCTAGGACTAGGAAACGAGGTGTTTATGCAATTGGGATATCCAAGAGTCATTTTAACCGATAATGCGCCACAATTCCGCGAAGCTCTTGGCAGAAGAACTGTAAATTATGAGGTGCATTACACAATGTAACGTCAGCTTATTATTCATAAGCAAACCTTACAGAACAGCGCAATCAGGAGTTTGAGAAAGGACTACGACTTAAACTTGCAGGCAAGCAACACAAAGATTTGGATATGCAGCTGCCATCCATCCTCTATGCCATGCGTTGACGTGCCGACAAGAACACTTCACAATCACCAAGTTCTATGCTACTTCGTCGCACACTACCACGCTCGGGAAAATGGACATTCCCTTATGATGCACCAACTTAAGCTCATATCGGTAGTACAAGACTGATACAAAATCAGCTCTCGTCAATCACGTCGATTTCATTGAGAACAGCGTTACAAGTTGGACAACTTGTACTAGCGAAGAATTTCGTCTTGTCCAATGTCGTCTCTCGACGACATTGACAAGAAAAGGTTTTTTTCACCGTATCGTGACTGGAGATGAAAAGTGGATACACTAAGATAATCCATTGCGTAGAAAATTGTGAGGTAAGCTCAGCCATGCATCAACATCGTCTGCATAACTAAATATCCATAGTTCAAAGCTTCTTCCCTGTATTTGGTGGGATCAGCAGTGGGTTATTTATTATGAGCTGCTCAAACCGAATGAGACTATCACGGGAGACCGCTATCGACTTCAATTGATGCGTTTGAGTCAAGCCCTAGAAGAAAAACGGCCGCTATATGGGCAGAGTCACAACAAAGTGATTTTGTCACATGACAACGCTCGGCCTCATTTATTTCAGAAGTATTGAAAATATCTTTATTTATATCTTTATTGTCGTCATTATCTTCACTACCAAAAGATGAAGGTAAAATTAAATTTAAAGGTGACCGAGAAACAAGAAAATATGGTTCGTGAGAAATAGATCGTTCTAAACATGAGTTATTGAGGTGAAGAATTTGTTTTTGATTTGAACTACTATAAACTTCAACATTGAAAGAACAAAAAATGTGTCTGTTTTTCACTTACCTAATGTCTGAATGCATGTATTACACACAAAGTTTGATACCCAAAATTTATCTAAGTGAACGTTCTTTATATTGTGTGATAAGGCACTAATGCACACACACGACAATATCGTATGTGACAAGCCTTGGGTGCCTCACGATAGAATTATGAATTTAAATAATAATACTATTTTTTTTTCAACCCTACACTAATATCCTTTGAACTACTCTCAGCTAGTGAATCACGAAGCGAATCTTCCTCGCTCCCTCCTTTTTTATCACAAAAAAAAAAAAAAAAAAAATAATTTTTTAATATGTGAATTTTATAAATATCGCCATTTCTGTAGCAGCCTATTTCTGTACTACCAGGCCAAAGATACATTGTATTAAAAAAGATAAGAACTGATTTACACTTATAATTTTCCAATACGTGACTCGAAAAGGATAATGATTTTAAAAAGTACGAGGTGTGTTCAAAAAGTAAGGTGACTTTTCTAATCGCATGAGCAACGTACATTCGATTATCGATTTTTTTTATTTATTGTGTTGGTACACATGTCCGAACATGTTCACAGTTTCAAGTGTATAACATACTTAGTTTGTTTTTGACAAATAGAAAGTGAGACAGTTGGACGTGTTTTAGTGTGCTAGGCAATTTTCTATTATTATAAAAAAAGGAGCAAAGAATTTGTTTAAAATTTTGTGTAAAAAATAGAATTAAGTGCTCTAAAACACTTGAAAAGTTGACAGTGGTATACGGTGAATCTGTTCTGAGTAAAAAGAATGTTTACAAGTGGTACAAGCTCTTCGAAGATGAACGAGAAGATGCCAATGTCGAACCTCGCTTTAGACGCCCCACCACATTAACAACAGATGACAACGTCGAAGCTGTGTAGAAAATTGTTTTGAAAAATCGTCAATTTACCATAAGAAAAGTTGCTGAGGATGTTGGCATATCGGTCGACTCGTGTCATGTAATTTTTTCGGATGTTATAAGCATGAGACGTATAATTCAAAAAAAAAAGTCGGGATTGTGGGAAAACAATTCATGGCTTTTGCATCACGATAATGCACCTGCTCATTCATCAATGCTTGTGAGATTTTTAGGTCCAAAACAACACGACAATTATGCCTCAACAACCTCTCATATATCAACCGGATTTGATCCCCTACAACTATTTTCTGATCACAAAACTGTAGAGACTTATGAAGAGACGAAGATTTACAATTGATGAAATAAAAACTGCATCGCTGGAAGAGTTCAAGGCCATACCAAAAAGTGCTTATGAGAAGTGCTTCGAAGATTGAAAAAAGCGTTGGCACAAATGTATTGTATCTGAGAGGAATGACACTGAACGGGGCAAAATGATTATTAATAAATAAATAAATATTTTTTCATTAAAATATAAAGTCACCTTACTTGTTGAATACACCTCGTACACCAAGTTGATTTTTGAATACTTCCTTAAAGAAAGAAGAATAATTGAAATTAATTCAAATAATTAAAAAAATTAATAATTATAAAATTTAAGTTTAAAACTATTTTATTCAAAATACTCGAGAATACCATCAATATTACTTCTTGTAAACGTTTTTAACTGAAAACGTTATAAAAAAAAAATAATGTTCAGAATGTTTAATTCCCTGTAATAGATTGCAGGTTTTTAATTTTTATATGAATTTATTTACAGTTTGAAATAAAAAATCATTATGATTAACCATATGAGCAATATCGAAATTTACGGTGCCAAACTAAAAACATTTATTCGCTTATTCGTTTTTCATTTATCAAATTTAAGATATTTTTATAATTAACTCATAAAGCTATTTTTTAATTTGTATTATTAACTCATAAACCATTGAAGTTATTATTATTAGAGAAATTAAAATAATGGATTTCTTATAAACATTTTGTCTATAAATAATGATTTCTATTTTTTACTTTATAATATGACATTTGTATTTTAATTAATGTTTGTACATGTATCAATCATTTATCATTTTAATAAATTCGAAGATGTTACAATTGAGAGAACATAAGAAAATCAAAATTAAAATTCGCGACAGGGTAGGGAGACACAAGCGTAGCCGTGCAACGCACATGTCGCCACGTAACAGTGTATAGTTAAAAGTCGTGAGCCCCGCCCATTGTTTTTCTTATTCTCAAAGCTCTATCAAGAAATCTGATTAACTGCTCATTTGTTGATAAAATAATAACTAATTTACGGATTTTAACATGAAGTTTATTCCTATTAAGTTCTAAAACTTTTCCCTGCATCATAAAAAAAAAACACTGTATACAATGATAAATTATTTGAAATTTACAAATAAATTTTTATTAGGACCTTGAATTATTCTTGCTGTATTTTTTTGTAAAATAAAAGCTTTATTTAAAATATTAGGTTGCTGCAGATGAAATGGCCGATTTAGCAATGACATAAAGTTAGCTGCAATTTTAGTGTATTATGTTGGCACAAGGCGGCGCAAATGATATGACATATTGAAGTATAAATACTGCTACCTTGGTTTATGGAGTCATTTTTGTTTTGCACTTTATAGTGATCGTAAAAACAAAACGAGAAAGTGAACATGGAAGTGAATAAAAAACGGCTACTTTTACTATACGAATTTAAATTAGAGCACAACGCAACGGAAGCAGCAAGGAATATCAACAGCGCATTTGGGCCTGATACAGTTAGCAAACGTACCACTCGGCGGTGGTTCGAAAAATTTCGATCCGGAGATATGGACCTTGGAAATGAGCCACGTGGACACCCAGGACCATCGATCGATAACGACGAGCTGCGTGCATTAGTGGAGTCTGGCCCCCGCCAAACCATAAGGGATCTTGCCGAGAAATTAGGCGTTCACAATTCGACAGTTTGCCGCCACTTGCAACAACTTGGAAAAGTAAAAAAGCTTGACAAATGGGTTCCGCATGATTTTATCGAGCAAAACATGACATGTCGAATGGAGATTTCAAGTTCTCTTCTCTCCTGCAACAAAAAAGAACCGTTCTTGCACCGGATTGTGACCTGCGATGAAAAGTGGATTTTATACGATAATCGTCACCGATCGGCCCAATGGCTAGATGCCGATGAAGCGCCAAGGCAATTGGCAATTCGGCGAGACACATGCCGAAACCAAGCCTTCATCCAAAGAAAATAATGGTAACTGTTTGGTGGTCTACAGCTAGAGTTATCCACTATTCGTTCCGGCAACCTGGCGAAACTATCAATACTGAGAAATACTGTGCTCAACTAGATGAAATGCATCAGAAATTGATAGTCCAACGACCTAGGCTTGTCAACAGGGATGGAGTGATACTGATTCATGATAACGCACGACCTCATGTATCGAGAACAACGGTCCAAAAATTAAACGAGTTGTGCTATGAGACTCTTCCTTACGCTCCATATTCACCAGACCTCTCACCAACAGATCACCATTTCTTTAAACATTTGGATCACTTTTTGACAGGAAAAAGATTCAATAAGAAAGCTGCTGTCAAAAATGCCTTCGAGGAGTTTCTTCGAACCAGAAACTTAGACTTCTACAAAACAGGAATAAATGTACTTGTATCTCGTTAGGAAAAGTGTGTTGCATCTATTGGTAACTATTTTAATTAAATAAATTGTCTTATAAAAAGTTACAGCTGTTTAAAAATTTATTACTAAATCGACCATTTCATCTGCAGCAACCTAATATAAAGCACAAAAATATTTCACTTAAAGTATTGCCCATCACTAGAGACCACTTTCTCCCATCTTTCTGGCAGTATATGAATTCCGCGTTGAAAAAACGATATGTCTTTTGAGGCTATCCAACAATTTATTCATTTTTTAGTATCTTCGTAGGAATGGAAGCGCTGCTCAGCCAGATCATGCGCCATCGAACGAAATAGGTGAAAATCGGAAGAAGCTATATCAGGTGAAAACGGCGGGTGGGATAGAACCTCCCATTGAAGCGTTTCCGGGTAGGTTTTCACTGGTTTTGCAACTTGAGGCCGAGCCATAAGATGTAACAAAATCACTTTGTCGTGTATCTGCTCGTATAGCGGCCATTTTTCTTTTAGGGCTCGACTCAAACGCATCAACTAAAGTTGATAACGATTTCCCGTGATAGTCTCATTCGGTTTGAGCAGCTCATAATAAATGATCCGCTGCTGATTCTTCCAAATGCGGAGAAGAAGCTTTGAACCATGGATATTTGGTTATGCAGACGATGTTGATGCATGGCTGAGCTCACTTCACGATTTTCTATGCTTTGGATTATCGTAGTGTATTCATTTTTAATCGCTAGTCACGATGCCTTTTCTTTTCTGCCGTTAAAGCAGTAGTTCACATGTGAGAAAATATCGTTTGACGTCTCTCGGCTTCAATTCATACGGCACCAATGTCCTTGCTTCTGTATCATTCCTAACAGTTTTAAACTTTTTGAAACTGTTGACTTATCTACTTATAATATTTTTGCAAGTTTTGCTAGCATCTGACATCGGTCTTGATCAAGTGATTCCTCCAATTTTTTGTCTTCAAATTTTTCAGTGTGCCAAAACGTTTTTTATCCTCGAGTTCAAAATCACTATTTTCAGAGCGTCTAAACCAAACTTTGCATGTCGTATCCGACAGAGCATTTTCACTGTAAGCCTCAAGATAAACTCTGTGTGCTTCAGCTGCAGCCTTCTTGTGAATAAAATAGTGCAAGAAAATCCGCCGCAAATACGCTTTATTTGGCACAAAAGTAGACATTTTGAGCACCAATAAAAAATTACTTTGTTTACACTAAAGTGAACTATCATATACTGAAACTCAAGGTTAGATACAGTACTTCCTTGCAGGTGCATCACCATTCGAAATTCCATTCACGGAGTACTGCTACTGTCATCTTTGAAGAAATAGCGAGAACTTACAGTCTGTCAAGTAAGAGCGTGGTCGTGTTAATTTATAAAAAAATTCATTTGATGAAACTTACATATATATATACATTGTACACATTACAAACAATGATGCAATTCGGTCAATAATGTGTCTAGTCACCACCGGCGTCGATAATTGCCTGGCATCTCCGAGGCATGCTTTCTACTAATTTGACGGCGTATTCTAGTGGCAAGGATCTCCAGATCCGACGAATTTCGTAAGACAACTGCTTCAAAGTGTATGTGCGTCTTCCACGAAGCTTCCGTTTAATATATGCCCACACATTTTCAATAGGGTTCGCATCGGGCGACTGCGACGGCCAATTCAATGTAACGATGCCAGATTGAGTCTTCCACTGAGTACAGAGCTTGCTGCGGTGTTTAAGATCGTTGTCCTCCTGCAGAATCCAATCTTCATTTTTTGTGATGAACCATCGTTTAGCAGATGGCAGTAAAGCCTTTTTGTAGATTTTTATCATTTTCTCGGCATTAAGGTTGTCAGTAAAGAGGTGCAAAGTGCCGAATCCCTGCTTTGAGAAGCAGCCCCAAAGATGCACCTTTATTCCATGTTTTACGGTCCGCTAAACAACCCTATTGATGGAAGTTGACCGGGCTCGCGTGAGGACAGAACGAGCCCATATAGAACATTTATCAGTAAAAATTGCATTTTCAAAATCTCTATCAATATTCTCATGCGTCCAAGCGAGTAGCTTTGTCACGTGTTTTTCAGTCAACAGAGGCTTCTTCATTGTGTTGCGCCATTTCAGATGATGAGTACGAAGATGGGTTCGGATAGTTTCGTAGGATATATCTAAACCTTTTGCCATTAATTTTGCTTGTCCTTGCCGCAGTGTTAAAGCAGGATTCCGCGAAAACAGATTCACTATTCTTTTTTCATCTTTTTTGTTCACTTTTTCTATCGAGCCACGTTCTGGTAAATCATCGACATTTTTAGCCACTTTATATCGCTGTATCCACTTCTGTACAAATGCCTTCGACTTTCTCATATATTTAGCAGCCGCTGATTGCGACATTTTGGGACTTTTCGGGTGGATGCAAAGGAACACAGCCTCATAGCGCGACGCCTACTTAGCACTCATGGCGTTTAACGTGATTCTATTTTAAAAGATCAACGACAACTGAATCTTTGTTGACAATGCATCAAGGACAAAGCTTCCCTCTATCGGTTTGCGAAGGAATTAGAGCGAAATCTTTCATTACCTGTCGGTGAAGTCGACCACGCTCTTACTTGACAGACTGTATTCAAGGTCCTAATATTATTTATAAATAAAATAAATTTTGCTCAACGGTTAAGTAAATACAAATACAAATTGAAAAGAATAACATTATCGATAGTTAAAAAAATTTAACAAAAAATATAAGTTTTAGTTAACAGTTGTAAATATGAAGAAAATGTATACACTAATAGAAAAAATTAAGGGATCAAAAAAAAATTCTTGTTACGTGACGAAATTTCAATAATTAAATTGAATAATTAAATTAAATAATAATAATTAAATTAAGAATTTATAAAAAATTAAATCAAAATTAAACGGTTCAATGTACCACTGCAACACATAAAGGTGTACGTTTAATGTGTGAAAATGCTGAGCGCGCAGGTTGACGAACTCTGTACAACAGAGTGTTAGAAAAAGGTGGGTGACACTTGCACTCACGCTGCAAATTGACTCCTGTGGAAAAAACCCAGGAGACATGGAAAATAAACGTATTCTTACAGTCAGATATTTTTCCCACACACCTTTAGAGAGTTGTGTTGGTCAACTTGCCTCGGCGCACACATTTAAACAAATAAAATGTCTAAGGTTGCAGTTTAGTCAGGAGGCGCGGGGGAGGCTCGGGAGTCCACCGAGGCTCGCGCTGATGCAAAATAAGCAAAAATCCCCACGATGCCTCCACCTCAAGGTCTTTAAATATGAGTACCAACGGGCCGCGAGGGAGAGACGGTTAAAAAGAACAGTACTATCTAAACTCTGCCGTAACGTCGTTTAATTCGAGTCTCCATATTTTATAATTTTGTCCGAACGTTTACATTTTCAATAACTTTTTTTCATCCCGGTTCTCGGCCGCGTGTTGCGTGTGTGAGTGACATTCAATAACTCCATCATCGCGGTTGTACAATTTATTAAATAAAGACACTATAAGTGAGAAAAACTTGTGGCGTTAAATATTCTGAACCTCCATTCCTCATCGGACGGGTACCATTGGAAAATCAGGACGCGCTAAGGATCCAGGTAGGTTTTTACTTATGTTTAATTAATTAACATCATGCCTCTTCTCTGTGGCTGATTCCCACTAAAGAATGGGGTAGAGGCTGTCCTAGTTGTAATCCGCGGCAACCTGGGTCCCTTCGGTTCGCGATGCGCGGGCGGGCCCGTACGGGACGCGTTGGCGGGTCCCGCATAAAAATAAATATTAAAATTTCGTTTTGTGCGTGTAGCCCCGCACGTAACAGCAAAATTTTTGGTGGAGGCGCCGGGTAACCGCCAACACTGAGGGACTTTTTGTTGTATTAATTATGTCAATTATATTTGAATTATTTAATTAATTATTGACAGTTATAACTGATTTATAAAATCATCTATATTATGAAATTAAAAGTAGTAACAAAATAGATTACAGTTTGATATATTTATTCAAAAAGGGAAAAGTCTTGATTATTTAAGTTGATTTTACATAACTATTAAATTACTAACATAATAAATAAAAATTTTATTTGAAATATACCCAGGTTGAATGTTGAGAAAACTGAAAATAATAATTTATAACAAAAAATTATTTTTTTTTTAAAAAAAAATTATATAAAATATATATGGGTGTATAAATTAATGTTCACTTGTTAAATATCAAAGTATTATTACATATATATATATATATACATATATTTACTGGTCTTGGTGAAAAAGTGGATCAGTTACAGTCAACAGTTTAAATTAATTTAGTAACAGCTTGTTACATTTTTGCAACTCTCACTAATTTTAATCTTGAAAAAAAAAAAAAAAAAAAAAAAAAAAAAAAAAATATTTTGATTTTGATATTTTCGTAAATTAAAATTTTAATGCATTTTTTTTTTACAATTATTAATTTATTTTATTAACAATGATTTTATACCTTTAAAAGAATTGCTTTAAATGTTTATAATACATTAAAAGACTATTTTTTTTATATAAACTTTTATGGAGAAGTTATAATAAAATCGTCTGTTAATTAATTTTGCTTTATTTATACTGCAAATGAAAAACTTTCGTTTAAAAATAAGTATCTTATAGAATGTCTATTTTTTACAAATCAATTAATTTCAAAATTTTTATTGCTAATTAATAAGAAAGTATCAATAAAATTATTTCATAAATAAAAGTTTATAATTTATAATTTTATAATTTTATTCTTAAGGTTTTATTACTTACGTGATTGAAAAGAATATTAAAAATTAATCATATTAATAAAATTAATATGCTAGATATGTTGAATTCAAATTAATTAATGATGTCTATTAACCCAAACTAAAAATTTGTATTAAATTTAATAATTCTTTTTGTATCTGAGTAATTAGGTTATATAATTATTTTATGCTTTGCAAAAAAAAAAAACTAGTATAAACCTCACCGTGCGATCTCCCGTCGGATCGCCACAGCGATGAAATTATTAAAATATTGATAATAAGTTTATCAGATAAAATGTTCTTATTTTTTTTTACGAATGTAAATATGTTTATTGTTTTATTGTGAATACAAAGATTTTCATTTTTATTACAATGATCTATATGTTGATAATAAATATATTAAAATAATTTTATTCTATGTCTTAAAGAGAATTAATGTAGTTCTTTCCGCGCGAAGCCCGGCCGTCGGATCGCCGCGATGTGAAAATGATTATGCTACGAATGCGGTGGCAATTTTTACATTGATACAACAAAATACCACGCGGAAAATTTTGTTTAACATTATACAGTGGAAGTGGGATATGTGTATGTGTATGTATATGGCATACGTATAAGTAAACAAAAATATACATAAAAAATTATATACAGAAAGAAAAGTGAAAGTGAATAATATAAGTGGAAAAGTGACAGTGAATAATGAAGCAAAATGATAAACTAAATGAAAAATTTTTATTTAATAATAACATTTTGTAAAGAAAAAAAAAAGGGAGAAAAATATTTTATTTAATAATAATTTTAAATATTTAATAAAATTATTAAATTAAATTATAAAATAATTATTTAATAAAATTATTAAATATCAAACTTATTAAATTTATTTCAAAATGTGGTTATGTCAATATAGTGATGTTGTGAATAATTTTGGAAAAAATATAGGATTAAAAATTCAATCAGAAATGATAAAAGAAAAGCATTTTTGGATATTAAAGTGTTTTAGTTTGAGATCTAATGCCGTTCTTTCCGTGATTTGCCCGGCCGTCGGATCGCCGAGGCATGCGAGTGATCATGCTAGGAATGCAGCGATAAATATTACGTCACGGCGAGATAACGCGCAGCTGATCTTGAAGGTTCTTTTTCTTACTCTCTCACATGTGAATTAAAAGTGATTTAAAATTTTATAAATAAAAATAATAAGCAGTAGAGAAAGTGTGAAAATGTGAACTTGTGATCTTCAACTATTCGCTCTGTGACAAAAAGGAGTAAAAGTTAACATTAGTGTGAAAGTGGTCTATAAAAGAAAAATAAAGAAGTAAAATAAATGAAATGATAGATAAATAATGAAATGCGCGAATAAATAAAAGAATAATAAATAAAAGAATAATAAATAAAATAAACGAAAGATAAATAAAGAAAAATAAAATAAAAGAAAGTGAATTAAAAATAAAAATATATGTGCGAATTAAAATAAAAAGAATAATATAAATGAAATAAAGAAGAAAAATAAATGAAATAATAATAAAAGTGCGTGAATAAATAAAATAAAAGAATAATAATATAAAAGAATAAAATAAAAGAATAATGAATAAAATAAAATAAAATAAAAGAAAGTGATGTAAAAACACATATGCGAAATAAAATAAAATAAAAAGAATAATATAAATGAAATAAAGAAGAAAAATAAATGAAATAATAATAAAAGTGCGTGAATAAATAAAATAAAAGAATAATAATATAAAAGAATAAAATAAAAGAATAATGAATAAAATAAAATAAAATAAAAGGAAGTGATGTAAAAACACATATGCGAAATAAAATAAAATAAAAAGAATAATATCGACGAAATAAAGAAGAAAAATAAATGAAATAATAATAAAAGTGCGTGAATAAATAAAACAAAAGAATACTAAATAAAAGAATAATAAATAAAATAAACGAAAGATAAATAAAGAAAAATAAAATAAAAGAAAGTGAATTAAAAATAAAAATATATGTGCGAATTAAAATAAAAGAATAATAATAATTTGCAGCGAATCAATAAATAAAAAGAATGAATAAAAGAAGAATAATAATAAAATGAAAATAATATATAAATGAATAATAAGTAAGATAAAGAATGAATAAATAAAAGAAAAACAGATAAATAAAATACAACAAAATAAAAGAAAGGGAAAATAAAACATATATATGTATATATATATAAATATATGCGGATTAAAATGAGTAAAATAAAACAAATGAAAATAATAAATAATTAATATAAAGAATAACATAAAGAAAGAAACTGCGTTAAAACAAAGTAAAATAAGGTGAGAAGAAAAATATAAATATATAAACATGAATAAATAAAAAGTGAATAATAAAAAAAAAAAAAAAAAAAAAATTTTTTTTTATAATTACAATAAATGAAAATAACGCGATAGTGAGTACATGAAGTGTTTTAAATTAGACAAAATTAGTAATAAAGAGTAAATAAATGATTATAAATTGAATGAATTATTATGAGTGAAAATATTAAGGTCACAGAGTGAAGCAAGTTGATTATTTGAAACAAAAAAAAAAAAAAAAGGAAAATTTCACCTTCTGCTTTGATAATTATTACAATATTACTGAATATTAATATATGCGTCGTATACTATATTATTGTTCCATGTTATTAACCATATTACAAATAAAAACATAAAAATATATACATTTATTGTGTCACGATTAACCCTATGCTAATAATCTCCCTGTTAGATTAAACTTACATATTAATTGAAAAATTAATATATTTGAAACTTTTTATTTTTCCTAAAAACATTATGTATAGTAAAATTAAAATTTTTTTTAATTTTAGAACTTTAAAAAAAAAAAAAAAAAAAAAAAAAAAAAAAAAAAAAAAAAAAATCCTTTTTCAATGTTCTGCGTGCAGCAGCCATATTCATACTATTTTGTATGTAGCAGCGCATAATATTATAAATATATTACACTGCATAATAACGGAAAAATTGTTGTTGCCTGTATGTTGCTTTGAACTAAGCTTAGGTTATCCATTGAAACTCTGAATATACGTTTAATAATTTCGGAATTAGCGCGCACAAGCAAACAAACAAACGTACACAATTTTTAATAATAATCTTTGTTATGCTATTTCTTTTTCTACAATACTCGCAATCATCTTTTGGTAATTACCTTTAATGCAAAAACATGGTGGTACTACTCTTTCATTATAGTGCAGATTGTTTCGCGAGACTTTATTATTTTACGATGACTAAGTTAAACTTGCATGCATTGAACTAATATTGGGACATACATACAACTGAATAAATAAATTAACCAATGATACATTGCCTTCAGGAATTATTGCGTCGACGAGAAAACGATCAAGACCTGATCCTTATTGTTCTAGTAGAATTATGCGCTGTTTGACTGCGTTGGCCTGCAAGCCGCGAGTGCTTTCGCGGACGAGAGTATTTCTCTGCCGAGTTAGCTATCACGTTGCAACCAAGTGGCCGATAGCAGAAAGCGGAAAAAAAAAAAAGAAAAATATTTTGAATTAAGTATTATAGTTGTTGAAAATTTTTTGTCACCCTAATACTCGTTACCAAGATGCCGTGAGGGTTGCCGCACCTGACTCATAACTGAGTTTGTCGGGTGTTAAGGCCCTCACGATCGAGTGAATGAGCGGCAGGTGACAACCTTCTTATCCTAAGTAAATCTCACGAAATAGTTGGTAGGGTTATAAAGCAAGATTTGTTCTTTCCATATCGATTAGGGAAGAACGAATCAGGTCATAACGGTTATCAATGAAAAGGAGATTTCTTCCATCCTTGAAACCCGACATTGCCGTAACGCTATTTTGATATAGCACACATTAAGAGGCAATGTCCCTCCTGGTATTCCCTCCCAGTCGGCGGGCATACGATTTCGACCACCGCTGAGAATCTAAGTATCGGCAGAGGGGTCACCATTAATCAAACCCCGCCACAAATAAAACCTAACAGGTCTTTGATCCGAAATATCGGGTCGCAATAACACTAACAGAGACAATGTATCATGAAATTCAGGCAAGATAGCGGAGGGAAAAATTACATTACTAACGACAACCCATAATCATTCATGTTGTAATTACCTTGGTCTCAATAATTAACTGCCGGGTAGCTCATGCGAATTAACAATGCTTCATAATTACTTTATTATAATAAATCATAAATCGAATACAACCTACTACTATAAATTATAAATAAGCAATATATTGATTAATAATAATACCAACACTGATAATACAATCGTTAAATAATTGATTTTAATACGTTCGCGTTAATTTAAATGATATATCTCAGCCATAATAGGAAACATTGAAATGATATATACATACTATATAATGTTGTATAATACCCCATATATATATATATATATATATATATATTTTTTATACAATAGATTAAATACCATAGAAAATGGATTAGTATCTTTTCCCAATCGGAGGGGCCCCGTTGCAGCTGATCGTAGATTCTTATCTTTTTGCCCATGACAATCTCTCGTTCTGTCTCATAATCATTTTCTTCTTTCCCCCTTCCTATCCGCAGCAGGCTTGAAAAGAGAAAAGACAGGAGATAGCAGTACCCAGGTTAATGGCGCTGGTGGGACTTTTCATCATGGGCGAGGTGGTACAGTACCACCGCACAAAAAAAACTAAAAGGATGAAAGCAAGAAAAGGAGCCAAGTACTTAGCTATGGACGGGATTCTCTGTAAAGAGATTTACTTACACGCATTCAAGAGGATACAAGGACAAGCTAGCCCGACCATAAGGCCAGGGACGAAGTTCCTTATAGATCTTTTAGAAGGAGAAGGCATAAGGTTAAGCTCTTTCATAACCACCAGCATAGCACAGCATCAGAAGGAGAGGTATGAGCTGCACGAGGAGAACACAGCATTACAGTACCCTGAGTTATTCCCCATTGATGATGGAATGGCTTTTGATGATGGGATTGAAGAGATGCAGCTCCGCAACTCCATTGAATATGGTCATTACGCCATTGACCACATACGAACGCTGTCTCTTAGATATGGATATGGTTGCTTTGGGCCCGCCATCTCCGAGGGAGAGTGCGACGTATGTCACCAACCGTTGCCTGTCTAGAGGGACTGCGAAGCGTGTTTGGTCAATTGGCTGGGAGGCAACACCGAGGAGGTGTACCCAGACGCCTGGGAGTGTAGGAATTCACAGCACCAAAGGGATTTAAACAACTGGACGACGTGTAGAAAGTGCCGAGACCAGCCGGCAATTATCATCTCCCGGGACGAACCCTGGGATGATGATTACACCGAGTGGCGCCGCACGGCGTGGGATGACTCCCCTCGCGTCTGGGATAAAAATGAGTTGCCACCCTACTCAAAAGGGCAGTGCCAGAGATGCAAGTGGCCCCTGCCTCTCTGGAGGAGTTGCTTTCAATGCATGGGTGCCATAGCAAATGGAAACCTGCATGTAGAACAAGTAGTGGAGGGATGCAAAGATCAGACGCACCGACGAGAGCTGGATGAAGCAATTCTTTGTAATCACTGCAGAGGATTACTTCCACTTACCATCGACCCCAGACAGAAATATGTACAAGAGGATCAAGTCACGGAGCTCTAATTTTTCCTTTCCTCCCATTTTTATAGAATTTTTTTTCTCCCCCCCCCCCCCCCCCCTTCACCATAACTCCTAATATCACTTTTCCAAAAATAGAATCCTAGCCACCTCCCAAGGCAAAGGATGATTGGTAAGGCCAAACATTAAGCCAAATTTTAATGGCATTGGGCAACCGTACTGATGCCTCTTCAACTCCCCTCCTATTCCCCCTTCCGTGACACAGAACACGAGAGATAGATAACAACTCATTAAATAAACATCACAATTGAAAATCAGGCAATTGCATTTATAAACAGTATCACCCAATAATATATGACGCCTCTGCCTCTATCTTTATCATATTGCCTATCTTAACTAATTATACTTCTATATCTGATAGTTATAATCAAATACAATAATAAATACAAATTATACATAAACATACATATATATATATATTTTCATAAACATCTGATTATTTCTGCTCCAAAGCACCCATAATTACGAAATAACGTCAATATACACCCATTATTTCAACGATAAAATATATAAGTATAAACTGGACATCCGCATTGGTTGCACTTTGTAAAGCTAAACAACCCCAAGGACAAAATCAACGAAGACCAAACTTTAATATATATTGGGATTAACAAGAATACAATCTAGAAGAAAAAAAAAAAAGATCGGAATAAAGCACACAGAGGTTAAGACGGAGACTAAAACAATTAGACCAAATTTCAAGACCAATATGTTCGACGCAGCGAACCCAATCACCCCGAACCCACACAGGGAGGGAGAGGAACCTGCATACCGTACTCAAGGTGCTGATGAAAACACCGATGAATCCATCCGAGCCCTAGTGACTACAATGGCATCAAGTCTCAATCTGAAGAACGCCATTAAGGGTTTAAAAACCTTTAATGAATACAACAGACCACTTAAGGATTTCCTAATAGATGTCAGAAATGGGGCTGCCCAACTTTCGGAGAGCCAACAGGACACGTATATAAAAAACGTACTTGGATGCTTAGAAGGAGAAGCCCGAGACTGTATCTATGGATATGCGTTTAAGGATGTGGAGTCCTTAGTAAAACATTTAAAAGAGCGATTTGCGCCCGGCAAGGATTATTCTTACTACTCAGAGAAAATACACAACATAACGATGAAAAAGGGAGAATCAGTTGGGATGTTTTATGACAGATTAAACATATTACTAATGGGAGCCCGTGGAGCATTAAGGCAACCAGGAGTGACATCACAACAAATAACCGAGCGGATCAAGCCATTAGAAGAGGTAGCGCTGCTAATGTTCAAAAAGGGCTTACCAGCAGAAATTGCCACTACGGTGCACAGCCAACGGCCTGCTAATTTAAATGAGGCGTATCAAGCCGCCGTAGAATTAGAAAATCTGATTAAAAGGCACATCTTACTAGACGCAAAGCCTAGACATAGACAAATTGAAGGTGATGAGGAGGAAGACGAATTCTTGAACGCAATTAAACATAGAAATAATAGGTCCTATCCGGAAGGCCGAGGCAGTATAAACTATAGACCAAACGATCGTGAGTATAGTCGTAAAAACGTTCGAGTCATAGCGAAAGAAATTCCATCACCAGGAGCTTGGACTAACAGGACTAATGGCCATAATACGAATAGACAATATGGACCAACGCAGTACCATGACCAAATGGACTATTCGCGACAAGGACATTATCGTCCGATGTATCACTTCCCATCCAGAGGAAATTATGAGCGTCCGAACGGACCCCTGGAGCAGTATCAGCGGACTAACAGGAATGGGTATTACGCACAATATAATAACGATTCACGCTTATATAATCCTATGAGGGAAAATTCCAAAACAGGATACGCTAATCACCAGCCGAATTACAATAACAACGACTATGTCAGGAATGACTTCAGGGTAAGAAATAATTATGGAGGGCCGTGGAGTCAAAACCCGGCAGGGCAAGCGTGGCCTAACGAATCGTGGAGAAGATCAGCTAATAATCCCACCCAAGAAATAAGACCAACAAACAGTAATTTAAACTCGACAGGGGCTCGTCACGATATCCCGCTGACGAGCCCATACAATACCGAATCGACCCTATACGCAAGGAGACAAGAGCCCCCGATAACAAGAGACGAGTCCCGAGGACAGATCCTGCTGGTCCAAAACAAAATACAGAGACCATTAGGCGAATTAGTACGTGTGCAAGACCTCGAGAAGAAGATTCAGGGGATGACGAACCCACAGTAATAAGGCTGCGCATCCATGAGGGTCGAGCACCATGGTTGACCTTTATGATAGATAATGGAGCCTCGGTTAATCTAATTAAACTCGGTTCCCTGCATCCTGATCTCCAGATTGATGTAGGCGATATAGGTACACTAGGTGGGATTACAGATGAGACCGTAAAAACTTTAGGTACCACCTATTTAACCATACAAGGGTCACCCGCGAAGTTTCATGTTGTGACAGATAAATTTGAAATTGCCCAAGATGGGATAATTGGACGAGGCTACTTAAAAAAGGAGGAAGCCGTTATATCATATCATAAGAAAGCCCTTATGATAAGCGGAGATGTTATGCATCCTATTCCTTTCCAATCAACAAGTGATCAATATACGCTGAAAACCAAGAAGATATATAAAGCAAGTGACCCTTGTAAAGAACATAGTGACTTATCCGAAACTTTCATAAGCAAATTGTTCACAGACAATCAACTAGATCTAGATCAATCGTCCCTCGACCAACAAAAATCCGAACACAAATATGTATTAAAAGGGAGAACTAGACAGATACTGCAGATAGCTATCAAGCCCAGCGAGTTGAAAGAAGGATATCTGCCCAAATTAGATCTCAACAATGATCGGGTGTATATAGGGGAAGGAATAGTACGAAATGACCATGATACTTGCCGAGTGATGGCAATAAATACCCAAGAATAAGACATCTGCGTAAATATAGACCCCGTAGAAATACTGCCGTTTGAATATGCTACCCCCGAATTCGACCCTGACACAGATACTGAACCGGAAACGCCACCGAACAGAATAGGCCAGCAATGGGAACGAGCTCAGTTACTACGAAGTTTAATTCGGGTCGGTCATCTCAATCAAGAGGAAAAAGACAGCGTGAACCAGATAATAGATGAGTACTGTGATGTATTCTTATTACCAAGAGATCCCCTCCCTTTTACTAAGAAGGTGGAACACGAGATACCATTAGAAAATAATGTACCCATACATACCAAACAATATCGACACCCCCCAAAACATAGAGAAGTCATAGGTGATCAACTTAAGAAGAAACTAAAGGATGGTATTATAGAACCCTCAAATTCACCTTGGTTCTCGCCCATTTGGGTAGTCCCGAAACGACCAGACAGTTATGGTAACCCCCGTTGGCGAATAGTTATTGACTTCAGGGAGCTAAATAAGAAAACTATAGGGGATGCATATCCTCTACCCAATATAGCAGATATTTTAGATAAACTAGGAGGAGCAAGTTACTTTACATGCTTCGATTTGGCCAGTGGATTTCAACAGATACCTATGAAATCAGAAGACAAATGCAAGACCGCCTTCACTACTCCAAACGGTCACTACCAATATGTACGCATGCCAGAAGGGTTAAAGAACGCACCCGCTACGTTCCAGAGACTAATGGATAACGTATTAAAGGGACTCCAAAATACAGAAATGCTTGTATATCTCGATGATATAATAGTATACGCAAGAGATTTGCAGGACCATAATAGAAAAGTGAGGCAACTCTTAGATCGCCTGAGAGATGCTAGGCTGGTGCTTCAACCTGACAAGATTAAATTCTTACGACGTAAAGTCCCCTTCCTAGGGCATGTGATCAGTGAAAAAGGAGTTGAACCAGATCCTAAGAAGATTTCGGCAGTAAAAGACTTCCCAAAACCAACTACTATAAAAAATATTCGACAATTCTTAGGGCTGGTAGGATATTATCGAAGATTCATAGAAAATTTCTCAAAAATTGCAAAGCCACTAACCGATCTTTTAAAGAAAGGTCAGCAGTGTAGTGACTGGGGACCGCAACAGGATGAAAGTTTTGAGCTACTGAAGAAGCGGTTATGTAAAAGCCCTATTTTAATTTATCCGGATTTTGAGAAAGAATTCACGTTGACTACCGACGCCTCTGACTACGCAATTGGAGCAGTACTAAGCCAAGAACTAAACGGATTCGATCATCCTGTAGCATACTTATCAAGAACCCTAAATAAGGCTGAGAGAAATTATAGTACTACAGAAAAAGAATGTTTAGCCGCATTATATGCCATGCACCAATTCCGACCCTACCTACTAGGAAAAAGATTTGTTTTACGAGCAGATCATGAACCTTTAAATTGGATGCATAATAGAACTGATCCTGGGCAACGATTGATGCGATGGATGTTCAAATTCACCGGGTATCAATATACTTTCAAATACAAACCGGGACGTTTAAATAGTAATGCAGACGCTTTGTCCCGCAACCCAGTAATAGACACCACTGAGCAAGCGATCAATGATAAACTACCGTAACTTAGGATATTGGTGTTGAATAAGGTAGCGTCTCAGCCAAGGAAAGAAAAAAAATCCAAAGCCCCCGGAACAGGAAATCTGCCTGCAGGAAATGCGTCTGGCTCGGCAACAGCAAGCCGAGGGCGAGGGAGGCCACCTGGCTCGAAAACTACCAAAGCACCTCCTGTCATAGACCATAGCACCGTAGCTCATAGAACTAGAGCTAAGACTAACCAAAATACAGGAAATGATCTTCGTACCTGAGGAGCGACAACCTCTCAAGCATCAAGGAGTATCCGTAAACCCTTATCCGTGACCCAATCTATTAATACCCGTACACAGAGGCTCCCTACTAAATCTGTCAATACGCCCAATACAACACATAAACTAAAAGCAATCGGAAGAGATGCAATATCACCAAATCAAGGGTCATTTCCTACAAATTCCCCTACGGATACCAAGATCGGAACCAGCTCGGAGCTAGCATCAAAAAGTACAAAGTCAATTGATATCAACACGGACACAGATGAAGTGCCACCGCGAGCTGATCCTAGGAGGAGCGGGCTGCGGGAAGAAACCACTGAAGAATCGGATTCTGACATCGACACTCAACACCGCCAGGAAAAGGATAAATTACCAATTTGTATGGATGTTACCGCAGACTTAGGAAGTGAGACCGAGGAGGTCACCGCCATAGAAGAAAATCAAGAAGAAGAATCTATTGACAAATCGCAAGGAGCAGGTAGAAGTTCAAAACCTCTAACGTCAAGCAAAAAGTTAGGCGACGAAGTTACGGAAAACGTAGAAACGACAGAAAACTGGAGAAATTTTAACGCGTCTCTGGGAAGGATCTATAACAAGATATATAATCAATATGGCTATAATTCTGACGAACTGCTGAAAGATAGAGACAACACCCTTGGAGGTAAAAGTAATTTCTCTGAAGGAGATATAGTAGATCCCGAATATCAAGAGTACTTGGACACCATAGATCCCTACAACGACCAAACTCTTAACGACGACGTTATGGAACGGCGAGTGGCACAACTGGAATGACAGCCTCCGGTTAGCACAAGGAATCTGACTCCCCTAACCTTGGATAACAAAATTAATTATGGAACAAACAGTGACGCCGACGCAGAAGATTCAGATAATATACATGGAATACAAAGAAAAGCACCTAAACCCATTTCAGACACACCATTCAGTTGCAACCAACAACCACAAGCCAAAAGTACCCCCCTAACAGGGAAAGTAGAGAAACACTTGCGTTTTAGCGAGGCAGTTTGCATTCCCGGGGACTCTAAAGAACCCTCACATAAGACCTTACTCGAAAAAACACCAAATATAAATATAAATTATGACCAAGCGCCCAAACATTCTTTCAACGAATTACTACCCCTGATCTCATTATGCATATCTTCAACCGATTCGCATGAAACTATCACCACCGATCACAGTGACCGAAGTTTGGAAGATACCGACTGTTTAGAAGAACAACAACTCCCGCCTCTACTGATTTCAAGAAATAACATTAAAGCATCTCGACGAAGCCTCACTTATAAAAGAGACAACCTAGTGCACTTCATCACTAGCGATATTAAGAGCATAACGAGTACAACCAGGTTATTGATTGATATAGGAGCAATAAACCAAATGAAATTAAAGGAAACCAGACCGAAGGTAGGACAGATCCTGGTTACGCCATATAAGAATCATAACATACTATCAGTAGTTATAAAACATAAGTACTTCGACAGTCTCACTATTCCGAACATAAGGACCGCTTTAGCTAATCTTAGAACTACAATGCATCAAAGAAACCTTACCAGTTTTCGCATTTCACGAAAAGGAGACATGCTGGATGCCCTAGAGGCAGGACTATTAGCTCAGCTGCTGACAGAAACATTTGAAGGTAGCCCAATCAACGTAACCCTGTGTTACGGAAAGGTGAATTGTCCAGAACCAGAGGAGAGAAATGGCATAATACAAAATTTACATGAGAGCTTGATAGGGGGACACAAGGGTGTAAACCAAACATATCAGAAGATCCGAGAGAGACATTACTGGCCAGGTATGAGAAACGACGTTCTGAATTATGTCCGAAAGTGCCGAGAATGCAGTATGAAAAAGTTGGATCGAACTAAGACAAGGGAGCCCATGATTATCACGGACACACCGATCGAACCATTTGATAAGGTATCCATCGACACCGTTGGCAAATTGAGAATGACCCCTCGAGGCAACAGCCACATGCTGACCATGCAATGCAATCTAACAAAATACTTGATAGTTGTACCAATACCTAATTTACGATCTACCACAATAGCCAACGCTCTAGCTAAGCACCTCATATGTCAATTTGGGGCTCCTAAAGCAATATTATCAGACAGAGGAACCAGTTTCCTGTCAGATTTGACGGAAACACTTATGAAAATATTTAAAATACGACATCTTACCACGTCAGGATATAGACCTCAGATCAATGGATCATTAGAAAGAAGCCATGCGCCATTAACTGATTTTATCAGAACGTATTCAGAATTTTATAACGACTGGGATAGATTAATACCTTTCGCAGCTTTCACTTACAACACCAGCTTACACTCTGCCACTAAATTCACTTCTTATGAATTGGTCTTCGGAAGAATCGCAAGATTCCCTCTCAAAATACCAGTCGAGGAAAAACTGAATACATATAACACGTACCTACGGGACTTACTTATTCGATTGGATGAAATGAATAACATCGCCAGGGATAATCAGATAGCAGCTAAACTACAATCTAAAACTCGATATGATAGTAAGGAAAAGAAACTAAGAGCCAAAGTCGGAGACTATGTGTATGTGCTCAAGGAAATAAGAACATCAAAGTTCGATAAATATTATAATAAACCTTTGAAAATCGTTGAAATATTGGGTAGAAACAATGCTATATTAGAATTACCCGATGGCAGACGTATTAGAAAACACATGGATAAATTAAAGTTAGCCCCTGAATAAAAGGAATAACCGTTTCAGGAAACCATGCACAAGTCTCTCTGTCTCTTCTACGTGATAATGGTACACGCAGGAACTTCTCCAGACCTCACAGGAGAGAATTTCGAGATAGAGCTAATAAAAGAAAATCCAGGCATGTATTATGAGCGCATGAAAGTAGTACGATTAAAAAGGGCTGACTAGCAGGTAACAATTTATGTGAACATAAAAGATTTTCTAGAAACTCACGGGACGATCGACAGTTACCAAACCCTACTCGCTAATTGTACCGCACTCATGGAAGAGAACACTTGTAGGGCTATGCTCGGGACAGATCTAGTGGAAGCAAGACAAAACACCCTAATTCAAATACAGACAGAGATACAAACCATGCTCTCTGATATGGGACAAACCGTAGAAGATCCTATAAAAATTCCAGGAAGCATGAGGTACAAGCGGATGGTGCCCTTAGGTTTCATTGGAAGCCTCAGTAAAAGCCTATTCGGACTAGCCACGGCAGAAGACGTCAACAAAATAAATACCAACATAGACCAGTTATTCACAGACCAAAAGGAGCTAGTGTACCTAGTAAATAAGAAAGAACACATAATAACCAAATCTCTGGAGGATTTATACAATACTACGAAGGCCCATGCTGAGGTAATAAACCAAATGGAAAAGGACATGGACCGGAAATTCAAATTCATTGTCAGTGGAGAAAATAAATTAAGATATCTAATTACTTTAACCATCTACGCTCGTAAGATAGACGTCGCAATGCAACATCTAATAAAAAGTAATCGACGAATGCTGCAAACTATACAGGGACTTAAGGAACGCAAAGTGGATCCTTCCTTCTTAAATAAAGATATACTAAAACACCTAACAATCGACATAGCAAAGGCAAGTGGAGCACTAGAATTTCCAATACCGGTTCAACATTTAAGGGCAGAAGAAGTCGCAAGAATTGCGCAACTAGACGCGGTTTACAACAACGGGAAGTTATTAATTATCATGCACCTTCCATTAGTAGAACGAGTTCCCTACAACCTCTATAGACTGCATCCATTAGCTGTATCGCAAACAATAAACAATAATTGGATAGGAACAGGATATATAAAGCCAAGCCACAGATACCTAATGATTGGAACGGACCAACGGCAGTACATGAAAATAAATTATGAGGACCTGCAGAATTGCCAACATACACATTATGCCTACATATGCTCAACCAACGGACCCTTGTCTGAAACCACTATTCAAGAAGATTGCGAGGTATCGATGTTGCTGAGACCCAGAATACAAATAATGAAAACCTGCGATGTAACCATAACTCCCAATAACGTCAATCAATGGAGTTACCTAAAGATGGATGGATCCTGGCTCTATTCCTTAGGACAAAAAGAAGACTTACGTCTAATCTGTCCAGGACAACCACACCAAAATATACACCTCCAGAAGGCAGGAATTTTACGTATGGCACCCGGCTGTATAGGCAAGACTGACAAACATCTTCTCATAAGTGAAGGAAACCAACGCAACGATTTTCAATACATATACAAACCAGAGATAACCCTTAATGTAGAGGCCATATTCCCAGACATGTTAAAATATGATCAAGAACTGATCAGCACTCCAGAAACAGAGATCTCAAAAGCCCCTGCACCAGACGTTAAAGGATGGAAAAACCGCGAAGAGTCGATAGAAAAGATTACCCGTCGTTTAAAACAAGTAGGAAACCATCAGAGAAGCATCTCCAACATGCATTATCTAATATACGGTGGAGCTTTGGGCCAAATCCTAATCACCGTAGGACTCATCTTCACTGCCTGGAAGTGTCATACCCGAAGAATGCTGCAACATCAATATCAGACCAAACGCAAAGTTAAAATAATCTCTGACACTATCCCTGCGCATCGTATGCAGGAAACACCACTGAGCCCAATTGGCCTACAAAATCAACCAACATACGAAGGCCAGACTTACACACTACAGATACCAGAACAGGCCTTAGTTCCTGGAAGATGGATAAATCAACCATTAATTTCCCCACAACCCCTGCCCTATCCACAAACATTATCTATTCAGATCCCGGATACTGACTAATCCGTAACCTTAAAGTATACAACCGTTCCACGAGAAGGAACAAAGACCCAACGGAACACGTTTCCGTAAGACCACAATTAAAACTATATCCTACTAATAAACCCCAGTTTATTCCGAACCCGGCGTCTATAAAGCCTAATCCACAACCTTAGCTTCCAGAAAACTCAATCCGAAAAGACCATGGCTGGGCGATGCCGAATCAACGTGACTAAAAATCTAGAAGGGGAAGGCAGTTTAGTATTTTACAATCCTTGCACCACCTCCTTATCAGCTGCTGTAGAAAAGGCCGAAGAAAAGGGACCAATAAGAAGTGTTAACATTCGATTAAATGGAGATGGGGATCCAGCCAGAATACTAAAGATAAGGTATTTCAACGAAGAAAATAAAACTAAAGAGCTACGTAAATTACGGAACAAAGCAAAGTCAAGGGCCATACCTACCAGACCCTCTGGAACTAGACTATTCTGCCAATTACCTTGGAATATAACAGAAGAAGAACTCTTTAAGGACTTTCGAATATTTGGACCGTTAGATTCTATCAAGATCATCCGAAATATTGAAAGACAGGCCACTTGCGGATACATTCAGTTTATTAACGCTAAGGATGCTCTCAAGGCCTTGAAAGGAAGTAAGAAGACGTACCGTGCTATTTTCGCCGATCCCCCGAGGATATCGAAGGCAGATCAGGATAAAAACCAAGGATATGCGAAGACACTGCACTCTAAATGCATGCTCTGGGTAGACTGCAAAACATTTAAAGACCATCTAATTACGTGCCGAATACAGTGTCAAATGAGAGACCGCCAAGGGCATTTGAAAAAAATAAGGAGTGTAATCCAAAAGTTTGAGAGTAAAGAATCAAGATCCAGCAAAGACCCTATTGCAAGACACGAAAAGACTATTAATCGAGTCCCTAGCACCACGCCAGATTTCAAATCAAAAGCCATGCGCGAAAATGAACACGCAATTAAGCAGACCATTGATACCAGAAGGGACATGAACATCAACCAACACACACATTCATCCTCATCAATCAAGATAAAAGAAGATTAAGAATATATCTAAAAGATTAACACATATAGTATAAAACTGATTCTTATAACCATATTAATATTTAGCCAATATAATAGAATAAAACTTGTAAAAACAATCCAAACGGTTCCATTTTACTGACAGTCCAAAGAAATTTTTATCATATTAATAAAGGAATCAGCTTGGATTGTTTGCTTATAAATTGTAAAAAGAAAAAAAAAAAAAAAAAAAAAAAAAAAAAAAAAAAAAAAAAAAACTAACATGCTAAATTAAGCACCCTTTTTTTTTATGTAAAGGCAATCTAAATAATTTAATTCTTCCCCTTTTTTGTGGCTTATCATAAATGTTATAAAGTAATATTTAGACTGCCTACGACCCTAAGCAAATTAATCAACCTTTATAATACGACACTAACAATAATATAAGGCTAATAACATTTGGCAAGTATGTAATATTAACAAACCATAATATATAGGCTAATAGTCTGTTGTAAGCGCATACACCACGCAGCACGTCCGCTGTTTACCGGGACGGTAAACGTCTTTAAGGGGGGGGAGGATGTTACGTGACGGAATTTTAATAATTAAATTGAATAATTAAATTAAATAATAATAATTAAATTAAGAATTTATAAAAAATTAAATCAAAATTAACCGGTTCAATGTATCACTGCAACACATAAAGGTGTACGTTTAATGTGTGAAAATGCTGAGCGCGCAGGTTGACGAACTCTGTACAACAGAGTGTTAGGAAAAGGTGGGTGACACTTGCACTCACGCTGCAAATTGACTCCTGTGGAAAAAACCCAGGAGACATGAAAAATAAACGTATTCTTACAGTCAGATATTTTTCCCACACACCTTTAGAGAGTTGTGTTGGTCAACTCGCCTCGGCGCACACATTTAAACAAATAAAATGTCTAAGGTTGCAGTTTAGTCAGGAGGCGCGGGGGAGGCTCGGGAGTCCACCGAGGCTCGCGCTGATGCAAAATAAGCAAAAATCCCCACGATGCCTCCACCTCAAGGTCTTTAAATATGAGTACCAACGGGCCGCGAGGGAGAGACGGTTAAAAAGAACAGTACTATCTAAACTCCGCCGTAACGTCGTTTAATTCGAGTCTCCATATTTTATAATTTTTTCCGAACGTTTACATTTTCAATAACTTTTTTTCATCCCGGTTCTCGGCCGCGTGTTGCGTGTGTGAGTAACATTCAATAACTCCATCATCGCGGTTGTACAATTTATTAAATAAAGACACTATAAGTGAGAAAAACTTGTGGCGTTAAATATTCTGAACCTCCATTCCTCATCGGACGGGTACCATTGGAAAATCAGGACGCGCTAAGGATCCAGGTAGGTTTTTACTTATGTTTAATTAATTAACATCATGCCTCTTCTCTGCGGCTGATCCCCACTAAAGAATGGGGTAGAGGCTGTCCTAGTTGTAATCCGCGGCAACCTGGGTCCCTTCGGTTCGCGATGCGCGGGCGGGCCCGTACGGGACGCGTTGGCGGGTCCCGCATAAAAATAAATATTAAAATTTCGTGTTGTGCGTGTAGCCCCGCACGTAACAATTCTTAAATTCTTAGTGAACTTTAAAAGTGCTGTATCTCAGTAAAAAATGGTCGTATCGAACCTTTAAAAAAAGGAAATTGGAGCCTTAAATATCTTATTTTTAGATCCTGTAGCTTAGAAATTTCCGAAAGTACAAGTTCCGCGAAATCTTAAGAAACTGCGCAAAAAAAAAATTGAAAAAAAAATCATAAATCCTTCTAGAGAATTTATTTCAGATTCTAGAGTCACTCTTAGATTTAATGTGCGATTGTTGTTCCTGAGATATGAATGGTCAAAGCTGAAAGGATCTTCTATTCAAAGTTTGATATCTCAGCGAAAATATTTTTCCTAAATTTGTGAACCCAAAATAGAAAATTATAATTTGCAAAATTTTTTTTGCGCTATTTCTCAAGATTTCGTGGAAACCTACATTATTGAAAATTTTTTAGCCAAAAATTCTCAAACGAGATACTTTAATTTCCTATTTTTTAAGTCTCGATACGGCCATTTTTTACCGATATACAGCACTTTTAAAAATCACTAAAAATTTATGAATTTTCTTTTGATCCCTTGATTTTTTTTATTTGTGTATAATACAATTGCTAAATAATAGAAAATGTGCCAACCTAAATCTTGTAAACTTTAATCGAATATGTAAGACGATATTTGAAAAAATTTTAATGTATTTTAAAAAGCAAAAAAGATACAGTCACACCAACAAAGTATCTTTGATCTGGGAATGAAATATATAGGGTGAGCCATTTATCTTGAGACAATAGAATATCTTGGTGGAATCATATTTTATCAAAAAATGTCTCATACAAAAATTGTAGGGTGAAAAGAGGGCTATCTAACAATGACTTTAAATACGATTTTGGCCTTGACCGTCAAGATCATTTGAAGATCACCTTGGAAATTTTAAATTAGATGCCCTATTTTCAAATTTTACGTTCAGATATGATATTGTTCTCAACGTCAATATTAAAAATCAAGGTTTTTTCAACGTCAATAAAAAATATTTCAAAAATGTTTAATCGAAATTGTTGTGTAGTACGGTGCTAACAAATACAGATCTCAAAAATTTGCTTGATCTCCCAAATGGTAGTATGTTGCAAACTTGTTACATCGTGATCCTGATCTACATCTTAGGGATTCATAAGTGAAATCTATTCAATGTAAGTTGTTGTAATAGCTGTACATTATTAACTACTTGTTAACGATAGGAAGATATATGAAAAAGTTTTAAAATAAAATAAAATAATAATATTTTACAATTTTATATATAAAGTTAGTAAATGACGGGGATGAAATCATTGCCTTAGATGGCAAAAAACCGTTGAAACGCGGAAGTACATGCAGAAGTAAAACGCGGAAGTAAAACGCGGAAGTGCAAACGCGGAAATACAAGTCTTAGCCGAAGAATGCGAAAGCAGGCATAAGCTAAGCATAGATAAAATACGAATAATATTTTTTGTATTTAATAAAATAAAATATTTATTTTTTAAAATAAATGAAAATTGAGAAAATTTAATTATATTATGATGTAAGAATTTGTATAAAATTATAATTTTATTTGTAATCGGCCAAGGAAAAGAAGGAAAGGCAAATACGAAGTTAATTTTGAATGTTTTCGTATAAAAATAATATGATTTATTGCTCCTTGGGTTCGATAAAGTTACACATATATTATTTATTGTTTGCAAATTATTCATGTAAAATTTTTATTAGAAAATATGGCAGTAAGATCTAGGATCTTACGTCTAATTATTATGATTGTAGTTAAGTCAGGATAGGGGTGATTCTCGGATTGTCGAGACGGGTGCTTGCGGGCGACTAGAGTCGGCTTCGAATTATCCGCCATTGCTCTCAGCTCGGGGTAACTCTGTGTTCCCCGAGGCTGTTTGACCCGCCGCGAGGCTTGGCCTCGAGTTATATGGGTCCAGCGGTAAGGGGAAACCGTAAGGTGGAACCGAGTCCGTCAGGGAGCTAGGTATGCAGTGAGCACCCACCCTTCCACAGAAAACTATGAAAATTTGGGAAGAAAATGGTAAATTATATAATAATAGTAAATTATATAATCAAATGATAAAAATGTTATGTATTGCAGTGCCTTGCTTCTAGCCATTGGTCGAAGCTAATTGGCCGCGAGAAAGATAGAGGGGGAAGTTCTGACATAGCTCCCCGCGAAGTTATAAAAAGCGCGCGCTTGAATCGCGCGGCAGCATAGCATAGCATTGCATTGTTGCATGCAAGCATTAGCATTGCATCATTGTAACATTACATTGCATTTTGGCATTTATTATAGTATTTTTGTATTTTGTATTATTCATTCGCTGCAGTTTATATTTTAAAGTTTTGTAACGTAAATAAATTAACACATCGTTCAATAAGTCCCGAGACTAACCCAGAGATAGTGCTAGTAGTACCAAACTGGCCACGTTCCCATAGAGTGCGAACCTTTACATGAAACGTGTAAAAATTTCACGTCGATCGGATCACAGACAGCAAAGTTATCGAGGTTAGAGTAAAGTCACTTTTTAATTTGTTTAAAAAATGAAAAAAAGCGAGTTTCGCGTGTTCATGAAACATTGTTTTTTAATGGGTATAAACACCGTAGAAGCCCAGCAATGGCTTGAAAAACATTACCCAGACTCCTCTCCATCCAAACCAACGATTTGTCGTTGGTATGCTGAGTTTAAACATGGTCCTACGGACACAAACGATGCGGAACGTTCGGGTAGGCCATTGAAAGCCGTTACACGGGAAAATGTGAGTAAAGTGTTAAAAATTGTAATAAAAAATCGCGAAGTTAAGGTCCGTGAGATTGCAGAAATGACACAGATATCATCTGGAAGCGTATTTACAATCCTTCATGAAAAATGGAGCATGAATAAGGTTTTTTCCAAGTTGGTGCCGCGATTGCTTTCAGTGGAACAAAAACAGCAACGAGTCGACGATTCAGAGAGCTGTTTATCGCTATTTACTCGCAATAAAAAGGATTTCCTGCGTCGATACGTGACCATGGATGAAACATGGATACATCATTTCACTCCGGAGTCGAATCGGCAATCATCTGAGTAGCGCATGGCTGGCGAAAGCCGCCCAAAGCGTCCAAAAACGCAGCAGTCTGCTGGCAAAGTCATGGCGTCTGTTTTTTGAGATACACATGGCGTGATTTTCATTGACTACCTGGAAAAAGGTAAATCGATCAACCGTGATTATTATATTGACTTTTTGGTACGTTTGAAGGAGGAGATCGCAGCAAAACGACCGCACATGAAGAAGAAAAAAATCCTTTTTCACCAAGACAATGCACCATGCCACAAGTCCATGAAAACAATGGCAAAATTGAACAGATTGGGCTTTAATTTGCTTCCCCACCCCCCGTATTCGCCAGATTTAGCCCCCAGCGACTACTGGCTCTTTGCTGATCTCAAAAAAATGCTCCAGGGAAAAAAATTTGGCTCGAATGAGGAGGTCATTGCCGAAACTGCAGCCTTCTTTGAAGCAAAGGGTAAATCCTTCTATAAACATGGTATAGAAATGTTGGAAAGGCTTTGGAGAGATTGTATCACTCTAAAAAGAGATCATATTGATGAATGAAAATGATTTTTGAAAAAAAATGTTGTTTGGTTGTTGGTCTCGGGACTTATTGAACGATGTGTTATATATGTATATATATATATATATATATATATATATATATATATATATATTGTAACAGGGTGGCAGTTTTAAACATTAACCGCCACAGGAGCAATAAGCTTCAGGGGACGCGCAATTCGCAAAAGGTGCGAAAATGCCCTTTGCGCCCCCTTTTAGGGAGCTAAAGTCTCGGACGACTTTGCTCCTAGGTCCAGGCTCGAGAAGCCGGTCTACGGACCTAACTTACCCATTGCAACGCCGCACAATCGTCGTTGCGTGGCTCGTGTGTCGTCCTCACCTGGCTAGTTTAATCTTGGAGAGGGCGGTATTTGGGAGGAGAGCTGAAAGCTCCTCGTTGCAGAAATAATAAAGAATAAAAAAAAAAAATTGTAAAGAAAAAAAAGTAAATAAAAAGAAAGAAAAAAGTTAAATAAATTAAGCAAAAGAAACTCGTAACTGGAAAAAAAAGTCCGAAGGAAAATACGAAGGGAGAATGTCAGAAAGGGAATAAAAAAAAAAGAAAGAAAAAGAATAAATTAAATAAATAAAATAATTTGATAAATTAATTAACGAAAGTAACAAAATATATAAAAAAACCAAAAAGAAATTATATAAGATACGCACGGGGAGCACAGGCGATAAGGCGAGATGTAATGCGCTGAAACGGCTCCCGCGCGCAGCGTACGATACGAGTGCGAGAGAGAAAGAACGTCTCTCGCACTACGCCTATGAGAGTGAGAGAGAACGGCCTCCCTTACTCGCGCGCACCGTTTAACGTACGGGTGCGAGAGAGAAGAATACTCTCCCGCACGGAGCCCGTTGGAGCGAGAGAAAGAGCGCTCTCCCACTACTGCGCGCCGCGTCTACTGCGAGTACGAGAGAGACAACGAGTCTCCCGTACTCCGCCGTAGGAGTGAGAGAGAAAGCGCTCTCTCACTCTTGCGCGCCTAGCCTTACGCGAGTGCGCACGAACCGCGAAAACGAATTTAATAAAGAGAAGAGCAACCAGCGGAGGTTACTCCAACGCAAACAAAAGCGAACAAAATTCACTATAAACTTACGACGGTGGCTGGTCAGCCGCGCACGCCAAAAATCGAAATCAGGCCGCTCGTAGCGGAACGCCGCTGCCGCCGAACGAAATCGTTGGTGCCGTCGCCTTGCTGCTACGCCCCTGTGGTCTGGTGGCGGTGCCCTGTGTGCTGCAGATCGCTGTTACGCACCTGCACTAAAAAACACGACCGGGACGCGCCAAAACCTCGCGATAACGTCGCGCAAAAGCTTGTCGAGACGCGGGAAGAGGGCCCGCGTCTGAACTGTGAAAATGGCGGAAGAGAACTCGCGGAAAAACGCGGGAAGAAGCTAGCTTGCCTAGCCTGAACTCGCCTATCTTTTCTATACGGCACACGACTATTCTATCTATCGGCGTGTACCGTATTTTCCCGCCCGGGGCCGTCACGTAACCGGAATTAAACTTGGCTCGCGGACCGCAGAATCGCGCGAAATATAAACACGCAAGGAAAACGGAGTGTTCTCCGTGACAATATATAGAAAAGAAATAAAGTGTGTAAATTATTCGCCTAACTACTTGCCTCGATTATTTCATATTTGTGTTTATCTTATACACTACTTTTAGCACTACCCAAGAATAACTACGTGGACTTAGTAGTTTTTTGTTCTCTTTGTTGACGGTGAGTCCCGTAATTTCTCACCCATTTGTATCGTCTTCTTATTAATTTGAAATAAATTTATTTCAATAAGTGCTCAAATTAGTGACTTGTAACTTTAACGCACTTCAAAAGATCTCATATAATTGCAAAGCATATCAGATAATATTTTTGTACAAGCATTCTGTATTTGCTGTATTATGTTTTTACGAAATGTTGGCACTTCTTTATAAACTTTGCTCTTTAAGTAACCCCATAAGCAAAAGTATGGAGACAAAAGATCTCAAAAGCAATAATGCGCTGCACATTTATCGTATTGAAACCATGTTTTTTGTCCTACTGCTAAGGGTGCATCTTCGAGCAAAATCGAAAGTTTGTTTTCCGAAAAGTCACGATATTTTTTGCAGATAAAAGTCCTATCAATGAAGTGTAAATCCACAAGCTTGTCACCAACTATTCCACACCAAATATTCACAGACCATTTATGCTGATGTTCAAATTCACGATTTTTAAATCCCAAGCCCATAAAATCTTGAGCTCCTAATCCGAAAATTCACAACACTTCCAAGTGTGCAATCCTTTTAGGATTTTAAATTTTTAGAATTGGGATTTGTGGATTTGGAATTTGTAGAATTAGGACATATGAGACTGCAGCTTGGTATTTGCAGGCTTGGAATTTAAGAGAGAGAGAGAAACAGACAGAAAGAGAGAGAGAGACATAGAGAGAGAGAGAGACAGAGAGAGACAGAGATAGAAAGAGACAGAGAGAGAGAGAGAGAGAGGAGTAAAGAAAGTGGAAGAAAAAACGTGTATTTGCATTCAGCAACTATAAAAATGCGAGATCCACAAGTCCGAAAAATTTAACAACTTCAAAAACTTGTTAAATAGATTTTCACATATACATCTAGGAATTTTCCTAAATTTGTCCTTAAAATGATCTTGATTTGAAATCGCTTTGAGGTGGACCAGATTGAGTCAAATCAACTCCAGATTCAAGTTCAGCCTCAAAAACATTAAAGTCAACTATTGCAGCCTGAATTCCTGGTTTCTAGAATTTGTATTATTATTTTCAATCTCATGGTTACGGAAAGTAAAGTATCTTAAAACTTACAAATCTACATAACTTGTAATTTTCAAAATTGAATATCTCTAAAAAAAAAGATTTTCGAGAAAAGTAACTATTTAAAAGTTCAAGACTTGTACTTTAAGATGCTTAAATGCTTTTATGAAATTATTATTAGTATTTGAGATAGATTTTACCTGCACACAATAAATAATCATTTCTGATGTAATTTTTTCCACTGAAACCGAATACGGCCTTGGAGTTGCTCCATCACCTCAGGTTTATGAGATATCGTAATATAAAAGTAAAAAAAAACGTTTTGTTGATATATTTGAGGTTATGTAGCATCGCCACTTTCTTTTTCTTAAAAAAGTAGACAAAGCGTTGAATGAAGAAGGTGAATGTTTCTCGTATAAAGAAATGTAATTGTCAAGAATATCGGACGCTAAAATGAAAGAAGGTATATTTGATGGACCCCCAATCCGTACATTGTCAAAAGATAAAGCATTTGTTGATACGATAAACAATAAAAAAAAGCAGCGTTGATTAGCTTCAGAAATGTGGTAAAAAACCTTTTAGGTAATCACAAGAGTGAGAACTATAAGAAATTAGTTAATCATTTGCTGCAAAATTACAAACGATTGGGTTGCTTAACGAATTACAAACTACACTTCCTCTAACACAGATTCAGCGGAAAAAATACATAAGAATTACGTGGTTTTGTTAATGGACATTTTACTTCACTTTTTTGGCTAATAATATAATTTAAATAATAGTAAATTATTAAAAATATTAAAAAAAAATATTTTGTACGTTTTAAAATTTTTGTAATAGACTCGAATGTTTCCAATTACTTTCTCTCTTTGTTTTAAGGCGACTTTTCATAATTGAAAAAAATACACTTGTTAATTTTTTTTTAAAAGACTATTATATTTATTGAACTAATTCGCTTTTGGACAGTTTTTTTAAAAATATTGAGAATATAAAGTTGTTTTTTTGTATTTTTAATATATCTTGATCAATGCAGAAAGTGTCTTCCAAAGAATACTTTTTAAACGATTTCAAATTTTGTTGGCTTTCTGCAATCGATAGATTGAAAATTCTAACAGGATTTTATTTATAAAACTGAGTACTAGTAAATAAATCTAAAAAAACATTTTGTTTTTGAATTTTTATCATTTTATAAACATTTTTCTGAAAAATCGAAAAATTCTATATTTTCAGGGGCAAACTATCCCTGTATGAAAAAATAGCCACGTGTAGCAAAAAATTTTTAGAGTTTAGTTACTAGTATTTAGTCTTATGAATAGAATCCTGTTGGAATTTTTACTCTATCTTTTATAAGAAGCTCAAAAAATATGGAACCGTTTAAAAAAAAAACACAATTTTTTATTCTCAATATGTTTTATAAGAATGCTCAAAGGCGAATCAGTTCGAATAAATGTAATAGTGACGTTAGCCTGCGTCTAACGTATTTTTTCTAATAATTATATTATTTCGCTTTTTTCTCGCGGCACGCGCTAACTTGCACAAAATTTCGTGCAAGCGGGCTCTCCCCCCTACCACCGCGACACTTTACACGGGCTAGGCTCAGCAGAGTCGCGCGACAGTCGCGAACCAATCGCGACTCACCACGTCGAGCCCCCACCATCCCGCTCCCGGCATGCATTGCTCTCCGCCGAGCTCGCGGAGGAGCGAACTGAGAGAATCAGTTCGAGTCGAGTCGTCACAGTCGGTAGTCAGAACGAGTTAGCGGTGGACGACCGAACTCGTATAGTCGTCAGTCGTCGCGACTTTTCGCCTCTCGAACGCTACGCGACCTGCCCTCGCCAAGGCGCGACTTCAAGTCGCTCAGGCAAAAGGGGCCTCGACCCAAGACGTCGCTCAGAGCGGACCCGCTCGTGCGCCTGCGTCTAAGTCAAGTGAGTAACCTTTCATCCCGCTCACAGCGGACCAAGTCCGCTCGAGCAAAAGGAAGGCGACGACCGTCGCCGTAGGTGAGCCCGAAACTGCGTCTGGCAACCTGAGAGCGAGAAGCCGAGCCGATTTCCGCGTACATTCCGCGTCGCGTTCCACGTCCGCAAAAATCTAAATAACACCGCGACGGAGTTGCTCTACCGTTTGAGTTAAAGTACGCAGGCATTTCGTTTAATTATTTCACCCTCCGTCCGTCCTTTCCTTTCTTATTTTTTTTCTTTTTTTTTTTATCTCCGCCTCCCTTAACGCAGCCGGGTTCCCTCAGCGTTCACCTCTTGAACGCTTCCCTTACTAACTCGGCATGTGTTAATTGGCGCCCGACGTGGGGCCCTTTATTGTTACCGCGACCGCGTAAAGTAAAGGTGAGTTTGAAAGAACTCAACCTACCTACGCCCGAAACGAGGCATGTACAGAACGCCTCCATCCAATAAAAAATCAGATCCGTCAACATCGACTTCTGGCGCCCATTTACTAACAAAAACAATCATTACTAGAAGTCAGAGTGTGACTTCTCGCCTACACCAACGCTTTTCGATGAAAACGACCGCAAGCATCGAAAATATCGATATTCAGCCAACGGAGCACAGATTTATCGAAGAACCAGAAAGCAACGAGACTTCGTCAGAAAATTTACAAATATCGATCATGGCATCTCAAGATCCACGACCAGCGCAAGAGGTACCGATTGTGCAGCAACAGCAGCAGCAACAACCGCGCGCTCCGTTACTTGAGCCGCAGCCGAATATAGATGACTGGCGTCAACTTCTGCGTGCACTAGTGGGAGGAAATCGTGAATTGCCCGAATACGGAGGAAGAGATCATGAAGATCCGAACATTTTTATTCGTGAGTGTGAGAAATCATTTGTGGCGAATAACACGGAGGCACACGCGCGCGTTCGACTTGCCTCCCGTGCCTTAAAGGAAGATGCTGCGCGTTGGTGGGCCGCTTATCGTAATTTAAATATAAGTTGGCCGAAGTTTTGTGAACTTTTACGTAACCGATATGCGTCGCAGAATGTCCTAATGAAATTATCGGCAAAATTATATGGACAACCGCAGACAGATAAAGAACCGGTCGGAATATTTCTCGAACAGCGACACCTACTTGCAAGACGCCTTCTTCCAGAAGCAGCAGAAGAACAAATAATCGCCGTTTTACTTGAAGCTCTTCGTGGATCAATAAAGAAACTTTTGCGCTCATCGAATTTCGTCACGGTTGAAGATTTAATTCTCCGTGCGGTACAGATAGAACAGGATGAGATCGAAGAACGTAACGCAGCAAGACGAAGCACACCAATTGTAGCGCCCGCTACAATACAACACGTAAAACATTATAAGGCACAGCCACCACGCTTCAAGAACACAGGACCTGCGCCAACATCGAATCAACCCTACGTCGAAAGGGTCTTACCACGCTGCCAAATTTGTCCAGGACGTCACCGGAATCGCGATTGTCTGCGCAATCAGCGTCAACAAAGGTCGGAAAACGAGCGCGGGGCAGTCGTCACCGCGGCGGAAACTGCTCCGAGACCAGCCGCAGAATAGCTGCGTCGGCGTACGCACCACTTGGACTAATTGGATTTTTACCTATAGTGATAAATGGACAGGAGACATGTGCACTAGTGAACTTGGCGGCGAGTGACTGTTTTGTGCGTGAAAAATATTTAACTCCGGACATACCGCGTCAAAAGATAGAGTGCGAGATATACACAGCAGACAGAAACCATATTATGAAAGTACATAGTGCGTGTGAATTACCAGTGACAATTGATGGACAAACAGAAACCGTGCGTTTTCTTATTTGTGATAATCTCGGATCCGAAGCGACGTTAGGAAAAACGTGGTTAAAAGCACAAAAAGTCGTGCACGATTACGAGTAAGACTGCCTCTACGTAGGAGTGAATTCGCGTCGCCGTATTTTTCTCGCACGCGATAATAGCGCACCGCCCGAACTTATTACCGCGCCGGAAGGTTTTTTCAACGAAGTGCAACATGGTTTTCCGGACGAATACGTGCATAAACTTCAATATGTGCTACGTGAGTTCGCGGACGTCTTTTTCTGGAGTGGACCACTGCGTCAAACTCCATATGTGAAACACGATATCAAACTAATCGAGAATAAACCATTCCGTCTCGCGCCGTATCGTTATTCCGCCGATAAAAAGAAGGCAATTTAAGAACAAGTTCGCGAAATGCTTGCCGATGGCTTGATCGAATTTTCGTTATCCGCGTACAGTTCACCGATCGTCATGGTAAAGAAGAAAGATGGACAATATCGATTTTGTGTAGATTATCGGCGCCTCAACGCTGTAACAAAAGGTACCGCGCAAAACCTGGCTATAATCCAAGAAGTCATCAAGAATATTGGAACAGCCAAGATTTTTACCACGCTCGATCTAAAACATGGTTATTGGCAAATTCCGCTGACTGACCGCGCCAAGCCGTACACAGCGTTTTCCACACCCGACGGCGGACTTTATCAATGGCGTGTAATGTCATTTGGACTTAAGAATGCGCCCGGATGCTTCAACAATTTCATTACTTAGGAAGTTTTATCTGGATTTACTAATGACTTCGTGCGATCGTATCTCGACGATTTCGTTTTATATTCTGCGTCGTGGGAAGAACATTTGAATCATCTATCGCGTGTGTTTGAACGTTTGAGACTTTACGGACTAACGTGCTCTATTAAAAAGTGTTTTCTCGGTAAAGAAAAATTAGACTTTCTCGGACACGAGATTACAAGTGATGGAAATAAAGCGAAGAGTGAACACGTGCGTGCAATACTCGATGCTCCAATTCCACGAAATCGCGAAGATCTACGTAAATTTTTCGGCGTTTGCGGATGGCTGCGGGAGTATATACCTGAATTTTCAAGGCTGGCACTACCGTTAACGAATCTTCTGTCGACAAGCAGCGCTTGGAAGTGGAATCAAGAAACTCAGAGAGCTTTCGACGACATCGAGCAAGCCTTTAGGAAACCGCTTACACTTTGCCGCCCGGAGGCAAGGAGACCGTTCGTTCTGCAAACAGATGCCTGCGCCACGGGGATGGAAGCTGTACTATACCAACTCAGCGACGAAAACGAGCGACGGATCATTACCTACGCCTCAGCAAAATTCACGAAAGTGGAGAAGAGATATCATTTCAACGAACAAGAGTGCCTGGCAGTGGTATGGGCATTGCGAAAATTTCGACATTACCTCGAGGATGGTAAATTTACTTTACGTACAGACAATCGTGCGCTTACGTGGTTAGACCGAACGAAGGATGGAAAAGGAAAGTTGCATCGATGGGCAATGGATTTAAGAAGCTTCAACTTCAGCGTCGAACACGTCGCTGGAAAGGATAATTAACTGCCTGACGCTCTTTCACGCGAGCCTGGAGCAGAAATTTATGAAGATAGAGCGGAAGAATTAGAAACGCTTTTGCCTCCCGAAAGAACAGCGCCGCCGCGAAAAAGACACTTAGCATCAACCGTCGCTCGAGATTTAAAAAGAAAGATAATAGAAGCTCAGAAAGAAGACGCCATTGATTTAAAAGATATTCAGCGTTTTTTACAACCGAATCAAGAACTACGATCTACGGATGACACCTACTACATCGTCGAGCAAGAAAAGGAGCCGCGCTTATACGTACCATACGCGTGTAGAAACGACGTCATTGTATATTAGCACGACGATCCGCTGGCATGTCACCCAGGAGCAGAAGAAACGCTGCGTGCGATACGCGAACAACATTTTTGGCCGCGGATGCGTCAAGATGTACGTTTTGCCGTGAATACTTGTGCAACGTGCCTCCTAACAAAAGCAGCTGCGCCTATCGCAAAAGGAGAAGAACGACCGCGTCAACCCTACGCACCATGGGACACCGTCGCCATCGATTTAATGGGCCCTTATCCTCGTACAGCGCGCGGAAAACGTTTTATTCTCGTCGCCACTGATACGATGTCTCGTTGGACGGAAGCCTTCGCTATTTCAAGTGCAGAACTCTCATCAATCACTCCGGTGCTAGAAAACGAGGTGTTCATGCGATGGGGCTATCCGAGAGTCGTTTTAACCGATAACGCGCCACAATCCCGCGGAAGCGCTTGGCAGAAGAACTGTGAAGCGTGGGGTGCGTTAGCCTACGTAACGCCAGCGTATCACCCACAAGCCAACCCTACAGAACGACGCAATCAGGAACTCAAGAAAGGGTTACGACTTAAACTCGCAGGCAAGCGACACAGAGATTGGGATGTGCAGCTGCCATCCATCCTTTTGGCCATGCGACGACGCACCAACAGGAACACTGGACAATCACCAAGTTATATGCTGCTTGGTCGCACATTACCGCGCCCAGGAGAATGGACATTCTCTTACGATGCGCCGACTCAAGCTCGTATCGATAGCGCTAGACAAGTACAAGGACAGCTTCCGTCTACCGCGTCGACTACATCGAAATCAGCGTTGCAAGTTGGTGAACTTGTACTCGCGAAGAACTTCGCCTTGTCCAACGCCGTCGAGGGATTCAACGCTCGCTTGGCTCCCCGCTGGACTGGCCCATTCGCTATAAAAGAAAGGTGCAGTGACGACGTCTACATCCTGGAACGACCGGGCCAGGAGAACATTCGTCTGCACATCAGTGCTCTGAAAAGAGTGCCGCATCAACAGCATGCTAAGGCCGTGGACGCCGCCCAGCAAGCCGAAAACACGGAGCCGTCGCCCCTGCCGACGCGCTCCAGCTCATCTTCTCCACGCTGCCGAGAGACTCCATCGCCCCTGACGATGCGCGTTCTCTCACAGCAATCTGAAAATGCAGAGTCATCGCCTCAGTCGACGCACTCATCATCGCCACCCCGCCGAGAATCTCCGTCGCCTCAGCCGATGCGCCATTCTCCGCAACAAACCTAAGAAAATTCATCGTCCGAGACAAGGAAGCAAGATGCATCGTTTCAAGAGAAAACTGCGTTGCAGCCGCAACATGCAAGCAAACGCGTTTCATCACCCGCTTGTAGCCACAAGCAAGAAATCAACAAAACAGTGAATTCGAACGCAGCGTCGTTGGATAACGTACGCTCAACAAGCAATTGCGCGGACTTCGCCGCGATCGCACCGCCTCCGCGAAAGACCGACACTACAAAACGACTCGTGAATGAAAATCATACTGTCACGCCGTGCCCTTATTTTCTACGCTCGCGAAAAACCATAAATAACAACTAAAAATAATAAAAAAAAAAAAAAGAGACATTGTTAATCAAAAAGAAAGTGACTGAAAGTAATTAGTAATATTGCGAATAAGTGTAACAAGAATAAAGGAAGAAAAAGAAATGTCAAAACAAAGGAGACCGCGAGGAGGGCGAGATGCGAAGGTTCGCATCACATTAGATATGTGCAAACTTGCACATCGACGCGGCGACAAGGAAATGAACAAACGTGCACTGGAGACCCTTTGCATGATCTATGAAGTCGATCCAACAACACTTACGCGACAAGGAATCGGAAGACAAGCTACAATAAAAAGCCAAGTCGAACAACAACACGCGAAAATGGATATTTCGCCGCAAACGTCTTCAGAGGTTGTCCACGCTGAAATGAAAACAGTGAGTTTAGATAAACGAAAAGACCTAGAAGACGGCGCAACGATTCAAGAAATCGACGAGTTCTTGGAAGAGAACTGAAGACAGCATGAACTGACAGTGCTCAGTGTTATTTTAGTTAAAATTAAGAGAAAAAAAAATTTTCCTATTTCATATTATTATATATTATATTATATATTATTATATTATTATAGTGTAGGTTTAAGTTAGTGTTAAATTAAAAAACAAAAAAAAAAAAAAGGAGAAAAAGACGATAAAGACGTTCATAGTATGAAGATTCACATACATACACGCACACATACACACGCGCAAACGTTCATCCTTTTGTATCTACATTCGTACACATATACACACTAGCACATCATTTTGTCAATCGCGACGTCGAATATAATTTAATTGTTAACAATGACCTGTAAAAATGAAAAAAATAAATAAATCATTCATTTGTGAAAGGTAGAGCACATCGTTGCGGCGGGAAAAATCGTCAAACATCGTGCAAAATCGTCAAACTTCGCGCGCCAAAGAAAGTCGTTCATTCAGGGGGGAGGGGGGGATTGACGTTAGCCTGCGTCTAACGTATTTTTTCTAATAATTATATTATTTCGCCTTTTTCTCGCGGCACGCGCTAACTTGCACAAAATTTTGTGCAAGCGGGCTCTCCCCCCACCACCGCGACACTTTACACGGGCTAGGCTCAGCAGAGTCGCGCGATAGTCGCGAACCAATCGCGACTCACCACGTCGAGCCCCCACCATCCCGCTCCCGGCATGCATTGCTCTCCGCCAAGCTCGCGGAAGAGCGAACTGAGAGAATCAGTTCGAGTCGAGTCGTCACAGTCGGTAGTCAGAACGAGTTAGCGGTGAACGACCGAACTCGTATAGTCGTCAGTCGTCGCGACTTTTCGCTTCTCGAACGCTACGCGACCTGCCCTCGCCAAGGCGCGACTTCGAGTCGCTCAGGCAAAAGGGGCCTCGACCCAAGACGTCGCTCAGAGCGGACCCGCTCATGCGCCTGCGTCTAAGTCGAGTGAGTAACCTTTCATCCCGCTCACAGCGGACCAAGTCCGCTCGAGCAAAAGGAAGGCGACGACCGTCGCCGTAGGTGAGCTCGAAACTACGTCTGGCAACCTGAGAGCGAGAAGCTGAGCCGATTTCCGCGTACATTCCGCGTCTGCAAAAATCTAAATAACACCGCGACGGAGTTGCTCTACCGTTTGAGATAAAGTACGCAGGCATTTCGTTAAATTATTTCACCCTCCGTCCGTCCTTTCCTTTCTTATTTTTTTTCTTTTTTTTTTTTTTTATCCCCGCCTCCCTTAACGCAGCCGGGTTTTCTCAGCGTTCACCTCTTGAACGCTTCCCTTACTAACTCGGCATGTGTTAATAGTCTATTCAGAAAATAAAGATATAAAGTGTATTTTTTTCAATTATGAAATAAAAAGTCCCCTCAAGTGGTTGACGCATCGTAGTCAGAATAAGTGATACTTGTGCACGTGAGAAGTTGTGTGTATTTTGTTAGTTTGGAGAATTTTAAATTTATAATTTTTAAACTACTAAATAATGTGATCTTTAAATAATTGATACATATGATGATTAAATAAGTGATAAATTGATAACTAAATGATTACATATTTTATTAAAATTATTGCAAAAGTAGAACCTTATTTTATATTTTTATTGTTTATTTTGTTTATAAGCCTTAAAAGAAAAAAAGGTCAGAAATTTTATGACGTTATACTTGTATAAGAAATCTTAAAAAAAAAAGTAAAGTGTGTGAATTTTTGAACTTTAAGCTAAACTCTACTTAAGCGCATAATCACAGAGAAAATTTTAAAAGCAAAACCAAGAATATAATATTTTTATTTTTATTTTACCTAACAGTCAATCAATTTGTATTGTTTATAGAATCGCCACATACGGTATCAGACTAGTCACCAAAAAATCAATAAGGATAATTAATTATAATATGTAAAGATAATTCTTTTTATTAAACTATTAATAGAAGATAAAATATAAATACACAAATTTTTTTATTTTATTACATTAAAGTTATATTTATGTATCAAAAATTTATTACACAATTCTTCAGACGTGCATGCATTTGAAAAAAAATGTAGTCACTGCTTTAAAATATTCACAATAAGGATGATAACCGAGGAAATGGATTCTGTTTCGAAATAACTAATTTTTTATGTTGATGAGAAATGTATCCTTTGATTTTTCCGTCATAAATTAAATTAGTCACGAGGCATTCAGTTTCATCCATATCTATATCAGTTCTTCCATACATTTTCAATGCACAAAGGAGACTTAGAATATCTATTTGATGGGTATTTAACACTAAGTAAACTTTTTTAAATAAGTTTCTATAAGCGATAAGTTTTAATTTTTCTACAATTAAATATATTCCTGCATTAATTAAAAATACTTCTTGTTTGCACATAACTTTTTCTAGATTTCGTAAGTTTCCTTGTTTTACAGCTTCAATTAAATCTGAGAATTCCATGAGATTGTACTTCTTTAGCAAATTATACTGTGGCATATATCCAAGTAACATTTTTACAGGAATCAAATACATTAATATCAAACGTTTATTCTTTTTTGATTTTTTATGGCAGTGGTGAAAGGCGTAAGATAAATATTGATCTGCTGTAATTGAAAAAATATTAATTATTATTATTATTGTAATCAATTTATACTTTAAAAACTTATGTTTAATAAAAAATAAAAATATTTTTAGTGTTTATATTTCAAATATTAATGTTAGAAAAACAAAAATGAAAAGCGAACTGTAACGTCGGTTGCGCTACTTTTTAGCTGAATTTCAGCTATACTGCAATTTTTGCCGTTTTGAGCCTAAGGAGTTAAGCTTATGGGCTCAGGTTAGCAAAGGATAATCGTAGAAGGGTCTTAAGGAGAGGTGTGAAGTGCGGGACTTAGCAGATGCGGGAGCCTCTGTTCCTAAATTGGAATCAGGCTCAAGCCCTACTCTGGGCAAGGTCCTACAAAAGTAACAGTGTAGCAGAATAGTCGGCCGCTTTTCGGCCAATAATTTTGTGGGAGGATCTCAAAGAATGGTAAAAAGAAGAAAGATAGCAATTTTAAAATTAAAACTCACTCTTTATTGCGAATTCTGGTTGTGGTGGTAGAGTCCCCCCCCCCCCCCCCTCTCTCTCTCTCTCTCTCTCTCTCTCTCTCTCTCTCTCTCTCTCTCTCTCTCTCTCGCTTACTTTCTTTTAAATGAGTGTTTAAAGAAGTATGCCGTAGAAGCGTTTGTGCAAATGTGCAAGGTTCCTGTACTATATCTCCATATTTTATGGTTTTTATGTGAAAGCTGGTCCTTCTTGGAGCTTTCTAGTAAGCCGCTTCGTACGTACTAAACCGCCAATCGGCTCCTATGTCTAGTCTTCACATACCGATTTTCTTATAGGTGGCCCGCTGCTCTTTTTCCTACTTCCTCTTGTATTTTTTCTCACTCTCGAATTTCGCTGTTTTCTGGATTGTTCATTCTTTTTTCAAATTTTTCGTGGCTTTTTCGGTTGATATTTGACGACTGTTTTTTCTGTTTCTTCTTTGCCTATGTGTTTGTTTTCTTTCCTATTCTGCCTTTTCTATGGTCTATGATTGATTCAGTATCACCACACGTATTTGTATTTATTTCTTTTGGTTCATCTTCTTTGCTTTGACAACTATTCGTGTTGCAGTTGCGCATATGCTATATGTCGCATTAGCTGGTCTTGATACATTGTACTTCGCCTTGCGTAAGGAACGACGAAAATTCGTTCGTTACACCTCCCGGCCCATCGAAGAACCAGCGTATTTTCTCAAAATACGTCGTAAAATGTCCCCTGTTTTCGCCCGTCTAATCTTTTTTCTTCATTAAAAATACTGTGTGTCGTTTTTGTATTTTTTTTTTAATTTTTTTTTTTACAGATAATTCTTGTATTCTTGTGTCTATGTAATTATAATATATGTATATAGATACCATCGTGCACTGCAAAATATTTATAATAATACAATAAATTTCCCTTATTATAAATTTAATTATTATTGTAAGATTATTTAATTGCTTAAACTTCTAACTTAACGCATATATATATATATATATATATATATATATATATATATTGTAACGGGGTGGCAGTCTTAAACATTAACCGCCACAGGAGCAATTAGCTTCGGGGGACGCACGATTCGCAAAAGGTGAGAAAATGCCCTTTGCGCCCCCTTTTAGGAAGCTAAAGTCTCGGACGACTTTGCTCCTAGGTCCAGACTCGAGAAGCCGGTCTACGGACCCAACTTACCCGTTGCAACGCCGCGCAAACGTCGTTGCGCGGCTCGCGGGTCGTCCTCACCTGGCTAGTTGAATCTCGGAGAGGGCGGTATTTGGGAGGAGAGCTGAAAGCTCCTTGTCGCAGAAATAATAAAGAGAAAAAAAAAAGAAAATTGAAAAAAAAAAAAGTAAATAAAAAGAAAGAAAAAAGTTAAGTAAATTAAGCAAAAAGAAATCGTACCTGAAAGAGAAAAAGTAACGAACCAATCTAAAAAGAATGTAGGAAAAAAGGATATTAGAAAAGTAGAGAAAAAAAGAAAAAGTATGAATTTAATAAATAAAATAATTTAATAAATTAACAATAGACAACAAAAATTATACAAAAAACAATACAAGGAAATTAGGTTATAAATCAATATTATATTACAATTAAATGCGCGCGAGAGGCGCAGGTAGCTAGGCGGACTGTAATATGCGCAAACAACTCCCACGCGCGGCGTACTATACGAGTGCGAGAGAGAAAAGCCGTCTCTCGCACTACGCCTATAAGAGTGAGAGAGAGAGGCATCTCTCACTCGCGCGCGCCGTCTAACGTACGGGTGCGAGAGAGAAAGCTATTCTCCCGCACGGAGCCCGTTGGAGCGAGAGAGAGAGAACGCTCTCCCACTCCCGCGCGCCACGTCTACTGCGAGTAGGAGGGAGACAACGAGTCTCCCGTACTGCGCCGTAGGAGTGAGAGAGAAAGCGCTCTCCCACTCTTGCGCGCCTAGCCTTACGCGAGTGCGAGAGAGAACGCAACTCTCTCGCACTGATCTTTCTCGGGTGGGAGATAGAGGTTTCTCCTAATCGCGCGCGCGCCGTATATGCAGCGAGTGCGAGAGAAAAAGCGACTCTCCCGCAATGCTGCCACTAGAGTGAGAGAGATACCGCTCTCTCACTCACGCGCGCCTATTCTCCTATAGGTGCGAGAGAGAACGCAACTCTCTCGCCCTGTATACGAGAGTGAGAGAGATAGCGCTCTTTCACTCGCACGAACCGCTAAAGAAACGAATGAATTAAAGGAGGGAGTAACCGGCGGAGGTTACTCCCACGCAAACGCGAATAAATACCAAAAAGACGCGCTAAAAATTCAAACGGGAAAAACTTACAGTCGGCTGGCCAGCCACGCACGCTAGACGCTAGAACGAAGATGGCGAAGACGGAGAGACAGCGTGCCGTCGCCCCGTGCAGGAATCTGCTTACGCTCCCGGTCGCCGGTGTTGCACGTCTACGCCGTCGGCCGGTGGAAACTTCCTTGGCTGCCTGCGTAGCCGGTGCACGCCAAGGGAAAAATGATGCACCTCACAAAACTCCGCACGCGCGAAAAAACTTAGCAGGGACTCGGCGCGTCCCAAAATGGCGGAAAATCACCCGAAAAACTCACTAAACGAATCTATGCGCGTACTACCCGAAGGAGCAAGACGAATTAATCTGAAAAACGCGGGAAGAAGCTAGCTTGCTTAGCCTGAACTTGCCTATCTTTTCTATACGGCACACGACTATTCTATCTATCTATCGGCGTGTACCGTATTTTCCCGCCCGGGGCCGTCACGTAACCGGAATTAAACTTGGCTCGCGGACCGCGGAATCGCGCGAAATATAAACACTCCGTGCTCCACGCATATTCCTATTTCGCGGTCCACAAGCCGACTTGAGTTTTGGTAACGCGACGGACACGGAAGGGATAATACGGTACGCGCGAATAGTTAGAATAGTCGTGTGCCGTATAGGGAAGATAGGCGAGTTCAGGCTAGGTAAGCTACCGGCTTTTCGCTTTTCGGCAGTTTTTCCTGAGTTATTGAGAAAGTTGGGTCGAGTTATTTGTTTTTTTTGTGCCTTTCCGCTTGTGATTTTAGGCGGCTATTTTGATCGCGCGGACGCGGTCTGTTCACTCTTTTTTTCCCGCGTCTCGGCGATCTTTCGCGCACAAATTTTTTTTTTGTATCTTATGGCGCACCCCGATCGTGTGTTTTTTACAGAGAGCAGGTGTAGCCGCAGTCTGCAGCGCGCAGGCCGACACGAGACCAGCCAGGGGCATAGTAGCGAGACGACGATGCCGACAATTTCGTGCGGCGACAGCGGCATTGTCGCATTTTCTGTTTCTTTGGCGTGCGCGGCTGGCCAGCCCTTACTGTAAGTCGGTTTTGTGAATTTAATTGGCGCGCTTAATCTTATGTTTTTTTTGTTTGCGTAGGAGTAACCTCCATCGGTTACTCCACTCTTTATTTCATTTATTTTACGCGGTTCGTGCGAGTGAGAGAAACCTTTCTCTCTCACTCCTGTAGGCGTAGTGCGAGAGTTTCGTTCTCTCTCGCGCTTAAAACTCTTCGAACAAATTCGAGTGCATTCTTTAAGCGATTTTAAGAACTTTTTACTCTTGGTGATTTTTCCCGTAAGTTTATATTTTTCGAAAAAAAAATTAACGAATGTATACAAAAAAATTTTGCATTCCGGACGCCATTTTGAAAACACTAAGGCAAAAAATCGATATCTTAATCACGTATTTTTAATGCTAAGACATTTATTCCACGGGTTATTGAGGTTCCAGGTACATTGCAGATCGGAAACACCTTCAAAATTCGATTTGAAAAAAAAGAAAGTGTGAAAGAATCATTATTTATTTTTTAAAACTGAATTTTCTCATAGTTAATAACACTTTAGAGAAATTTCGAGTTCATCATCGGAAATGACAGACCTTAAACTATAAAAATATATACTTCTTAATTTTTTTTAACGCGAATAGCCCTAGTTATGTTGGAATATGTTTATACATATCAAAATAATACTGGTTTACTTCATTGTAACGCCATCTAATGATTAAAATATGTACTAGGATAGTAGTGTACCATAGATAAATGAAAGTAATACAAATTAGTCTATTCTCAACTAGCAACTCATTCGTTTTTATTAGGTTATGGGTTCAGTGCAAAAGTTTAATAAATAATTTTACAGTAAAATCATATCGTGTATCAGAAAATAAGTTATAATGTCGTCAGGCAGTTATTTAGTAAATGTGCCAAAGTTAAAGGGATGCGAGAACTATAACGACTGGGCGCTCGCAGCAAAAAATTTTCTTATCTTGAAAGGCACAGACATCGACGCCATTCCTGTCGATTTAAATGATGCAGAAGACAGAAAAGCGAAAGCAAAACTCATCATGACGATTGACTCCAAGTTATATGTGCACATCAAAAATGAAACTAAAGTCAAGGACTTGTGGCAGAAACTCCAGAAGTTATTTAATGACAGCGGATTCACAAGAAAAATCAGTCTACTTCGAACACTGATATCCATTCGATTAGATAATTGCAAATCCATGACAAGTTATGTAAGTCAAATAGTGGAAACTGCACAAAAACTTAAAGGTACAGGATTTGAAATTAACGAGGAATGGATCGGATCATTGCTGTTGGCGGGGCTGCCAGAAAAGTTTCCCCCAATGATTATGGCGATAGAGCATTCCGGCATTGCCATAAATTCTGATGTCATTAAAACAAAATTGCTTGATATGAGTTCTGAGATCGGTGACCATGATTCTGAAGTTGCATTATGGTCGAAGCAAAAAAGTAAGGTAGTCAAAATTACAATACAAAAGGCGCGAAACAACAAACATCAAATTGTACAATACGTCAAATGTAAAAAAGGTTAGAAAATGCTACAAGTGCAAGAAAATTTACCACTTTAAGAACCAGTGTCCCGAAATGAAAGAAAAGCAAGTAAACGCATTTAGTGCTGCATTTTTCAATAGTGAATTTAATAAGGAAGACTCGTATATCGACTCAGGGGGTAGTGCTCATACAACATCAAACAAAGAAAACTTAGTGAAAGTGAGAAAAGTACACGATATGAAGGAAATTATTGTTGCAAATAATATGACTGTGCCAGAGATACACATATTACTACGCTTGTGAATAATTCTCAGTTTGACATTAAAGTAAACAACATTTTATGCATACCTTATCTAACCACTAACTTGTTATCAGTAAGCCAGTTGATAGCAAAAGAAAACAAAGTTACTTTCAAAAGTGATATGTATTATATACATAATCAACGAAATGAGCTTATAAGAATAGCAAATATACAGAATGGTGTGTATAAGTTGAATACAATGAAGTCAGAGAAAGTGTTGGCGGCAGCAGTTCAAACTACAGATGCAAAACAGTGGCATAGAAGATTAGGACACATTAATAGTAATGATTTGCAGAAAATGAAAAATGGCGCTGTAGACGGAATGTCGTTTGATATGAAGGCTGATATTCAAAAATCCAACTGTCAAGTATGTTGTGAAGAAAAACAGAGTCGTTTACCGTTCCAATTACGAAACCATAGAAGTACAGAAATGCAAGATTTACGAGGGTGGTCTGAAAAGTTTCCGACCTCAACGTGAAGATAGCAGCACTCGTCAATAAAAGCTAGTGAATCTCGTTGTTCATCTGTTGACAGTTGCTCACCAAAGTTTCAGCCATTTTGAATGCGCAGTTGTTAGTTGACAGTCGTTTGAGTAAGTCGATGTGAGTGTTGTTGTGAAAATGGACAAAATTGAGTATCGAGCTGTCATTAAATTTTTGTTTTCGAAAGGCAATACGCTTACGCAAATCAAAAATAAGTTGAACTCTGTGTATGGGGACTCTACACCATCATTTACTACAGTGAAATTTTGGGCAGCTGAATTCAAACGTGGCCGTGAGAGCTTGGGAGACGATGAACGTTCGGGACGTCCAAAAACTGCAACCACTGACGATAACATCGCCGAAGTTCACCAAATGGTGCTAAACGACCGCCGAATTAAAGTGAGAGAGATAGCAGAGGTTATAAACATGTCCAAAGAACGTGTTGCTACATATTAAATCAAGATTCAGGTATGAGAAAGCTGTCCGCACGTTGGGTGCCGCGTTTGTTCACGTTAGACTAAAAACGTGTTCGAATGAACATTTCCAACGCTCTATTGGCGCAGTTCAGGCGCAATAAATCCGAGTTTTGGCGCCGATTAATTACTGTAGATGAAACTTGAATGCATCAATATACGCCCAAAACAAAAATACAGTCGAAACAGTGGACTGCAAAAAAGGAACTGGCTCCAAAAAAAGCAAAAACTGTTTTTTTGGCTGGAAAAGTGATATTGACTGTTTTTTGGGATAGTCATGGAGTTAGTTTAGTTGATTATCTTCAAAAAGGAAAAACCATTACAGGAGCATACTACGCATCATTACTTGACAAGCTGGAGGCAGAACTTGCGGAAAAACGTCCACATTTGCAGAAAAAGAAAATGCTGTTTCACCAAGACTACGCGCCGTCTTACACCTCAGCGGTTGTTATGGCAAAAATCCACGAATTACGGTTTCAGCTGCTTGACCATCCGCCTTACTCACCAGACTTAGCCCCAAGCGACTTCTTTTTGTTCCCTCATCTAAAAATTGCATTAGGAGGACAGAGATTTTCGTCAAATGAGGAGGTAATAAAAAAAAAGCACCTTCATGAACAGTCATTTTGCAAAGAAAAACGCCGAGTTCTATTTGAATGGATTAAAGAGATGAGAGCATCGCTGGGATAAGTGTGTAGAATTGCAAGAAGACTATGTTGAGAAATAAAAAAAAATTAAGAAAAAATGTCTTGTATCTGTGTTAGGTCGGAAACTTTTCAGACCACCTTCGTAGTTCACTTAGATCTGTGTGGACCTATGGAGGTTCGATCGATTGGACAGGCAAGATATTTTCTATTGTTTGTTGGTGATGCTAGCAAGATGGCATTTGTATATTTTATAAAGGAGAAGAATCAGTCTCCACAGTATTTTAAGGCATTTCAAAGAATGGTTGAGAATCAAAAAGGAACAAAGATAAAAACATTGAGAACCGACAATAGAGGGGAGTTTCGTACAGATATGATGGAAATTTATCTGTAAGATAGTTAGATTATCCATTAGAAGACGAACCCATACAATTTGAAGCAGAATGGTCACAGCGAGCGTTTCAACAGGACTATACGAGGGCAGTCCCAAAAGTACCCGACCCGACTAAGAAAATAGTAAGAAAATTGCGAAAATGTTATTTATTTTTCAACATATTTTCCTTTCAGATCGATACACTTCTCCCAACGATGTTCAATAGCTTCGATACCCGCTTTATAGTAGGAACCGTCAAGCTCCTCAAAATACCTATTAACCGCAGACTCTACCTCTTTATTGTTGGCGAATCTTTTGCCGCCGAGCCATTTTTTCAAATTCGGAAAAAGAAAATAATCCGAGGGAGCCAGATCTAGCGAATAGGATGCGTAAGCAAGCAATTTGAACTTCAACTCATTGATTTTAGCCATCGCAATGACGCACGTGTGGACTGGTGCGTTTCGCGTGATGAAACAACATTTTTTTTTCGTTAGATGGGGCCGCTTTTTTTTTATTTCATCACTCAAACGCTGCAATAAGGCTGCATAATATACGCCGTTGATTGTTTTTCTTTTTTCGAGATAATCAATAAATATTATTCCACGCGCATCCCAGAAAACGGATGCCATGACCTTGCCAGCTGACTGAACTATCTTTGCTTTCTTTGGAGCCGGTTCTCCCTTTTTAGTCCACTGTTTTGACAACTCCTTGGTCTCAGGTGTAACATGATGGACCCATGTTTCGTCCATGGTTATGAATCGACGCAAAAACATGGCTTTATTGCTGCGAAACATTGTTAAACACTCGATGGAAACATCCTTACGTTGCTGTTTGTGCTCCATTGTGAGCAAACGTGGCACCCATCTTGCGCACAGCTTTCTTATGTCGAAATTTTCGGTCAAAATGCGACGCACAGCACTTTTTGAAATGCCTGCCATGTCTGCTATCTCGCGCACTTTTAGTTGACGGTCATTCAATACCATTTTGTGGATTTTCTTCACATTTTCTGACGTAGTGACTTCACTTGGTCGACCACTGCGGTGTTCATCTTGGCAGCTCGTACGACCTCGCTTAAACTCAGCTACCCAATATTTGACCGTTGTAAACGAAGGAGCAGACTTCCCCAGAGTAGTATCCAATTGGGCTTTGATATTGGTTGGGCTTAGACCTTTCAAATGAAAGTATTGTATCACATAACGATGTCCGATTTTTTCCATATTTACCAATTCACTGAGAGTGTTCACTTTGGATGTCTGTAAAAAAAATAATAATAAACGTAATGTTATGAATTTTTCACATTAAGTTGTTGAAAGGTGGTATTGTCAATCGCAGTAATTGTTTTTTTAAAACTACCTGTATTCATAATTCAGGTCGGGTACTTTTGGGACTACCCTCGTAATTGAACTTGCAAGATGTTTATTGTTCAAGGCCAAACTGAATAAAAGTTTTTGGGCAGAAGCAGTTAACACGGCTGTATACTTGAAAAATAGATCGCCGGCTTCAGGTTTAGACCAAAAGACACCGATTGAAGTATGGACTGGACAAAAACCTGATCTTAGTCATGTCAGAATATTTAGGAGCCCAGTAATGATGCATGTTCCTAAAAATAAAAGGTTGAAATAAGACAAGAAAGCAATTCAATTTATATTAGTGGGATACCCAGAGAACGTGTAAGGTTACAGATTGTATAATCCAGAAACTAGAAAAATATGTACCAGCGGAGATGTCATTGTAATGGAAAATGATACCACTCAGATAGAAATAAACTAAGGACAGATAGAAAAACAGCAATTAGTACAAGAGGGAAGTTCTACAGAAGAAAGTGAAACAACATTGACAAATCAGGACGATCCAACTTATGTATATGATTCAGAAAAAAGTACAACTTCAACTGTAGGAGAGTCTTATTAGACATTATCTGAAGAATCGGATCTATCTAAAAATGAAGAGCCTCGATTGGTGGAAAAGCGAATCAGGAAACCTCCTGAAAGATATGGTCTTACAAATCTTTGTGTTTCAGATGAACCAGAGTCTTGGGCTAAAGACATAACTTATGATGAAGTTACCAACGGTCCAGAGAAAGACAAGTGACAGCAGGCTATGTCCGATGAACTTCAAGCGTTTGAAGACAACCAAGCGTGGGAGATTGTTAGCCAAGAGGAGGCAGATAGAGAAGTATAGTGCAAATGGGTGTTCAAGAAAAAGTCAGAAAGCAATAACAGTGTCAGGTATAGAGCTAGGCTTGTGGTGAAAGGTTATACTCAACAGCATGGAGTAGATTTTAATAAGACATACTCACCATTTCTCAGGTACTCTATACTTAGACTTCCGTTTGCATTAAGTGTAAACTTAATATTTAATAATTAAGTGTATTTATTTTGAAATCACTCATCTTGATGTAGTTACAGCATTTTTAAATGGTTTTTTAACAGAAAATTTGTACATGCAGACACCTCCTAGTTTAAATTGTCCAAGTAATTGTGTTCTTAAACTTAAAAAGGCAGTTTATGGTTTAAAGCAGTCTGCTAAGGCATGAAATGCCAGAATAAATGATTGTTTGATAGATATGGATTATGTAAAGTCAGTTTCAGAATCATGTTTATATAGTAAAAAATGTAAAAATGAGCAGACTATCATTGCAATATTTGTTGATGATTTTTTCATTTTTTCTAATAGTAAGACTATGACTAATGATTTAAAGGAAAAGCTTATGTCAAAATTTAAAATTAAAGACTTAGGTCAAATAAAAAGGTGTTTAGGCATGCGAGTGAAATATGATAATTGTATCTCCATTGATCAGGAACAATTTGTAAAACAAATTCTTAAAAAGTTTTATATGAATGATTGTAATACTAAAGATACTCCAATGGAATGTAATTTGAGATTAGATAAGGCAGAATGTGTTCACAAACAGTTTTTCTATCAACAGCTTATAGAAAATCTTATGTATTTGTCAGTATCAACACCTTCAGATATATCATATAGTGTGAGCTATCTTAGCCAATTTAATAATTGTTTTAGTTCAGTTCATTAGCATCATGCAAAAAGAATTTTAAAATATTTGCAAAAAACTAAGTTTTATGGTTTGAAGTTTACTAAAGACACTTGTAATTTAGAAGGTTTCGTAGATGCTGACTGGGCTTCAAATACTATAGATAGAAAATCCTACACAGGGTTTCGCTTTAAATTGTCAGGTTGTGTGGTATCCTATGCATGCAGGGAGCAACAAACAGTAGCATTGTCGAGTACTGAAGCCGAATACATGGCCATTGCTGAGGCATGTCAAGAGGCAATGTATTTAAAAAGTCTTTTATCGGATATTGTTGATTGTAACTATACTGTAGTAATTTACAACGGTAACCAGGGAGCTCAAAAGTTGACAGAAAACCCTTTATTTCACAAACGAACTAGGCACATAGATGTGCGCTACCATTTTATACGAGAAGCGGTTTCTAATCAGCTTGTAAAAATTGTTTATCTGTCAACATCTGAGATACCTGCCGATATATTAACGAAAAGTCTAAGTGGTGCTAAACATAACTATTTTGTAAAATTATTAGGAGTTCAAAATGTTTAAAAATGTCAAGGTCAAATTATTGCTCTTGGTTTTGTTATAAATTGATATTAGATTATTTTGATAAGGGGTGCTGTTGGAATATGTTTATTTATATCAAAATAATACTGGTTTACTTCATTGCAACGCCATCTAATGATTTAAAAATGTACTACGATAGTAGTGTACCATAGCTAAATGAAAGCAATTAAAATTAGTCTATTCTCAACCAGTAACTCATTCGTTTTTATTAAGTTATAGAGCCTCGAAGAGCGATATGACCCGAGTGGTATTCTGGGCCGAAACGGGTGAATCTTTAAACGCGTTTTTCTCGAAGTAAAGTTTTTCAAATTTGCTGCCATCGTAACTCAAAGAGCAATTATCCGATTGACTTCAAATTTGAACTGAGAACTCTTGAATATATTTACTCTACAATAGCGTTGGGTTTTTTTGATTGGCTGAAAATTGACGATTTGGCATTAAAAAAGCGACCATATTTTTGACCAAAAAAAAAACTTTTTTTTAATAACTACGCCATTTTGATAAATTTTGATGTTTTTCGAAAATTCTACGACATTGTTAGGAAATACCTTCTAGTTCAAGGACTTTTTTTTTGGTTTCAGCTACTCATTCGGCCGAAATCGTGGTAGCAGTGGAGTAACTTTTTTTTTTGGCGTCTTCGAAGACAGCGCATAAGTCGCTTATTTTTCAATATTTTCTGATAATATTATGGAATATAGTTTAAATATAGCTTGATATGCTGTTATATTTTAAAAATGTTTTATGAAGTATTTTTCTTTTAAAAAATTCCCGAAAATCACCCAAATTTTCAGCGTTCACACTGGTATAGCCCCTTAAGGGGTATTGGGGGCCAGAAAATGGAATTTGATGAAATTACTTTAGCAGTAGATTTATTTATGATGTCAGCGAAAACTACTAACCATCCTGTGATCATTGGCACTAATGTGCTTAACCGAGAGGATGTTACGTACGAGGGCAGTCCCAAAAGTACCCGACCCGACTAAGAAAACAGTAAGAAAATTGCGAAAATGTTTTTTATTTTTCAACATATTCTCCTTTCAGTTCGATACACTTCTCCCAACGATGTTCAATAGCTTCGATACCCGCTTTATAGTAGAAACCGTCAAGCTCCTCAAAATATCTATTAACCGCAGACTCTACCTCTTCATTGTTGGCGAATCTTTTGCCGCCGAGCTATTTTTTCAAATTCGGAAAAAGAAAATAATCCAAGGGAGCCAGATCTGGCAAATAGGGTGCGTGAGAAAGTAATTCGAACTTCAACTCATTGATTTTAGCCATTGCAATGACGCACGTGTGGACTGGTGCGTTGTCGTGATGAAACAACACTTTTTTTTTGTCAGATGCGGCCGTTTTTTCTTGATTTCATCACTCAAACGTTGCAATAAGGCTGCATAATATGCGCCGCTGATAGTTTTTCCTTTTTCGAGATAATCAATAAATATTATTCCACGCGCATCCCAGAAAACGGATGCCATGACCTTGCCAGCTGACTGAACTATCTTTGCTTTCTTTGGAGCCGGTTCTTCCTTTTTAGTCCACTGCTTTGACAGCTCCTTGGTCTCAGGTGTAAAATGATGGACCCATGTTTCGTCCATGGTTATGAATCGACGCAAAAACTCGGCTTTATTGCTGCGAAACATTGTCAAACACTCGATGGAAACATCCTCACGTTGCTGTTTGTGCTCCATTGTGAGCAAACGCGGCACCCATCTTGCGCACAGCTTTCTTATGTCGAAATTTTCGGTCAAAATGCGATGCACAGCACTTTTTGAAATGTCTGCCATGTCTGCTATCTCGCGCACTTTTAGTCGACGGTCATTCATTACCATTTTGTAGATTTTCTTCACATTTTCTGACGTAGTGACCTCACTTGGTCGACCACTGCGGTGTTAATCTTGGCAGCTCGTACGACCTCGCTTAAACTCAGCTACCCAATATTTGACCGTTGTAAACGAAGAAGCAGACTTCCCCAGAGTAGAAGCCAACTGGGCTTTGATGTCGGTTGGACTTAGACCTTTTAAATGAAAGTATTGTATCACATAACGATGCCCGATTTTTTCCATATTTACAAATTTACTGAAAGCGTTCACTTTGGATGTCTGTAAAAAAAATAATAATAAACGTACCGTTATCAATTTTTTACATTAAGTTGTTGAAAGGTGGCATTGTCAATCGCAGTAATTGTTTTTTTAAAACTAACTGTATTCATAAGTCAGGTCGGGTACTTTTTGGACTACCTTCGTAATTGATTAGAAATTATTTAAACCGATTGATATTCATTAAAATCGATTTAAATTTAATCGGTTCTAATAAATTTTAGTCGATTTTAATTAGTGTTATCGATTATTCCTAGCAGGGAACTTAAACATAGTCAAAGCCATCCTTATATTAGAGATCCCCTAGACGTGAAACTTTCAATTTCAGGTAACATCTGCCTTGAAAAAGTAAAGTGTAATGTTCACAAAACATTATTGGTTATGTAACGTCGATTTACATAACGCCGTTTTTTTTTTTTTTTTTTTATTTCTTATCCTCCTATTCTTCTTCCCCTTATCTGTTATATATTATAATATGATATAATTTAGTTATAATTTATTTTTTTTTAATTTAGTATTCATTTAAATTTAATATTACAATATTAGCTATTTAAGTTAGTTACAAATTATTTAGAATATATTTATATTTTTTTCTTTCAATTTACTTATTTAAGTTAATTATAAATTATTTAGAATTAATTGAACGAATATATTCATATTTGAATAGCTAATTATTTAATATATTTGTAATGAAGCATTCTTTTCTCTCTCTCTCAAACCACAAGAAAGTTCCAAAAAGTATCACGAGCCGCGCGTAGCAAACTGCAAACGCTGCACCGATTCCCACAATCGAAAATACGAAACTTGCAAATTCCGATACATCTTTATTCGGAAGGGGGAGAGAAAATTCTAGGTGGAAACCGAGGTAATGGACCAGGCGACGGTGAAGAAAAAATCTATTCCTCGGACTCTCAACGCTCTCAGACTCGCAGAGTCGGGGTCAAGTCTAAATCGCTGCCGTTTATACAACTTCATACTACAATCACCCGATACCAGCCAAAACCTTAGAGAGAGTGTGTGTGAGAGAGAGAGAGAGAGAGAGAGAGAAAGAGAGAGAGAGAGAAAGGGGGGAGAGAGAAAGAGAGAGAGAGAGAGAAAGAGAAAAGAATTGCCTGCCGCTACTATTTTACTAAATAAAGTAAGTTTGATTGTATTTATTCTTTCTTATTTTTCTTTTTTCCAATTATTCTTTTTTTCCTCCAAAGGAATTTTTGGCCGAAAAGCGGTCGATCGTTCCTCTCCTTGTGACACACGTTTGCTAGGACCTTTTCCAGAGCAAGGCTCGAGGTTGACTCCGTTTTTTAAATAGAGCCTCCTGCATCTGCTCAATCCTGAAACGCACACTTATCCCTTACAAATTTCATAACCCAAAACTCGGCCGTCCCACGCTTAAAAGCTTCGGTACTTAGGCGCTAAAAGGCAAAACTATTCGGCGTATTTTTTTTACGCAAATGTAACACCGACATACTAATCTTTTTAGAGGCCCTAGAGGGATTTTGAGTTGTTGAAAAAATCAAAATTCTCAAAACTCGAGACTGCAAGTTACTAAATTTTTCATATTTTCCATATTTACATCTCTTTTTTATCTTTTCTTTTTACTTTCTTTATTTAAAAAGAAAATAATACGCTACAAATAAATTTTAATGAAAGTTTTTAAGTAAAGTAACACATCGTTCAATAAGTCCCGAAACTAACAACGAAAACAACATTTTTTTTAAAAATTATTTTTATTCATCAATATAATCTCCTTTTGGAATAATACAATCTTTCCAACGCCTTTCCAACATTTCTATACCATGTTTATAGAAGGATTTATCCTTTGCTTCAAAATAGGCTTCAGTTTAGGCAATGACTTCCTCATTCGAGCCAAATTTTTTTCCCAGGAGCATTTTTTTGAGATCAGCAAAGAGCCAGTAGTCGCTGAGGACTAAATCTGGCAAATACGGGGGGTGGGGAAGCAAATCAAAGCCCAATTCGTTCAAGTTTGCCATTGTTTTTATGGACTTGTGGCATGGTGCATTGTCTTGGTGAAAAAGGATTTTTTTCTTCTTCATGTGCGGTTGTTTTGCTGCGATCTTCTCCTTCAAACGTACTAACAAGTCAATATAATAATCACTGTTGATCGATTTACCTTTTTCCAGGTAGTCAATGAAAATCACGCCATGTGTATCCCAAAAAACAGACGCCATGACTTTGCCAGCAGACTGCTGAGTTTTTGGACGCTTTGGACGGCTTTCGCCAGCCATGCGCCACTCAGATGATTGTTGACGTGAAATTTTCACACGTTTCATGTAAAGGTTCGCACTCTATGGAAACGTGGCCATTTTGGTACTACAAGCACCATCTCTGGGTTAGTCTCGGGACTTATTGAACGATGTGTTAATTAATATCTGAAGTGTATAAATAAAATAAAAATAAAATTGAAAAAACTTAATAGTAAATTTTTTTCAACTAGACAAATATTCAAATTAAAAATTAAATTAAATTTCATCGAATTTATTAAACCACTAAATAATAATGTAACTTCGGGTGTTACTCTTTTAGCTGTGGTTAAGCTACACCGCTATTTTGCCGTTTTTGAGCCTAAACATTGAAGCTTATGGGCTCGGGGCGGCGAAGGATATAGTTTGTAAGCGTTTGTTTGGGAGAGGTGTGTGTTTCCAGGATTGAGCAGATGCAGGAGGCTCGGTTCCTGAAATAGGAATCAGCCTCGAGCCCTGCTCTGAATAAGCTCCTACTAAGATGATAGTGGATAGCAGAATAGTCGGCCGCGTTTTGGCCAGTAATTCTGTCGAAGGATTTTAAAAAAAGATTTCAAAACATTTAAATCCAAACTCACTTTTTATTTAAGAATCTAGTGGTGCGCGACAAATCCTCTCTCTCTCTCTTTCTCTTTTTGTTCCTGTTGCAGTGGGTGAACTCGTTATTTTCTTTTTCTTATTTATTTGTAAAGTTGAATGGTCTGCTTGTCGTAGATGGTGCGTAGTTGCTTTCTTGTAATTGTGTAGATGATTCCTTTGTAATGTTTCCTTTGTAGATTGCGTAGAAATGTTTTCTTGTAGTAATGTTTCTAACTTGTTTCCTCGAGTGCTACCTGAGATCTGCTTCGTCTAGAAGATCCGTAGAAGTGTTTCCGTAGTAGTTGTGTTTTTAACTTGTTCCCTCGAGTGTTGCTTGAGGTCTGCTGCTTAATGAAAATTTTGTGCCGTATTCAAGTGCGTCGGGGAAGTTGCTTGTTCAGCAATTTGGGAAATTCTGGAAGAGGCCAAGTTTCTCGGGCCCCCTCTTCCAGGCGGGCTTCTCGGCCCGAGGGAGGGAGAGTGAGAATTAGAAAGAGAGAGATGATCCATTTTTGCGAAATTTTTACATGAGTTCATTATTTATTATTTACCATAAAATTATGTTAATTTAAATTGTACGATAATGTTTTATTTAAAATTTAACGCATATTACAAAAAAGAACGAAGTTTTTCGTCGCATTTTGAGTGATTAATTTACATAATGATTTTTAGATAAAGAAAGGTTGCTACTATGGACACGAGTAATTTATAATTACAAAAAGAAATAATTGTAGAATAATAGTTTAAATAATCATTCTTTAGAAGTTACAATTTTTAATTAATGGATTGTTGGAGAAGTACTTGTTTGATCAGCTTTGTTTTCAAATATTTGTTAGTACGATTAATATTGTTAATAATATGAAAATAATTATTCGGTTGGACAAAGAATTAATTTTAATTACAAAATGCAAGTTTTAACGCAACCATCTTTGTATAATTTCGCTTATAATGTAGCATGTCGCGGACTATTATTACAAATATAAAAATTTTATTCTATAAAATATAAGACCAGTAATAATTAGGATCGTCGAATCGTCGCCAAATAGTAAAATTTAAACTAGAGGAAATAATAGGTGCGTGTAACAGCTAGTCATAGGCCTATTAATTAGTTATTTATTTTAATATATATATATATATATATTTATTTATTTATTTATTTATTTATTTAATTAATTAATTAATTAATTAATTATTTATTTCAAAAATTATTAAGAGTGTATTTTAAGAGGAATTTAGGACATTCCAGGTTATTGCGTGGTGTCCTAAAATACGCTATAGATGCTTACTAAAAAAAGAACTACCTAACAAAAATTGAATAAAATTCGTATTGACCGACTTAGTGATCTATTTATAGAAAGAAGAATATTGTTTTCAACTGTGTATGCATGATTTGATGTTTATTTGAGTGTGATTGCGTGATGGAAAATATATTCCGGTATCACATAGTTTTGTTTATAAAAATTGTATCGTAATCAGTTGCGTTTAGCGAAAGCGGCTATTTTTTATAGGTCATTTGCGCATTTAACTATCGGCTAAGCTTGGATTAAGTATGTTAGTGGAGGAGGCTTTATTGTGGTAGGAGAGGCAGGAAAAAAAACGGAGCTCGTGTACCGACGTTACAATAATAATACATAATTAAAAATTCAATAATAAGAATATTAAAGAAAAAATGACACTTATTACATAAAAATTCTGAACGCCGAACGACTTTTTTTTTCTCTTGACATCAAAAATTGAAATATTTTTATATATTGCAAAAGCATAGGTGACTTTTTTTCCAAAAAAAAAATGCTGCAAAGTATTAGGTTGCTGCAGATGAAATGGCCGATTTAGCAATGACATAAAGTTGGCTGCAATTTTAGTGTATTATGTTGCTACGACTATGCTGCACGACTTTATGCACAACGTTTTCCGAACAGGAGACATCCAAACAGGGTAACCATTCGTGATCTGGCTGCAAAAGCTCGAGAAGGGAGAATGACACGTGAAAGCTCTCATCACGAATATGATGAAAATGACGCACGTGCCATAACTGTTCTTGCACTTGTGCATATGAATCCCAATATTAGTAGCTGTCGAATACAACGAGAAACAGGCATATCTCGGTCAGTGGTGCTAAAAATTCTGAAGACAACTAAGTATCATGCTTACCATATTGCATTAACGCAAGCATTAACACCAGCTGATATGGTAGCACGTGTTCGGTTCTGTCAATGGGCTTTGCGAAAGATTCAACGTAACAACCAATTTCTTAGGTACGTTCTTTCCTCTGACGAAGCTACCTTCCAAAGCACTGGGCATTTAAATAGACACAACAGTCATTATTGGTCAGGCGTTAATCCTCACTGGCATACATCTATTGACAATCAACATCGATGGTCAGTAATGGTCTGGTGTGGTATTGTAAATGGGTACTCAATTGGACCCTACTTTTTTGATGATAATGTAACTGCTGCAAGATATTTCTCAGAGGTGATTTGTTTATTTTAATGGAGAATGTGGATCTAGGAACCAGGCAACAGATGTGGTTCTAAAAATACGGGGCACCTCCACATTTTGCACGCATTGTACGAGATCACTTAAATGAGCAACACCCCAATCGATGGATTGGTCGCGGTGGACCATTTCTATGGCCTCCCCGTTTACCCGATTTAATATCACCTGATTTTTACTAATGGGGATGTTGAAAGATTGCATTTACGCACAGCAGCCGACGACGCGAGACGATATGAAAGAACGTATACGAACAGCTTATGCGGCAATACCCCGGACTGTGTTATTACAAACAGTGGACAACCTTCATAAAAGATTAAACTTGTGTTAACAGGAAAATAGAGACAATTTTGAACAGCATCTTCGTTGTTAGTTCTTAAGGCCGAATTGTAAGAGGCAAGGGGACTCACATTAAAAAAGCTTCCCATGGGGACATGCTTCTACTACGTCCACGTCGTTGTCCCCGGGTAACGCCAAAAGTAGAATAAACATTTTCATCAAAACAGATTTTTTTTAAACGTATTTATCCACAGAGTTCTAATTTGCAGAACACGATGTGTATTCTTCGAACAATTCTAATTCGGTAACGATTTTTGTACGCATTTTTAATTTTGTCGATTACAGTGACATCTGTCACGAATCTAAAAAATGTTCCAAACAAAATTTCCATATTTTCCATATTTGAATCAGAATCTGCAATATAAAATTGGGGTACCCATTTCAGATTTTTAAGTTGAAACCGCTCCATACGGGGGGTTAGAGGGGGGGGGGTCGATTGTGGTGTCATTGCATATCCCCTATCCAGATTAACAAATTTTCCTTTTCTCCCTTATCATGTGCGTAGTTGTTGAAATATTTGCCTCGATAGATTAAAACTGCCGATTACAGCGCCATCTGTCACGCATTGAAAAAAATGTTTGAGACAAAACTTTCATATTTTTGACGCAGAATCAGAATCTTTAATAAAAAATTGGGATTTCCATTTAAAATTCGCGATTTGACCCTCAACTTTCAAATTTGACCTCAAGGTCAGAGTTGGATGACCCCCTTCAACTCCTACAACTTTTGTCTGAAACATTTTTTGATATAACCATCTCCCTTTGAAGTTACTTCGACCGATAGATTAAAACGGACCACCCTGTTTATATATATATATATATATATATATATATGTAATCGATTCGATGAAAATAAATTTTTCCACGTAAAAATAAAAAATTATTTAAAAAAAAATAAAACGTTAACCAGACAGCTAGGTAATACATCTCTTATATCGGTAAATTTTCGTTTGGCGTGATGAAAACGTACCACGGTTACGAGTATGTAGAACTTGAGAACGGGTGCATTTGTCCGGCTATATACTTGTATATTTCCATCTACCCAAAGTCTTAAATAGACAGTTAACTACGTGAATGATTGGAGTCAAAAATACGATCCGAATTATGAGAAAGAATCGTTAGCTCGAAGAAAAAGAAACAATCAACTGTGCAAAAAAATTTACCCAAAGAGATTGAAGTTCTCACAAGTCACTAATAACAGAGAAATAGATAGAAAATTATCGATAAAATAGAAGAGCAATAAAATTTACGCATTAAACAAAAAATTGAAGGAATCTTCTCAATTTTACATAGCGTAGAATATTCTTGATAGTACAAACGATGATTAATTAATAATTAAAATTTGCAGATAATTTCTAAAATACCTAAAAAGAAGAAAGACATTCAGAAAGAAAAGCCGATCGACTGACGGATACAGGAAGCCGATCCGCAACGGCAATACACACTAATGAAATATCTAGAAGAATGGTAAGAAAACTGATCAATGACCCTTTCAGTTATATAGAGCGCTATTCGAATAAATAATTCACAATATTAAAATCGGTGCGAAGCAATTCGAACTCTTTTTTCTCCACCCTTCCAGTAAAAATTATTCTTTTTATACGCAATAAATCTCTTATTCTTTTTAATCTAAATTCACTTGACATCTTATTTTCTTTTTTAGAGTTATCATTGTAACAATCAATGAATCTTTTTTCGTGTAATAAGAATAATATTAAAAATAATCACAAGGATGATAATGATTAGTGTATAAAATAAGGAACATCTGTCCATAATATTGCGAAAATTAATGAAGTATACTACTATGATCAAAGAGTAAAACCAATTTTAAATTTAAATTTCGCGGGTTTATCGATTTGACCAAACTTTTTTTTTAAGTTGGTAGCACTGTGAGAAATATCTGCGTCAAATTTCATGACAATATATTCATTAGTTTGCAAGTAATGTTCGTTTTTGTGAACATTAAAAAATGATTCCGGCGATTTTTATAATGTCAGATTTTAGTGAGCAAAGAAGTTGCATTAAATTTTGTCTTCAAAATGAAATTTTTTGTGCAGAAACGTTCAGAATGTTCCAAAAGGCCTTTAGTGAGCAGATTTGTCAGGAAGAAATGTTCATAAGTGTTACAAACAGTTCAAAAAAAGCAAAGACAGCGTCCAAGACAAAGAGCGTCCAGGACGACCATCGACATCAACTGATGAGAAACACATAAAAAAAATCAAAAACCTTGTGCTCAAAGATCGTCGGTTAACAATTAGAGACCTTGTTGATACTGTTGGCATATCATTTGGATCGATTCAAGCAATTTCAAAAGATCATTTGGGTCTTAAACGCGTTGAATCTTGATTAGTTAAAAAAACACTCAATTTTTTTTAAGAAGAGCTTCGTGTCAATGTGTGCCAAGAGATGCTTTCTTACTACCAGAACGTCATGGAACGCATTATTACGCGAGAAGATCTATGCCTACAATCCAGAAGCAGCCGATCAATCGAGCGAATATCGTGCCAAAGGTGAAGCAAGACCAAAAAGATCACGTCAAAGTCGTTCAAAAATCAAGGTCATGTTGACAGTTTTCTTCGATTCTCGTGTTGCTGTGCATTTAGAATTTCTTCCGCCGGGCCTAACTGTTAACAAGGAATATTATTTGAGTATTATGCGTCGTTTGCATAAAGCTATTCGCAAAAAAAGGCCGGAATTGTGGCAAGAAAACTCATGGTTTTTGCATTACGATAATCCACTGTCTCACACCGCATTTATTATTTGCGACTTTTTGGCCAAAAATTCAACTCATATCGTTTCACAATCACCTTACTCGCCTGATTTAGCGCCGTGTGACTTCTGGCTGTTCAATAAACTCAGAAGACCATTTCGGGGACATCATTTTGACTCAATTGAGGAGATTGAACGTGAATCGCTGCGTTAATTAAAGGCAATTCCGGAAAAAGACTTTTCTGACTCTCTCGAGGATTGGAAAATACGTTGGCATAAATGTATTGTGCCAGGCGGGGACTACTTTAACCCTTTGGGGCACGGTGGTATTAAAAATGTCCCACCATTTTGATGCGTGGTAGCGCATGGTGGGACATTTTTTGACCCAGCTCGAAATATTGGAATAGCTGTTTTTATATCATTTTATATCCTTATTAATAAAAATATACCAATTTTATTCCATTTTGGATGATATAAAATTTCTGTGCAACATGGGTATTTTTATTTTCTTAAATTCCGTGCATCAAAGGGTTAAAAGCAACGAAATAGATTTAGATGAATAAATAGAGAAATTAAAAGAAATAAATTAGTATTATTTTTTGATCGTAGTAGTACATATATAAAATAAAGAAAGAGTATCGCGCCAACAAAAATGAGAATTAACAACTAATTAAGTAATTTAACAACTGATGTTACTCAACAATCTAGAAATTAATGCAACTTAACATAATTATAAAATACATAAATTAAATTTAAATATAATAATGATAGAAGAATATAAAATATAAAAATATGTATACATATAAAACAGAATTAATAAGAAAAAACGCGTTAATACTAGCAATAAATTAGGATTAGAAAAAAGGCAATCACAAACCGATCGATTAAAATTTTCTTTATTTTCTAGATGGACTTGGTGAAAATAATTATTTTCTTATGTCTTCTCGCTCCAGTTTACAGTCTTATTGGTTACGACTGTAGATCGCAACACCTGAACATAACCACTATATCTCTGCTAGAAGTAGGTGAATGCGAACTCCCCGAAAACTCTGTAAATGTAACGTCGTTACATACAATTACTACAAATAGTAAACTATCGCCAAACTCATGTAACACAGTATAAAGTAGAGATGCAGCGGACTGTATACCATTGCGGAATGTCCTCTCACAATTCAATAGTAAATCATCATCAGGCCGAATTCATACATGAGATTAGTAGAAGAGCGTGCAAACAGATGTAGTATAAAACAGGAATATTCACATACGAAGACGACACAGCGATAAACGAGATTAAAATTAACTCTACCGAAACGCACCCTATCACTTACGCAGGAATACTCAGTAAAGATGGGAGATGTTCCGAAAGCGTTTACCGAGACCCTTATGGTGCTTGGGAAAAAGTAGTTTCACAAAGATAACTGAAAATCACATTGAAAGAACACTTTGCATAAATTTATCTTGAAAAGTATAAAATCCATTTAAACTCTGTAACATCGTGCACCCTCTTTGACTCTTCCTGCATCGACTTCGAAAACGGATATACCTATTGGGATAGTCTCCCAACAGACCAGTGTGAATTCGATCGATACGGAGTCTTGTATGAAGGACTAGCCAATAAAATTACTGAAATCAATATCGATAACGGAAAAATTGTATATTCTCTAACCACCGACGATGTAACTTTCGCGCTGGCAAGTAGGGAAAGCGAAAATTTATACGGATATATTGTAGTAAAAACAGAACGCTCTAAACTATTTATTTTAGAAACTGGCAAGGGCATCTCTTTTGCTAGACCGGGAGAATGGGTATCGCTCGATAACCTAAACATATTTGCGTATGTGAACTCCAAGTTTGTGTATGTGGAAAAATATACCAGGGCATAGGTACAGTAATTGTATTAGGTTGCTGCAGATAAAATGGCCGATTTAGCAATGACATAAAGTTGGCTGCAATTTTAGTGTATTATGTTGGCACAAGGTGGCGCAAATAATATGACATATTGAAGTATAAATACTGCTACCTTGGTTTATGGAGTCATTTCTGTTTTGCACTTCATAGTGATCGTAAAAACAAAAAGAAAAAGTAAACATGGAAAAGAATAAAAAACGGCTACTTTTACTATACGAATTTAAATTAGAGCACAACGTAACGGAAGCAACAAGGAATATCAACGCATTTGGGCCTGATAGTTAGCGAACGAACCACTCGGCGGTGGTTCAAAAAATTTCGATCCGGAGATATGGACCTTGGAAATGAGCCACGTGGACACCCAGGACCATCGATCGATAACGACGAGCTGCGTGCATTAGTGGAGTATGTTCCCTGCCAAACTATAAGGGATCTTGCCGAGAAATTAGGCGTTTACAATTCGACAGTTTGCCGCCACTTGCAACAACTTAGAAAAGTAAAAAAGCTTGACAAATGGGTTCCCCATGATCTTACCGAGCAAAACATGACGTAGTAAATGAAGATTACAAGTTCTCTTCTCTCCCACAACAAAATGGAACCGTTCTTGCACCGAATGGTGACCTGCGATAAAAAGTGGATTAATACGCTAATCGTCGCCGATCGGCCCAATGGCTAGATGCCGATGAAGCGCCAAGACACATGCCGAAACCAAGCCTTCATCCAAAATAAATAATGGTAACTGTTTGGTGGTCTGTAGCTGAAGTTATCCACTATTCGTTCCTGCAACCTGGCGAAACCATCAATGCTGAGAAATACTGTGCTTAACTGGATGAAATGCATCAGAAATTGATAGTCCAACGACCTAGGTTTGTCAACAGGGATGGACTGATACTGCTTCATGATAACGCACGACCTCATGTATCGAGAACAACGGTCCAAAAATTAAACGAGTTGTGCTATAAGACTCTTCCTCACCCTCCATATTCACCAGACCTCTCACCAACAGATTATCATTTCTTTAAACATTTGGATCACTTTTTGACAGGTAAAAGATTTAACAATGAAGCTGCTGTCAAAAATGCCTTCGAGGAGTTTCTTCAAATCAGAAACTCGGACTTCTACAAAACTAGAATAAAAGTACTTGTATCTCGTTGGAAAAGTGTGTTGCATCTATTGGTACCTATTCTGATTAAATAAATTGTCTTTATGAAAAGTTACAGCAGTTTAAAAATTTATTACTAAATCAGCCATTTCATCTGCAGCAACCTAATACTATAGCGTGATACAACAACAATGCAGAATAGAACGGCAGACATTGTAAAATACTTTAGCAATTGCCAACTATTCACTAGACGAATTCGCCTACAATCTTATGAAAGGACCAGTATAAATGGCGACTACCGCCGGGGAAGTCGTACACATTATCAAATGTGTGCTTGTAGAAGTTAAGCTCTATCATGGCAAGCCCTGTTATGTAGAACTGGAAGTATCTTGGAACAACCGGGCACATTTTTAACCCCGACAACTCACATCTTGGAGTCACATGGTACTCGGATATCGTGTAACGCCATACTACCAGCCTTTTTCGTGGTCAACGAGGAATGGATGAAAATTATGCCAAGACCAGTAGACGGCAAACCACCTATAGTCCTAAAACCATTTACAAAGATGACTTAGAAGTATATAAACCCTTCTTCTCTCGCAACAAGCGGGATTTAACACATCGTTCAATAAGTCCCGAGACTAACCCAGAGATGGTGCTAGTAGTACTAAACTGGCCACGTTTCCATAGAGTGCGAACCTTTACATGAAACGTGTAAAAATTTCACGTCGATCGGATTACAGGCAGCAGAGTTATCGAGGTTAGAGTAAAGTCACTTTGTAATTTGTTTGAAAAATGGAAAAAAGCGAGTTTCGCGTATTGATAAAACATTGTTTTTTAATGGGTAAGAACACCGTATAAGCCCAGCAATGGCTTGAAAAACATTACCCGGACTCCTCTCCATTCAAACCAACGATTTGTCGTTGGTACGCTGAGTTTAAACGTGGTTGTACGGACACAAACGATGCGAAACGTTCGGGTAGGCCATTGGAAGCCGTTACGCAGGAAAATGTGAGTGAAGTGTTAAAAATTGTAATGAAAAATCGCAAAGTGAAGGTCCATGAGATTGCAGAAATGACACAGATATCATCTGGAAGCGTATTTACAATCCTTCATGAAAAATTGAGCATGAAAAAGGTTTTTTCCAAGTGGGTGCCGCGATTGCTTTCAGTTGAACAAAAACAGCAACGAGTCGACGATTCAGAGAGCTGTTTATCGCTATTTACTCGCAATGAAAAGAATTTTCTGCGTCGATACGTGACCATGGATAAAACATGGATACATCATTTCACTCCGGAGTCGAATCGGCAATCATCTGAGTGGCGCATGGCTGGCGAAAGCCGCCCAAAGCGTCCAAAAACGCAGCAGTCTGCTGGCAAAGTCATGGCGTCTGTTTTTTGGGATACACATGGCGTGATTTTCATTGACTACCTGGAAAAAGGTAAATCGATCAATAGTGATTATTATATTGACTTGTTGGTACGTTTGAAGGAGGAGATCGCAGCAAAACGACCGCACATGAAGAAGAAAAAAATCCTTTTTCACCAAGACAATGCACCATGCCACAAGTCCATGAAAACAATGGCAAAATTGAACGAATTGGGCTTTGATTTGCTTCCCTACTCCCCGTATTCGCAAGATTTAGTCCCCAGCGACTACTGGCTCTTTGCTAATCTCAAAAAAATGCTCCAGGAAAAAAATTTGGCTTGAATGAGGAGGTCATTGCCGAAACTGAAGCCTATTTTGAAGCAAAGGATAAATCCTTCTATAAACATGGTATAGGAATGTTTGAAAGGCGTTGGAGAGATTGTATCACTCTAAAAGGAGATTATTTTGATGAATAAAAATGATTTTTGAAAAAAAAATGTTGTTTTCGTTGTTAGTCTCGGGACTTATTGAACGATGTGTTATACTTAACACAACTTGGAACTATTGCAATTGAGAAACCTTCTATACTAAATGAAGTTGTCAGCAAAATCCATGGCCAGAATGCATTCGGCGATGAAGGCACTATCGCTAAACTCCTAAATGAAGATGCCATTGATAAGATTTTGGATTTAGCACGGACAATAGCATGGAAAAAGTTTTGACGTTCGATACAGTTAGCGCTACAACCATTACAATCTTGATGATAATACAAGCTGTGAAGATAATAGTAGGGACCATCGTGAATGGATTCCCACTCCATAGGATGTACAGTTGTTTGGTGCACCTGCTAGCAGCCCTTTAGAATTCTATAGCCAAACTATTCATTGTGATTGCACTACCAACCAAATCCAATCACTCAGACAATAAGGAATCAGCTATATAGATTTAGAGATACAATCGGCAAATCCAGCACTAACGCACGAAAGCCAAGACCCGATCACCACACAATCGACGTCAGTACCACGGTTTACAGGTTCTTGTACGTACACACGCTAGAAAATCCCCGCGTGAGTGTGTCTGGGATGCGCCACCACTATTCCTGGTACTGGGATGCGCTTGCCGGTTGATACTGTGACGTCCGTCGCGAAATCGCATGCAAATTAGTCTAAGAGCGTGTATACTACAGCTGAAAGTAATGTTCTTCTTCCTTTTTTTTTCTTTCTCAAAAAATAATTCCAAGCGTGAGATAGCCGGATCGATAAGCCAGTCAATATGAGTTTTAGATGGTAAGAAGGAAACCCTCAGTCTAAAGATCACCTCCTGTTACCAACGGTGTTATAAATGTTATTTACATTCATAATCCATATTGTTAAAAGATAACTTTTATTTAAACATCAGAGAATAAACATCTTCGCCGCGATTTAAGACGTCGCGAGATAACCGCGCGTACATCAAAGATTGGCCCGAATGTTTACAGCACGTTTCCGTTTTTGCTTGGAATGCTAAACAATATTTTTCGGTACACTCTTAATAAAAATTTCTGTACATGAATTTAATAATTAATTTAAAATAATATCAAAAGATCTGCAACAAGCAAAATTTCCGCCGTCGCATGCACCAGTTAATTATAATATAAATTCGAGACATGATTTAAGTAATTTTCAATATTCTTCTGGTTTCATTAAACCTTTGACTTATAATAAAAGCTACTATTCTGGGTAAATTCAAAAATCAAATTATTAATTCTTAACTAATAACTTCAATTCTCAAATTATTATTATTATTATTTTATTTTACTTCTAATGTAAAAACTTACCCTGTAAACTTATTCATTCCTTATAAATCAATGAAAGGATGTTTAATCTTCATTTATCGCTAATAATTAATTAAGCAAATAAAATAATCACTTATTGATCATTATAATAATTTTTAATCACATAATTCTAATCCTAATAACCGAGTATTGCATTTGTCATAAGAATCATTGTAATGTTGGCGGTTTCCTTAAAATAACTATTATTTTAAGTCTGCGATTATACCAAAATTATTAATAATAATAATACCGTACTTATATTCATCGTAATTAATTTCTTATGTAACTACTCGTAATAATTTTGCGATATATCGTATTAATTTTACTTGGTAATTTTTCCTCCAATAATAATTATCATTATTATTTAAATTCCTTAATATTGTATTATTAATTAATGCTAGAAACGAGTTAAAAGAAATGTTTTGTAAAAGGTATTGTCCGTTTTATTATTATTGTCGCTAAAGCTAGGCATTATAATATTCACCGCTCTTATATAGTATTTTATAGAGTTAATATTTTTATTTTCTCTCCTTTATAATCTATATCGAAAAAATTTTAATTCTAAGGCAGTACTTATCTTTCTTTGCAAGCTTAAAATTATAATACTAAATATTTCAATTGATCATAACTATTGACCAAATAATTTTTTTGCGATATGTTGCATAATTTCTATTTTTAAAAGCAAAATTGTATAAGAATAGTTGCGTTAATCATAACTATACTATTATTTGCATTTTGCAATGTTCTAATTTCAGCTAATAATAATTGTTAATGTGCAGCAATTAATTAAATTAATTGTTTTGAAATTCCTTAATTAATTCCTAACAAGATAATTATTCTTAATTTCCTAAAAATAATGATTATTCCTATTTCCTTATTTCCTTAAAGTAATAATGATTACTATTTCCATAAAACAATAATTAATCTCAATGTTAATTTAGTAAAATAATTATTCTTCAATTCAATTGAAATAACATAGCGAGGAGTACAGACAACGCAAAAACCTCAATAAATATTGATTAAATAACTCTTTGGTTTCACCAAATATAACGTCAATCAAATAATTGATTCTCTGACAGTTCGTAATAACTACCTAAGAATTAATTGAAAATTTTAATTTCTAAAGAATGATCATTTAAACTATTATTTTGCAACTATTTCCTTTTTCTCGAAAATTTCTTAACCCATTAACTCCCAAATGCAAGGAAATTTTTCACCAACTTTGACGTGTTACCAAACTAATTTAAAATCAATATTTTTTTTAAGAAACCGCATTGTCAACTATTTTTTGGGTCGCTCCCTCTCCCTCCCCCCCTCTCTCTCTCTCTCTCTCTCTCTCTCTCTCTCTCTCTCTCTCTCTCTCTCTCTCTCTCTCTCTCTCTCTCTTTGCCTCCTTCCGTCCCTCCCTCCCTGGCCCATGTAAACACTCGATTCTGAGACAATCTAGTGTCCCCAAACTGTGCTTATAAACGAGTAGAAATTTCCGACGGTTTAACGCCTTCATTGGTTAAAAACTTTATGATGACGCGTTGCGCGACGGACGGATGTGCCTCTTGCTTAGTCATGGCTGTACTGAGGACAGAACCGAGCGTGGCCGCTAACTAAGCTGGTTCTCTCACTCCTTATAAACGAACTAGCAACCACCATATCATCTAGTATATCATCTAGTTCAAAGGTACGTGCTAAGCAGAATAGCTAAATTACATTTTCCAGTTTATATTTGATTTAACTTCGTAGTTATAAATTATTTAGAATACGTTTATATTTTTTTCTTTTAATTTAGTTATTTAAGTTAATTATAAATTATTTGGATTTAATTCAACAAATATATATATATATATATATATATATATATACACACAGTAGTCGGAAAAGTTCCCGAACTTTTAAAATAAAAAATCGAAAATTACATCTCTCGAAATTTATTCCATTTAACTTTCAACATAGTCCCCTTCCCTAGATATACACTCATTTGAGCGCTCCATGAGTGATTCGAAGGCTCTCTGGTACTCCTCTGAAGTTATCGCTGTGAGACGCTCGGTGCAAGCCGCTTGAATGCTCGGTACATCTTCAAAAAATCGTCCTTTCAAGGCCATTTTTAGCTTGAGAAATAGGAAAAAGTCGGCTGGAGCCAGATCTAGCGAGTATGGGGCGTGATTGATGCGTGGGATCTTATTTTCGGCGAGATAACGCTTCACAATGTTTGAAGAATGAGCAGGCGCATTGTGATCTAGCAAACTCCACGATCCCGGTTCCTTGCACCGGGGTACTAAACACACGTTTACTCAAGCACGTCTATCTCGGCAACTAATGAACAGATACCAGTAAGAAAATTCTCAGACACTCCAGAGGGATGTAGCAACATAGTACCGGTGTCGTCCAAGAGTTGGCGCCACTCGTACAAGCGCTACAAAATAAGTTCGGGAACTTTTCCGACATACTGTGTATATATATATATATATATATATATATATATATATATATATATATATATATACGCACGGGTACGGGCGCAAGCGCCTTATATACAGCTCATTTACCTTTTTATAACCTCGCTTTCTTTTTTTTTTTTAATATTAAAGCTAAAATATTTTAATACCATTCATATTAGAATCTTTATATATCTGTGTATTTAATGACTACAAAAATTTTTATAAAAAATGACACTTTTATGATAAATAAGGACTTTCTTTCATACCATGTATATTTATATACTCGTATATGATTTTCTCTTACAGTCTGTCAAGTAAGAGCGTGGTCGACTTCACCGACAGGTAATGAAAGATTTCGCTCTAATTCTTTCGCAAGCCGATAGAGGGAAGCTTTGTCCTTGATGCATTGTCAACAAAGATTTAGTTGTCGTTGATCTTTTAAAAGAGAATCACGTTAAACGCCATGAGTGCTAAGTACGCGTCACGCTACGAGGCTGTGTTCCTTTGCATCCACCCGAAAGGTCCCAAAATGTCGCAATCAGCGGCTGCTAAATATATGAAATAGTCGAAGGCATTTGTACAAAAGTGGATACAGCGATATAAAGTGGCTAAAAATGTCGATGATTTACCAGAACGTGGCTCGATAGGAAAAGTGAACAAAAAAGATGAAAAAAGAATAGTGAATCTGTTTTCGCGAAATCCTGCTTTAACACTGCGGCAAGGACAAGCAAAATTAATGGCAATAGGTTTAGATATATCCTACGAAACTATCCGAACCCATCTTCGTTCTCATCATCTGAAATGGCGCAACACAATGAAGAAGCCTCTGTTGACTGAAAAACATGTGACAAAGCGACTCGCTTGGGCGCATGAGAATATTGATAGAGATTTTGAAAATGTCATTTTTACTGATGAATGTTCTATATGGGCACGTTCTGTCCTCACGCGAGCCTGGTCAACTTCCACCAATAGGTTTGTTCAGCGGACCGTAAAACATGGAATAAAGGTGCATCTTTGGGGCTGCTTCTCAAAGCAGGGATTTGGCACTTTGCACCTCTTTACTGACAACCTAAATGCCGAGAAAATGATAAAAATCTACAAAAAGGCTTTACTGCCATCTGCCAAACGATGGTTCATCACAAAAAATGAAGATTGGATTCTGCAGGAGGACAACGGTCCTAAACACCGCAGCAAGCTCTGTACTCAGTGGAAGACTCAACCTGGCATCGTTACATTGGATTGGCCGTCGCAGTCGCCCGATGCAAACCCTATTGAAAATGTGTGGGCATATATTGAACGGAAGCTTCGTGGAAGACGCACATACACATTGAAGCAGTTGTCTTACGAAATTCGTCGGATCTGGAGATTTTTGCCACTAGAATACGCCGTCAAATTAGTAGAAAGCATGCCTCGGAGATGCCAGGCAATTATCGACGCCGGTGGTGACTAGACACATTATTGACCAAATTGCATCATTGTTTGTAATGTGTACAATGTATGTATAAATATGTAAGTTTCATTAAATGAATTTTTTTATAAATTAACAGGACCACGCTCTTACTTGACAGACTGTATTTACTTATTTTTTTATGTTCGTCAACTTCCTGTTTGTTCTTCTCCCTTACGTCACATCCGATATATATATAGATATATATACATATATATATACACACACACACATATATAATGTATGTACGTCAAGGCGAGCGCACCTACGCGTAACGCGCGTGTCATGTTTACAACTTGATTAGCTTTTGATAACCTCGTCGTTTCTCTTTTCCATGAAATCAGTAGTATCTATAGTATTAATATATGAAAGGGTATAATGTTAAATATTCTGCTTTATATATAAAATTGATTAATCTTTTAATTATAAAGATGACATTAATTTTTAATTTAGCTTAGTTTTTTAAACTATTAATTTAGTTCTTGTTAAAATAAGTAATGTTATGATTTTAAACTTCTTAATAATAGTATACCAGTAATTAGTGTTCATTGCAGTCAAGATTTATCATAACATATAATGATTATAGCTTATAAGTATACTAAATAGACTATACATAATGATATATATTTTTACTTGGTAGTGTTTATTGTTGACATTATTTTAGTACAGAATAAATTAATATGAAATAATTTTACTTTAAACGACAATCATTACACTTATTATTTTTAAGTAAAATTAAATTGCTAACAAGTAGTAATTTTGTGGTTATAATAATGTTTATGTATTTATAATAACATGGTTATAATAATACGAGGTCTGGCTATTAAATAACAAGACTGCGCGCCTAGAGGGCGCCGTAGAGGGGTGGGAAAAAAAACGAGTAGTGCGTTGGGTATCTAGATATCTTGTCTATGCACGTACCAAAACACGTTCCCGTCACTATTATTGTATTTGTGCAGTAGCGGTTTGAAACGAACGTTTTTTTTTCTCGTGCCGAAAACCATGTGTGACGAAAAACAGGAGCAAAGTATCAATCTCAAATTTCTCGTTAAATTGAAAAAAACTCCGACTGAGTGCTGTAAATTGTTGCAAGAGGCCTATGGGGACAATTCTCTATCTCGTGCACGTGTTTTTGAGTGGTGTAAGCGCTCCAGTGAGGGCCGAGTGAGCACTGAAGATGACCAACCAAATTCAAGGCAATGTTGATCGTTTTTTTCGACATTAACGGTATCGTGATGACTGAATGGGTTCCAGAAGGTCAGACTGTCAACCAGACTTACTATTTGTCAGTTTTGGCAACACTGCGAGAACGAGTTCGTAAGAAACGGCCCGAGTTGTGGAAGAACAACTCGTGGATTTTGCACTAGGACAACGCACCTGCCCATAACGCGCTATCGGTGAAGCAGTATTTGGCCAGTAAGCGCACTCCAGTGCTCGAACACGCGCCGTACTTGCCAGGTTTGGTACCGTGCGACTTTTTTTTGTTTCTGAAGATAAAATCTGCTTTGAAAGGGACCCGATTTAAGTCGATGGAAGCGGTAAAGCAAAAAACGGCAGAGCTTCTAAAGGCCCTCACCAAAGAAGACTTCCAGCACTGCTTTGATCAATGGAAAAAACGTATGGAAAGGTGTGTGGCGAAGGAAGGGGAGTATATTGAAGGGGAGCATTCGAATGTAGAATAATTTTTATAATAAAACCCTTTTTTGTAACCAGTTTCGTTATTTAATAGCCAGACCTCGTAATATTTGATATGGTAATAGCTAGTAAAGTTTTGATGCAAAATGCCTCGAATTATACTAAAGAAAAAATGTCTGCAACTGAAATTTTATTTATTATTTGTAAGTGAAATGAAATTATAAAAATGTATTAATTTTGTAGTTATGATAATGTTTATGTGGTTATAAGAATAATGTGGTTTAATAATAATATGCTAAAGAAGAAATTTCTGCAACTGGAATTTTAATTTAACAACGATTCTTAACCATTTCATTAAAGAACATTATCTTTAGAACAACTTTTAAAATTTGCATCATTATAAAGTTCATTAGGTAAGCATCATTTTAAATTTTATTATTAAATATCTATTCGGTGTACAACTTTGCTTCCGCCGTTTTGCAATAGATGGCTGTAGCGGTAAGTGGTAGTTGAAATTAATAGATCATAGATGTCATACAATAAGCTTAGGTATTTGTAAACATAACGCCATCGAAATATTAGTCGATTTGTGTCTGGATCATAAAGTTATTCTCAATTAAACATCTCAGCTTACGAGCCAAATTCTCGTTATTTGCGGGAGGTTTTAATTTTCTGCTTTAATATGAAGAAATCTGCGACTGAGGCTCATCGAATGCTCTTAAATACCTATGGTGAGGCCGCTATCAGTGAAAGAACGTGCCGAGAGTGGTTTCAACGCTTCAAGAACGGCGATTTTAACGTCGAAGACCAGCATGGCGGTGGAAGAGAGAAGGTTTTCGAAGATGCAGAATTGGAGGCATTACTTGATCAAGACTCGTGTCAAACGCAACAAGAATTGGCAGGATCATTGGGAGTGACGCAACAAGCCATTTCAAAACGCCTGAGAGTCATGGGAATGATTCAGAAACAAGGAAATTGGGTGCCGTACGAGTTGAAGCCGAGAGATGTTGAACGGCGTTCGTGTGTTTGTGAACAGCTGCTTGCAAGGCAAAGACGGAAGGGATTTCTGCATCGCATTGTGACTGGGCACGAAAAATGGGTTCACTACGATTATCTCAAGCGCAGAAAATCATGGGGATATCCCGGCCATGCTTCCACGTCGACGGCCAAACCGAATATTCACGGTTCCAAGGTCATGCTCAGTATTTGGTGGGACCAGCTCGGCGTAGTGTATTATGAGTTGTTAAAACCGACTGAAACTATCACAGGCGATCGTTATGAAACGCAATTAATGCGTTTGAGCCGAGCATTGAAAGACAAACGGCCGCAATACAACGAGAGACATGATAAAGTGATTTTACAGCATGACAATGCTCGACCCCATGTTGCGAAAGTGGTTAAGACATACTTGGAAACTTTAAAATGGGAAGTCCTACCCCACCCGCCGTATTCTCTAGACGTTGCTCCCTCGGACTATCACTTGTTTTGATCAATGGCACACGGCCTGGCTGACCAGCACTTCCGGTCTTATGAAGAAGTAAAAAATTGGATCGATTCGTGGATCGATTCGAAAGATGACCAGTTTTTTTAACGCGGGATTCGTATGCTGCCCGAAAGATGGGAGAAAGTAGTGGCCAGCGATGGACAATACTTTGAATCATAAATGTATAACCAGTTTTTTACAATAAAGCCTCGAATTTCGGAAAAAAACGGCGGAAGCAAAGTTGTACACGCAATACTTTAAACATTCAATTTTTCTAATTATTTTGTCAAATGTTCTTAAATAGATAAATTAATAGGATATAAAAATATATATTTTTTTATAAAAAATTAGAACTTTTTATTGTTAAGAATGAATATCAATTATTGAGTAATGCATGTGTTTTATTTTTTTCTATAATAATTTAAATATATATATATGTAGTAAATATTTGGTTTTTAAAAAGTTTTTGTATAATGTATCAATTATATTAGTAAAATTAATTTTTTATAATACATATTTTATTACGTAGCATGTCGCAGTTTTCTCAAACTGCAAAATCAAGTATTAAAATTGGAGCTTATTCTTTACGGTACAAAGCAATTTTATTAGACAAACAAAAGATTCTACATCAATAGGCAAAGGTGGAGAAAGTGTTTATGGTATCGTTTTAGGAGAAAAAGCAGGTTGTATGAAGCTGAACAAATGCCAAAAATTAAACACGAAAAAACTGATTTGCTTTCAATGGTAAATTGTGAAAATAATATGTTAGGATCACAAGTTTTTATTTCTCTTGAATATGATTTTTAATCAGTTCATGGAAACATTGTATATTTGCAGAAATTACTGAAGGACTTGAAATTATCTTAAAATTTAATCAAACTATTTGCGATGCAGATCATAGATCTTATCAGTATCATATACAGTTATTTTGGAAGATCCTGATGAAGATCCAGAAGGTCTTATATTTTTTTTTATTACTCTTGGATCTGATCTTTAATCACTTAATGGAAAACATTGTATGTTTAAAAAAATTACTGAAGTATTTGAAATAATTTAAAAATATAATTAGTCTATTTCCGATGCAGATCATAGACCTTATCAGTATATCATATACAGTTATCTTGAATGATCCTCATGAAGATCCAGAAGGTCTTATATTACCAGATAGAAGTCCAAAACCAACAAAAGAAGCATTAATGGTTTGTTTATATTTCATGAGATTATAATGAATTGAGTTTAATCTAACAAAATTCTATTATATATTATGTAAAATTTCTTTTATTATTCACTAATAATAAATTTAAAAAATTCAGTTATAAATATTTTGAATTTAAAAAATTCTAAAATTTCTTCTAAACTTTAATATTCTCTGTCTTTATTTTATATATTTTCAGATTTTATTAAAATTAAAAAAAAAAATTTTTATTCAATAGACTAACAACTATCAATGATGAGTGTTAAAACTTTTCTTTGTAATAAAATATATTCAAAATTCATAAATAAAATAAATAATTTTTCGAATTTTCGATGTCTTCATTTTTATATTTTTCCTAAATGTAACTGTTTTTTTAAATATTAAATATTCGAAACTGCTAAGTTTACGCGCGAGGCATAAAGTTAAAATGAGCGGTAACGCCACCAAGGTATAACTTTGAAATTTACAAATGCACAAGATCTAGGTATGCGTAGTTTTAAGAGCTCACCAAAAAACAATTGTAAGTATGTTTTTTTACGAAAATCGTCACGCGATTAATAATTTTCACAATTATTCATATTTTATAAACATTATATAAACTTCCTACACTGAAAAATCAAAGGTACCAAGAGGTTAACAACGCTCACAATATTATTCATGTTTTTATTATACATTAAAAAATCAAAGAGACCTCGCCGAGCAGCAAATTGTAAGTATTTAATTATTATTATTAAATATAATTATCTGTTTATTCAAATATATAATTTTTGATAACGCATAAAAACGTAATAATAAAATACAATTATATTGGGTGATTCATTATAAGGTTTGATTTTCAATAGGCTTTTTTTTACAGATCACGCGTGACTCCTGTCAAACTGTAATGTAATTTTTATTCAGTATTGTTCGACAAATCATCATAGAAAGACTTACACCGCAACAACGTATCCAAATGGTTCAGCTGTATTACGAAAATCAGCGTTCTGTGAGAAATGTTTTTCGTGCTCTTAGAGCAACTTATGGTGTGCGTCGTCGACCTACCGAAACAACTATAGCTAATACCATCCGCAAATTTGAAACCCAGCATACATTATTGGATGATACTCGACCGATTAGACCACATCCAGCACGTAGTGAAGAGAATATAGCGGCTGTAGCTAAGAGTGTGGCTGAAGACCGTGACGAATCGATTTGGCGTCGTTCTCAACAGCTTGGTTTGTCGTACGCAACAACTTGGCGTATTTTACGTAAAGATCTTGGTTTTAAGGCATACAAACTTCAACTTGTGCAAGAATTAAAGCCGGGCAACTTAGGTTTGCGTCGTGTTTTTGGTGAATGGGATCTGAATCAGCTTAATGAAAATCCGATGTTTTATCGCGAAATTTTGTTCAGTGATGAAGCGCATTTTTGGCTCAATGTATACATAAATAAGCAGAATTGCCGTATTTGGGCTGATGAACAACCTGAAGAGCTTCAACAGCTACCACTAAAGCAACAGAAATGTATAATTTGGTATCGTTTATGGGCCGGTGGAATTTATCGGTCCATATTTCTTTCAAAATGAGTCCGGTCAGAACGTAACCGTTAATAGCGACCGCTATTGCACCTTGATAACGGATTTCTTACTACCTAAAATTGAAGCCCATGGTATCGGTGAACTTTGGTTTCAACAAGACGGTGCTACTTCGCATACAGCGAGAGAAACAATGGACTTATTGAGAAATCATTTTGGTGAGAACCTGATTTCACGTTCTGGACCAGTAAATTGGCCGCCTAGATCGTGTGATATCACACCTTTAGATTATTTTCTTTGGGGTTACACGAAGTCTCTGGTCTTCAGAGATAAGCAAGCTTCAATCGACGCTTTGCAAGCCAACATTACTCGTGTCATTCGCGAGATACCGGTCGCTATACTGGAACGCGTCGTCCAAAATCGGACCTTCAGGATGGACCATTTACGGCGTAGTCGCGGTCAACATTTAAATGAGATAATCTTTAAAAAGAAAATGTCATAGATTGTTCTTTAAACTTACAATAAAATTTTTACTATAGAATTCAACTTTATGCCTTTTGTTTGAGATTAAAAACCAAACCTCATAAAGAATCACTCTATATTAATAATGAGACGCTATAACAGGCCTCTTGATGGTATTTTTTTTATTGAAACATTTCAATTAATTAATTTTTATATTTCTATAATTAAATATATAATTAAAAATATATATATTTATTAAAATATACTGACTCAAAATTTTTAAATGATTTATACTAAATAAATGGAGTTAAATGAGCATAAAAACAATACATTTTATTTATACAAAAGTTTTTTTATTCATGATTGTGACGTAGGCACCACGTCGTAACTAATTTAGCTACGTGCGCCCTGTGTGCCTTGCACAAAAATAATATTATAATTTAAGTATGCTTCACGGTCTCTCTTTCTCTCGCTCTCTATGACTCGATGTTATGTACGCCGGCCGCCCGCGACTGTCCCTCCAGCCGACGGAGGCCTATCGCTTCCCCCAGGGCAGGAAAGTGGCAATCCCTCGTCACCCTCACCGCGAACCCGCTAACATAAACTCTCGCTCTCTCTCTCTCTCTCTATTTTACGCGGATAAGTAAGGACACTCACCGTTGTTGCTCACGAGGCAGGTCCGCAGGCCGTTGAACTCCCGGCTGTTTCCTTCCGCGCCGTTGCACCTGGTTCCTGCAGCTTTCTCTCCGGAGAAGGGCTGCCGGACCTCGATGTGAGTCCACCTAAACGCTGACTGCCCCCGTCTTACCCTCGGCTTCAGATGTCGCGGTGACAACCTCCAGTCGCCTCCCGCTGACACCTACCTCCTCGTCCTCCGGCTCATTTCCTCGCTTTACTTCCTCGTCTTCGCTCTTCTTCCTCGCACTGCTCTCTCAGCTTCCTCCTTACTCTCTCTCACTCCCTCTTGCACACCTTTACCCTTGGTTTTACTCGCGACACTCATTCTATTACAAAGGAACAGAACTATGTTCACCGCGGGACTTATCTCTCCATCCTCGCGGGAGCGCGCAGCGAAATTCACTCGCAGGAGAGCACAGCGTAACTCAACTGTTCCGCTCGCTCTCCTCTCCCCTTTCCTCGCGGCTTCCAAAATTTCTCGCCGATCATCGCCGCAAGTTCGAAAATCGCGTGATTTTCGAACGTTGCCGGTATTTCCGAAAAGTCCGCATTTTCGCGGCTAAACAGGCTTACACAAGCTGGCAACCTGGAGACGGTCGCGTAAGAATGTAAACACTCACCTTCTTCGTCGACGACCTATGACGGACTTTCCGTCACATGATATATTCATACAAAATTTTTGTTATTGTTATATATGCATACAAAAAGTTTTAATTTTAATTGTTACAAAATTTTTAGTTTTAATTGGTACACAGTTTTCAGTAATTTATAAAAAAAATAATTATAATTTAGATACCAATGCGTGTAAATTATTTAAAACAATTGTAGTCAAAGACTTTCCATATTTTTATATTTATCATTATGCGCCTTAATAATGAAACTGTGATTAAATTCTAATACCAATGCAATTACATATTTATTTACAAACATTAATTGCAGAAGATATTTATTCACCGATGTACTACCTAACGACGGGTCCGCCAAGTATGTATTTAAATAGTAATTTATGTAAACTCTTTATTGTATGTTTTTTTAATGCAAACTCAACATCTACATGTATCTATTAATTATTTATCAGCTATCAATATAATTATTGATGTTGCACAGACTTTTTGTCTAAATATGTTTTTAGCAAATGAAATAGCTCATCTATAGTAAATGTATTACATACATTAATTTTTCGATCTAAAGAAAAAGCAAATTGAAATACTTGACAATTTTTTTTATAGATTTCAAAACCTTCTTTAGCTGAAATTTGAATTTTGGAAATAGTAAAATTTCATTACTTTGCTTCACTTACATTAGAAATTATTGCAAATAAATAGTAAATAGATTATTCAATTAATTATAATTAAAATTCGGAAGCCGGATCATATAAATAAAGTTACGTAATACACGGTACAATGTGCAAAATGTGAAACAAAGAAAACAAATACTTGACATTTTTTTTGATTTGACAACTTTCTGTAAGTGAAATTATAAAATTATACGTAAAGCTCTAAAAATAAATTCACTAAGCAGCCATAATTTTATCATCAATTAAGGGTAAATGTAAAATATAAATTTTTATAAATCCAAGTGATCTGTGAAACTGTATTCGTCAAAAGAACAACTGTATTATTTAAACATTTATTATGAAATCTACCTTTTACAAAAAATGTTAAGACATTAAGTTTGTAGATATACAATTAACTAATAAAAGATAAAATAGTACAAATATGTAAAAAATAAAAAGCAATTTTAAAAATATGGTTATATTAAAATTATACAAATTTTTTATCTATAAATTGTATGTTTGAAAAATTGAAAAATAATGATTTTGAAATGGGATATAAAACAACTGCTACTTGACAACATTCTACCTTTTGTAAAAGGTTTTTTTTAAAGATATATATATATATACACAGGGTGAGCCATTTTAAGTGACCTACCCAAATTTCTCCGTTGGTAAGCCAGATACAAAAAAATGTTTCAGACAAATGTTGTATAGTTTCGAAGGGGACATAAGATGGTACCATTGGTTTGACCTTGAAGAGTAATTTGAAGGTCACATGAAGGTTACCTTAAATTTCTTAAATGGAACCTACTATTTCTTGTTACATATTCTTGTAGGTTAACTCGAGAGCTTTCCAAAACGCTGTAATAAAATATTTTTTAATTGAGTAATTTTCGAATTATGAGACTCCAAAGCAGTACTTTGCAGTACTTTGAGTTAAAGTACAAAAAATCTTGAACAATGTCATGTTATGGGTTAAGTTGATCCTTAGGTATCATTCGAAAGTCAAATCAACTTTTCACCCAAATCTTTGTAGTTATGCATCTTATGCATCAAAAATACGAATCACCCTACTTTTAACGCTATCCAAGAACAACGACGTGGACGTAGTAGAATTCTGTTTTCTTTGGAGTGCTTGATTAACGTGAGTCCCCTTGCTTCTCACTATTATAACAATTATAATTATTAACTACGAAGCAAATGTTCGAAGTTGCCTCCACTGGCTTCAAGGCATAAATTTGATTTCCTCTGGAAACGTTGTACTATTCTTAGCAAAGTTTCTCTTGAAATCAATGCGCAAGCTCGACGAATCCCGTTCATCTCTCGTATGGCCAAATTGTGTCACGCGCTTTTTGGACGAATGCACGCGATCAAATAAAGATAAGCTTTTTTTTGCAAAATTCGATCTTTATCCGCATGTAAACATGCCTCACTATTCGCCTAATGAAATTGTTTATATTATTGGGTTGTTCGATAAATAATGTCGTTTTTTTCATGTTTTTCAAAGTGAATTTATTTATATTAACAACAAACATTAATCAATGATATATTGACCGTTTTGTTGGATGACCTTTTGCTATCTTGCATTAAGTTGGAAAATTCCATGTCCGTAGATGCCTTGGTTTTCAGAAGCGAAAAACTGGTCCAACTCATTTTTAACAGCCTGATCGAAATCGAAAGTTTTACTATTCAAATGGTTTTTATGAAAGCGAAACAAATGATAGTCTGATGGTACTGAGTCAGGGCTATAAGGTGGATGTGGTATCAGTTCCCAATTCAGCTCCATTCATTTTTGACGGGTTATCAAAGAGGTGTGAGGTCTGGCGTTATCATGATGAAACATCACATCTTTGCGATTGTGATTTCTTCTTATGGAGCTACCTGAAAGATTATTGTTATGCGAAAAAACCGAAAACCAGAGATGATTTCAGAGAAGCTGTTAAAAAAGCAATTTCTGGTAATTCTTCATTTAAAATTGAACAAGTTTTTTATAGTTTCCAAAAACGGCTTGATTATTCTAAAAGTTTAGATGGGAATCACTTCGAAAATATTTGCCATTAATGGTTATTTCCTAGCCAGGTTTTGTCATTTTTTTTTTCAAAATGTAATATGTGTATATTAAAAATGTTCGATTAAACTTAAACCTATGTCATAAAAAAATGATCACTTCACTGATTTAATATGTATTTTTATAGTTTTTTTGCCTGCAGACATCTCAATTATGTGAATACTTTAGGGAACTTCCCATTTGTTATCCTGTATATATATATATATATATATATATATATACACACCAGATGTACAAGTATGAAATACGGATTTTAAAAGTAAAAATAACACGTTAAATTTGGTATAATAATAAAAAGTGCTTTTTGTAAAGAATGCTCCATCGCTTTTTATAAATTTTTCCCAACTTTCGGACAATTTGTGAACACCACTCCAGTAAAAATCTTCCCCTTTTGCCGTCAACCATTCATCGAGCCATTTTTTGACATCTTGATAGAAATCAAAGCGCTGCTCAGTAAGTGCGTGACCCTTCGATGCAAACAAGTGGTAATCAAAAGGAGCCAAATCTGGTGAGTAAGTTGCATGAGGCAGAATTTCCCAGTAGAGTGCTTTCAATGTGTCGTGAACCGGTTTTGCCGTATGTGATGGAGCATTGTCATGGAGAAAAATTACAGTCTGTCAAGTAAGAGCGTGGTCGTGTTAATTTATAAAAAAATTTATTTGATAAAACTTTCATGTTTATATATACATTGTACACATTACAAACAATGATGCAATTCGGTCAATAATGTGTCCAGTCACCACCGGCGTCGATAATTGCCTGGCATCTCCGAGGCATGCTTTCTACTAATTTGACGGCGTATTCTAGTGGCAAGGATCTCCAGATCCGACGAATTTCGTAAGATAACTGCTTCAAAGTGTATGTGCGTCTTCCACAAAGCTTCCGTTTAATATATGCCCACACATTTTCAATAGGGTTTGCATCGGGCGACTGCGACGGCCAATTCAATGTAACGATGCCAGATTGAGTCTTCCACTGAGTACAGAGCTTGCTGCGGTGTTTAGTATCGTTGTCCTCCTGCAGAATCCAATCTTCATTTTTTGTGATGAACCATCGTTTGGCAGATGGCAGTAAAGCCTTTTTGTAGATTTTTATCATTTTCTCGGCATTTAGGTTGTCAGTAAAGAGGTGCAAAGTGCCGAATCCCTGCTTTGAGAAGCAGCCCCAAAGATGCACCTTTATTCCATGTTTTACGGTCCGCTAAACAAGCCTATTGGTAGAAGTTGACCAGGCTCGCGTGAGGACAGAACGTGCCCATATAGAACATTCATCAGTAAAAATGACATTTTCAAAATCTCTATCAATATTCTCATGCGCCCAAGCGAGTCGCTTTGTCACATGTTTTTCAGTCAACAGAGTCTTCTTCATTGTGTTGCGCCATTTCAGATGATGAGTACGAAGATGGGTTCGGATAGTTTCGTAGGATATATCTAAACCTTTTGCCATTAATTTTGCTTATCCTTGCCGCAGTGTTAAAGCAGGATTCAGCGAAAACAGATTCACTATTCTTTTTTCGTTTTTTTTGTTCACTTTTCCTATCGAGCCACGTTCTGGTAAATCATCGACATTTTTAGCCACTTTATATCGCTGTATCTACTTCTGTACAAATGCCTTCGACTTTCTCATATATTAAGCAGCCGCTGATTGCGACATTTTGGGACCTTTCGGGTGGATGCAAAGGAACACAGCCTCGTAGCGCGACGCGTACTTAGCACTCATGGCGTTTAACGTGATTCTTTTTCAAAAGATCAACAACAACTCAATTTTTGTTGACAATGCATCAAGGACAAAGCTTCCCTCTATCGGCTTGCGAAGGAATTAGAGCAAAATTTTTCATTACCTGTCAGTGAAGTCGACCACGCTCTTACTTGACAGACTGTACTTTGTGTTGCCTCTTTCGATATTCTGGCCTTTTTATAAGCGGCAAACGGTTTAAATCGGTTAATTATTATTGGTAACGTGTAATATTAATCATTTTTTCCAGGTTTTAATAGCTCATAATAGACCACGCCCCTCTGGTCCCACTAAACACAAAGCATCGTTTTCTGCCAAAACGATTTCGTTTTGCGGTCGATGAGGATGGTGCTCCTGGGTCTACGCATGATTTCTTGCGTTTGGGATTTTCAAAATAAATCTACTTATCATCTCCTGTTACTATTCAATACAAAAACGACGTCCTTTTTTACCAAGCGAGCAAAATTTCACATTTGATTTTGCGATTTTCCAGTTGCCTGTCATTCAACTCATATGGTACCCATCCACCGCTCTTCTGAATTTTCCCCATCGCTCGTAGGCGATTTGAAACAGCTTGTTAGGAAACTTCTGATTGCTGTGCGAGTTGTTTGTGTTTGCAAATCATCTTCGTCCAACAATGCTTGTAAGCCTATATCTTCGAATTTTTTTGGCGGTTTCCTATGTTCCTTGTCGGCAACGTCGAAGTCACCTTTTTTGAAATGCTGAAACCATCGTTCACACGTATTTTGCGATTGAGCATGTTCACCATAAGTTTCTCGTAGTAACCGTAAGGATTCAACAGCAGTTTTCTTCAAATAAAAACAAGTTAATGCTGTCCGCGAATACTCTTTGTTCGGTATAAATTTTGACATATCAAACACAACAATACAACACGATGCACACACTTTTTCAGTATATCACTAATGTGCGTCTGAACTTGTTGATGACACAACAAAATGGCGCAGTGTCAAATCATAACAGCTTAAACTGCATTGGTACACCATCTGTTGTCTAAAATCCGCATTTCATACTTGTACACCTGGTAAGCGTTGGATTATGGAATGATATCAAAGAAAAACTTAGAGCAAACTCTTTTAGAGCTTAATTTTTTGAAAATTTTTAAATAACAAATAAACCTTGTATTTTTCTTGATTCAGAAATAACGAAGGCCCACTAGACGAAATTGGAGTTACGATAACACGCTAAATTTTTAATGCCTAAAGGAATGTTTTGGTAAGTTAAAAATATTTTTTAGAATACATTTATTAAAATTATTATTAATGGTTATTAATAAAATTTTAAAGGTATTTGTAAAATTTTTATAGCAGATTCTAATAAAAGATATTACAATGCGCATCATACATTCTTTCAAAAAAGTACCGGGAGTTGTCGATTTGAATCTGGCGGGGCAATTTAGGCAGGCAAAATTTTTTTTTCTAGGATGGTACAACTGTCCTTAATGACTATGCCAAGTTTGAGCGGAATCTGTCAACAAGTGTGTTTACAGTAGCTGGTTGAGTGAGTCGATGTCAATAGTGCGTGCCGATTTTTTACAATGGGTGATTACATTGAACAAAGAATTTGTCTAAAATTTTGTGTTGCGGGTGAAATTTCGTGTGCCGATGCATTTAAAATGTTGCAAAAGTGTTTTGGTGATAAAGCACTATTGAAAACCTATGCGTATGAGTGGTACGAAGCCTTCAAGGAGAGTTGTGAAGTCGTCAAAGACTTGCCTCGTTCCGGACGCCCATCGATAGCTTCGACCGCAGATAACGTCGATAAAATTAGGGAAATGGTGCTTAAAAACCGTCATACCAGCTTAAGAGAGATAGCACATGAACTTGAGATATCCCACGAGTCCACACGTACGATTTTGATTGATATTTTGGGCATGAGAAAGGTAGCCGCAAGACACGATAACGCGCCGTTTCACTGAGCTACGATTGTGACCGACTTTCTTGCCAAAAACTCAACGAACACGCTTGAACAACCACCGTATTCACCGGATTTGGCTCCCTGTGACTTCTTCCTTTTCCCAAAACTCAAATTGCCGTTCCGTGGCACCCGTTTTCAGTCGATTGAAGCCATAAAACAAAATTCGGCGCGTGAGCTGAAGGCCACTGACTTAACCAGCTACTGTAAACACATTCGTTGACAGATTCCGCTCAAACTTGGCATAGTCATTAAGGACAGTTGTACCAACCTAGAAAAAAAAAGTTTACCTGCCTAAATTGCCTCGCTAGATTTAAATCGATAATTTCCGGTACTTTTTTGACAGAATGTAAAGATGATGTGTTAATAAGATCTTATATTAATTACTGAATTGATTATCGCAACTGTAATTATTTTAATAAAATGCCTCTTCTCTACTTAAAAGATTGGCATTGCATTAAGTCTCATTCCGGTATTTCAATTTATGATGTGCCCAAATTTCTTACTTCTGACTGATTAAATAAATACTATACTGCTTATTCAAATTTAAATGATGACTATATACGAGGGCAGTTCCTAAAGTACCCGACCCGACAAAGAAAACAATAAAAAAAATGCAAAAATGTTTATTTTTCAACATATTCTCCTTTCAGTTCGATACACTTTTTCCAACGATGTTCAATAGCTTCGATACCCGCTTTATCGTAGGAACCGTCAAGCTCCTCAAAATACCTATTAACCGCAGACTCTACCTCTTCATTGTTAGCAAATCTTTTGTCGCCGAGCCATTTTTTCAAATTCGGAAAAACAAAATAATCCGAGGGAGCCAGATCTGGCGAATAGGGTGCGTGAAGAAGCAATTCGAACTTTAACTCATTGATTTTAGCCATCGCAATGACGCACGTGTGGACTGGTGCGTTGTCGTGATGGAACAACACTTTTTTTTTTTGTCAGATGGGGCCGTTTTTTCTTGATTTCATTACTCAAACGCTGCAATAAGGCTGCAATATATGCGCCGTTGAATTTTTTCCTTTTTCGAGATAATCAATCAATATTATTCCACGCGCATCCCAGAAAACGGATGCCATGACCTTCCGAGCTAAGTGAACTGTCTTTGCTTTCTTTGGAGCCGGTTCTCCCTTTTTAGTCCACTGCTTTGACTGCTCCTTGGTCTCAGGTGTAAAATGATAGACCCATGTTTCGTCCATGGTTATGAATCGACGCAAAAACTCGGCTTTATTGCTGCGAAACATTGTCAAACACTCGATGGAAACATCCTCACGTTGCTGTTTGTGCTCTATTGTGAGCAAACGCGGCACCCATCTTGCGCACAGCTTTTTCATGTCCAAATTTTCGGTCAAAATGCGATGCACAGCATTTTATGAAATGCCTGCCATGTTTGCTATCTCGCGCACTTTTAGTCAATCCATCTAGTAGATTCAGGTCATCCAATACCATTTTGTGGATTTTCTTTACATTTTCTGACGTAGTGACCTCACTTGGTCGACCACTGCGGTGTTCATCTTGGCAGCTCGTACGACCTCGCTTAAACTCAGCTACCCAACATTTGACCGTTGTAAACGAAGGAGCAGACTTCCTTAGAGTAGAATCCAACTCGGCTTTGATATCGGTTGGACTTAGACCTTTCAAATGAAAGTATTGTATCACATAACGATGCCCGATTTTTTCCATGTTTACAAATTCACTGAGAGCCTTCACTTTAGATGTCTGTAAAAAGAATAATAATAAACGTACCGTTATGAATTTTTCACATTAAGTTGTTGAAAGGTGGTATTGTCAATCGCAGTAATTGTTTTTTTAAAACTACCTGTATTCATAAGTCAGGTCGGGTACTTTTGGAACTACCCTCGTATTTGTGTCTATGGGACCAAAAAAGACTTGGTAAATATTACTTGCATTTTTCCAAATCAAATGAATTATTATTATTTAATATTTTATTGAAATCAATATATTTTAAGCACACAGCTTCATATTGATGTGTTCATATACAGTTGTCAGCCAATATTGTAGGAAAAAAACGCTGCTTGTTATTTCCGCCTGGTTAAAAGAATCAAAAATGTAAATAGTGATTCAATTTACAATGTTATACAACAACAAAGCTTACTAATATCAATTGTATCCATGTACATAAAGAACCGAAGTTACAGCTATAAAAAGTCAATTCGCGAGTTAACTTGAAAAAGAATACAATAGAGGGTGTCCCATTCCAATCACCTCACGCGAATAACTCTGAAAATATGTCCTTTGGAAAAAAATATTCCAAATAGAAGTTGCAGGGTTTCAAGAAAGACATTTCATGGTAACCTTTACTGTGGCCTTAATAATAAATTTCCAAGTTATTTGAAGGTCAAGTTACTTTTTCCAAATGAGAACCCCTACTTTTGACCCCGGAAGTAAAAAAAGCGGAAAATTTTACGTCTGAATATGACTATGACCTTGACCATAACCTTCAAGTTCATACGAAAAGGCCAACGAGTTAGTTTTTCCAATGGGAAAACTCTTCCTTTAAACGTGGAGATAGAAAGAGTGGAACATTTTACGACGGCTTATAATCTTGACCGTGACCTTCAGGTCAAAGACATATTAAGGTCGTAATAATTATTGACGAACATCTTTGTTTTCATGCTGAAAATAATGAGTGCGAAAAAGTGACGTTGAATTATGACCTTGGCCAGTTTAGTTTAGGGGACGACTCCTACTCAGTTAAAGAAATGCCATTGTGTTCAGCTGCTGAATTTTCTTTCTTTTCAACGCCCGTTTCACACCTTCAACTCTTTCCTACATATAAACGAACGATGGCATCATGATCAGTAATAAGAAAAAATTGGAATTTTTTTTATATTTTCATATGAACCTTATATTATAAGGTTCATATGACAGTAGTTTTAATTCTAATAATTTTGATCTTTGTAATCAAGAGTGTTTAAATTATTTTATCTGTGGACTTACATTTTTTTCCGTCATGGCTGATTATACGCCACAGAAAATAGTTAATGTGATTAAGATCTTGGCGAGTGTCAAGACAATTTCAGAGCTGCAGAAAGGTGTTATGCAGAAAAATATCCAGACTCTCGACATCCAGATAAAAAGTCTATTAAGCGATTAGTGAATAGAGCTGAACAAGGTAATCATACGAAGAAGTCGCAAAACTGGCTCTAGAGAGCGTATTGTACTAGGTGTATTGGCTTAGGTTGCTGATGATCCCCATATTTCTACTCGGCGAATCAGCGGAACGCATGGAAATCCAAAAACAACTACTAACCGCATTTTGAAAAGTTTGAAATTCTATCCATACCATGTCCACCTCACTCATGGTCTTAAGATCGGAGATGACCAGCGGCGAATGAATTTTTGTAGATAAGCAACTAATAGGATGCGCCAAGATCCTTTCTATTTCGACAAATTCCTATTTACAGACGAGGCGAAATTTGACAATATGGGAGGTGTCAATCACCATAATGCCCATTACTATTCTCAAGTAAATCCTCATTGGCAAAGGGATCATCGTATCCAGAGATGGTGGTCATTGAATGTATGGGGAGGTGTAATAGGAAATAATGTGATAGGTCCATTTTTTTATATTGGGAGTACAAATTAATTCGGACCGTTTTTAAAAGATAGCTCTGGCTATTATAAATATTTTATAGTAACAGCTGAAGTCGGTAGTTTCAGAGAGGTTAGACATCTGTCTATGATATTCAGTTTATATCGCATCGAGTTTCATAAATAAATCTTGTTTCCAACTGTGTTAAATATGTTCAATTTTGTGTTAACCAAGCAGCATTTGCAAAAGGTTTCAGTTTTCTGTTTTAATTGGAAGAAAAGTGCGGTTAAAGCGCATCGAATGCTTGTGAAAATTTATGGCGACAATGCTCCAACTGATAAATCTTGTAGGGAATGGTTTTGACGTTACAAGCACGGAGATTTCAGCGTTGAAGACAAGCCTCGCTCTAGACAGCCAAAAAAATTCAAAGACAAAAAGTTAGAGGCAATACTCGATGAAGATTCCGAGTCAAACGCAAGAGGAGCTTGCAGACTCATTGGAAGTGACTCAACAAGCAGTTTCTGTACGATTGACATCCATGGGAATGATTCAAAAGCAAGGCAATTGGGTGCCTTATGAACTGAAACCAAGAGACATTGACAGTCGATTTTTCTGCTGCAAGCAGCTGATTCAAAGGCAACAAAGAAAGGGTTCTTTACATAGAATTGTTACTGGGGATGAAAAATGGATATTCTATGATAACCCCAGGAAAAAAGAATACTCCGCTATGCCCGGTCAATCGTTGCCATCGACCTCAATATTAACACCAAAGCCGAAATTCATGATTCGAAAATCATGTTGTGTATCTGGTGGGGCCAAAAGGGTATTGTGTGCTATGAGCTGCTACAACCTGGCGATACCATAACAGCCTATCGGTGTAGGCTGCAATTGATTCGTTTGAGCCGTGCATTACGAGGAAAACGGCTGGAATACAAAGTAAGACATGACAAAGTTATTTTTCTGCATGGCAACGTTCGGTCTCATGTCGCAAAAGTCGTGAAAAAATATTTGGAAACGCTCAAGTGGGATATTTTGCCGCACCCACCGTATTCTCCGGATATTGCTCCTTCTGATTACTGGTTGTTCCAAAGGATGCAGCACGATCTGGCAGGTCATCGGTTCACTTCTTTCGCAGAAATCAAAAATTGGCTCCTAACTTGGATCACCTCAAGAGACGAGACATTTTTTCGAGATGGAATTCAAACATTGCCTGAAAGGTGAGAGAAAGTAGTAACTAGAGATGGACGATACTTTGATTAATCTTTTGATTCTTTTTATTTTGAAATAAATGCATTTTTGACGGCAAGAAAACGGATCGAATTTATTTGTACTCCCAATTATAATAATTTAAATGGTTCTTTCTATTTAAATATTCTCTAGAATGAAGTGCCACAATTATTAGAGAACAAATTATAAGCCTTGAGATAAATCATGTGGTTCCAACAAGATGGGGCATCAGCACTCCGTACACTACCGGTTGAGACATTCTTGAATACCACATGTCCTAATCGTTGAATTAGCATTGGCAGCTAAGTACATGAATGGTCAGCCAGATAACCAGATCTCATATCGATGGATTTTTTTCTATGGGGTGTTGTGAAAGAGCAAGTATTTGCGCAAGCTCCAACAATCACAGAGAACATGAAAGAAAGAATAAAGAGAGTTTTTAAATCTATCACGGTTGAAATATTAAGACAGGTTTGTCTGAGTTTCCGTCAAAGAATAAATATGTGCATTTAAGAAAATAGACGACTAATTGTTTTAAGGGGAGTTTCTACCTTGTTAGGATGGAAAAATCGGTCTTTTCTTTCTTTGATATTCTGAAAAGTTGATATGTAAAAAATACATCGTAAAAATTTCAAATCGAAACTTGCAAAACTGACCGAGTTATGATGTGGAGAACAGTAGCGCGTCAGGTACAATATTGACGGTCGTCAGGGTCGTTTTATTCAATTTTGGTAGAAGCTTTCTGTACATTATAAATTCAGTACGCTTTGAAACAACGACGGTAAAAGAAGACTCTAAAGAAGTTCCTATAAAATGTGCGTTGACAAGAAATGTTCTGAAGGTAATAAACGTCCAGGACATAAAAAAAAAAGAAAATTTCATGGGAATCGACATACCAATGAGACTGAGGTATCGTTTGGATGTACTTCAGCAAAAAAAACTCAAGAATAAAGACGATCTCGAAGTTCTTGTCGATTCGATGCATGGCTATCGAGTAATAAATTTCATGTTGATTTTTAACACATTAACGCCCAAAAAGGCAGAATTTCTAGGTGATTTTCAACCTTATCTCTCGAATGAAAAAAGCCAAAGATTTTAACCAAACCCATGTATCTTATTATTTTTGGTTATGTTCTTTTGATTTCCGAGGTTAAAATTGCAATTCCATGCATCACAAAGAAAATACGGCGGTTTTTTAGTGACAAGGTACCAATAAAATGAAAAAACAAAATTTTATAATTCTTTCCTAGTGTCCAATAACTATTTTAGTAAACATCAAACCATGAACAAAAGTGAACAAAACATCTGAAGTTTCAGGAAAAATTTTTTTTACCAACTTTGATTACGTTTAACCGTCCCAAAATGGCGATTATATGCATCTGCTCTCGACAATATGGCGTCAAAATCGAAAAATCGTGAATTAATTAGAAATCTCACCTGAACTCTGATTCTCGGAGGTTTTCGAGGTCGTTCATCACGAATCTGGCATCAGATTTGTGAAATTCCAAGATGGCGACCCAATTCCATGTATGCGCAGTAGCAAAATCTATGCAATCTCCAAGAACTGACCTGAAGCTTGGCATATTATTTCTCCTCAGTTCGCTGCCAACTTTGGCTTCCCTCAGTGTCTTTCGGTTTGCCGACGCACCGACACATAGCGTTGCGTTGTGTGAGGCGTGCTGGGCGCAAGAGTAGGGAAATGTTTCGTCTAGCATCTGGCTTCACTGGTAGCGTTTGGTCGCTAACCTCCAGAACATGGAACCTTTACATAGATCAGAGACCGTTCTTTCAGATTATTAGTTACATTGCACGAAGACTCTCCCCGTTTTATGATTTTGATATATATTTCCGAGAGGACTTCAGTTGTGAAATCAGATGTAGTCGCCTACCGGCAGTCTGAGAACTACGTCTTAACCGGGCCTTCCACGTAGGCGGGAAATTTGAATCATAGAGTAGCGGATTTGGGGCGAGGGCTATCAAACAATTTATATTATGCGTGCTTGGAAAACATCTGGACTGCAGCTTAAGCTGTGTTCAATGTCGTGATACGAAGAGCATTATCAGAAGAAAAGGAAATGAATAGCAAAGCTGGAAATGAAAATTCACATCGCACTGTCTCAGGTGATGGCACATGGAGCAAAAGAGGCCATTCATCATTGTTTGGTGTAGTCACCCTCATCGGTAAATACTCGAATAAGATTCTCGATTTAATTGTCAAGTCGAGTTTTTGTAAGGTTTGTAATCATTAGAAAAACAAAGACGATGATGAATTTCAAGACTGGTATGAGAACCACGCTAACAATTGTGTATGTAATCACTCCGGAAGTGCTGGCAAAATGAAAGTGGATGACGCAATTGAACTGTTTACGAGATCGGACAAACTACATGACGCAAAATATGTGAACTATATCGGCGATGGAGATATTAAAACGTACAAAGCCTTGCTAGAGTGTAAGCCGTATGGTGAGGAACACGAAGTAGAAAAAAAGAGTGCGTTGGCCACATCAGAAAACGTATGGGTTCTCGATTGCGAGCTGCCAAGAAAAAAATAGAGGTCTCGGTGGTATAGGGCCAGGAAAATTGACAGATGGCCTAGTTAATGATTTAACAAAATATTATGGCTTAGCAACACTACGGAATTGTCATTCAGTCGAGGCTATGAAAGATGCTATATGGGCTACATTTTACCACAAATGTTCCACCGATGCAAAACCTCAACATGAAAAGTGTCCACCCAATAGTGACTCATGGTGTAAATGGAGACAGGCAGAGACAAATAATACACTGACTAAATATAAACATCCAGCTGCCATCGCATCAGAAGTCCAGGAAGTCATTAGACCAATTTATAAAGACTTATCTTCGGGGGATTTGTTGACAAGACGCTTAGGTGGTCATAGCCAAAACAACAATAAAATTTTCAACGCGCTGATATGGCATTTTGTACCGAAAAACATGTTTTGCTCAGCAAAAGTTATTGGAATTGCTTCTTTTTTGGCAGCATGAGACGGCACGCATGCATCGCTCATGGTCACAAATAAAGATAAAAAGAGTCTCAAAAATGCTGAGAAAAGCACTACAGCAGCATCAAAGGAGGCTCGATCTGCTCGCTTGTAAGAGAGAATGGCAGAGGAGGAGTTATACAGGGAAGAAAAAAGAGAAATATATGGTACTGGCATAGCAGCGTAGATGTAAGTATTCAAAAATCTTTAAACGCGTTTATCTCAAAACTACGTTTATCATATTGACGGGAGTGCTATATCACTCCCAAATTAAGCCAGTGACATGATTTATGGCTTGAATTGTTTAGAAATATCAGCTCTATAGAAGGAACTAGAACCATAAAAAAAAATAAAAATTTTTTTGTTTATAAAAAAAAAAAAAACGCAAAATTTTTTTCTGCGAAAACATATTTTTCACTTTGGGTCATCATAACGTGCTTAAATTTTTATAAATGTTTTTTATTCTAGTTTGTTTTATGCGGACACATCTGCGAATTATAAAACTGCATAAATTTTTTGTTTTAGACCGTTTTTACAACAGTAAAAACTTTCGATAAAAGAAATGACACCCGAAATAAGACGTTCCACGTGGACTTCATCCCAATGATGTTGAAGTTTGCAACGTTGGACTACAACGAAAAATCAAAATTTTTCATATTCGTTTTTTCTCAACAAAATGGATATAACCTGAACAAATATGTATTAAAATTGATAATTAACATTAATTTTAACAAATTCAACCCCTAAAATACCCCTCGAAAAGAATAAAAAAAAAAGTATTACAACCGTTTTTAATAATGAAAAAAAAAAAAACAGTATGATAAAAAATATATAAGGCCCCAGAAACCGTATACGAGGTCTGGCTATTAAATAACGAGACTGCGCGCCTAGAGAGCGCCGTAGAGGGGTGGGGGAAAAAACGAGTAGTGCGTTAGTATGCACGTACCAAAACACGTTCTCGTCACTATTATTGTATATGTGCAGTAGCGGTTTGAAACAAATGTGTTTTTTTCTCGTGCCGAAAACCATGTGTGACGAAAAACAGGAGCAACGTATCAATCTCAAATTTCTCGTTAAATTGAAAAAAACTCCGACTGAGTGCTGTAAATTGTTGCAAGAGGCCTATGGGGACAATTCTCTATCTCATGCGCGTGTTTTTGAGTGGTGTAAGCGCTTCAGTGAGGGCCGAGTGAGCACTGAAGATGACCAACGCCCAGGTCGCCCTGTCACTGTTTCAACTCCGGAAACAGTGACCAAAATCAACCAAATTGTGCGTGCAGATCGTCGAATGAGCATCCGGATGATTGCCGAAGCTGTAAACGCCGATAAAGAAACGGTTAGACAAATTTTACACAAAGAATTACACATGACAAAAGTCTGTGCGAAGTTGGTGCCAAAAAACCTGACTCCTGACCAAAAGCTCTTGCGTCAACAGGTCTGCTCAGATTTCCTTGAAAGGTTGAAAAAAGATTCCGGACTGATGAGAAACATTATTACTTGCGACGAAAAGTGGATTTTTCAATACGATGTTGAAACAAAGCGGCAATCGATGCATTGGAAGACGCCTGAATCGCCCAGAATTAAAAAAGCAAGGATGTCCAAATCAAAATTCAAGGCAATGTTGATCGTTTTTTTCGACATTAACAGTATCGTGATGACTGAATGGGTTCCAGAGGGTCAGACTGTCAACCAGACTTACTATTTGTCAGTTTTGGCAACACTGCGAGAACGAGTTCGTAAGAAACGGCCCGAGTTGTGGAAGAACAACTCGTGAATTTTGCACTAGGACAACGCACCTGCCCATAACGCGCTATCGGTGAAGCAGTATTTGGCCAGTAAGCGCACTCCAGTGCTCGAACACGCGCCGTACTTGCCAGGTTTGGTACCGTGCGACTTTTTTTTGTTTCTGAAGATAAAATCTGCTTTGAAAGGGACCCGATTTAAGTCGATGGAAGCGGTAAAGCAAAAAACGGCAGAGCTTCTAAAGGCCCTCACCAAAGAAGACTTCCAGCACTGCTTCGATCAATGGAAAAAACGTATGGAAAGGTATGTGGCAAGGGAAGGGGAGTATATTGAAGGGGATTTCGAATGTAGAATAATTTTTATTATAAAACCCTTTTTCGTAACCAGTCTCGTTATTTAATAGCCAGACCTCGTACAACAAAGAAAAATTGTCAACCTGTTGGAAACTATAATTAAATATCATAATCTTAACTATAATACACAATTTATTGTACTCGTGACGCCATCTCTGTATATAAAGAGATAGCGCAATGATCGAAGATCGACGCATACTACATTTGTACGCGTGCGACACATTATGCCACTTTACTTGAACGCGGGTCGTCGTCCGGTGCACAAGTCATGTGCGGTCGCTAGTGTAATTCACTTATTATTATAAATAAATACTCTTATTATCAATATTTCACTTATTATTAAATCCACACTTCAACATGGTAGCAGAGCGTGGTTATTAAAAATTCGAGTTTTTCGAGAGAGGTCCGTAGTTATTAAAAATTCGAGTCGAACACGTGGCCGGATGCAAGTTTACGACGACAAAAGTTTATTAAGTGAAAATTTTGTACTTAATAAGAAACAAAAAGGACATTTATTAAAATGCTTTAGAGAAGGAACTTAACAAGTTTTATTGCTGAAAAGTGAAATTGAAAAGTGTTCAAAGTTAAAAGAAATCACAATGGCAAAGCAAGCTAAGGTTGAAAATATTTTTATACCAATTTTGGATGGTTCAAATTATGCTAGTTGGAAAATTAGATTGATGACTTTGTTGGAGTACAAAGAATGCAAAGATCCAGTTACACGAGCAAGAATTTAATCAGATGATGAAAATAAGTGGAAAAAAGAAGATTTAAAAGCAAGAGCAATAATAATTAGTGCAATTTCTGACAGACAGTTAGAATATGTTGGTGAGTGCACAACTGCACTACAAATGATTAACAAATTTAATGATATGTATTCAACAAAATCTACAGCTCTACAAATATTGAATAGAAATAAAATTGAAGAGATTCAATTAAAAAATTATTCTACAGTTGAAGACTTCTTTGTCGATTTTGAAAAAGCTGTTAATGATTTCAAAGCAGCAGGAGGTGAAATAACTGGAGCAGAGAAGATGAGATATTTAATCAAAGCTTTACCAGCAAGTTACAGTTAAATTGGTGATTTTATAGACGTTATTTCAGAACAACAGAGAACAGTTGATTATGTAAAATCTAAAATGAAAGAAAAGAATTTAACTAGAAGTGAAAGTGATAATAAAAGGACAAATGTTAGCACTTTTGCTACCAACACAACAAACGTATGCTTCAAGTGTGGGAAGCCTGGACATTATAAGAAAGATTGTTATCAAAATACACAAAGCAGCCAAGACAATCAACGTAGAGGAAATTTCTATGGCAGAGGTCAACGAGGTTGCCAGAGAGGCTACTACAGAGGTGGATTACAAAGAGGTTACGGTCGAGGCAGAGGTCAACCCAGAGGTGAGTCTACAAGCCAGCAACAGCAGAGCGACAACAATGCAGCATGGTCAGCCGAGGTTATTCGTCCAACGTCAAAGAAGATAAGAACTTTTGAATGTAATGTAAGTGATAAAAATGAGTATGAAATAAATTGGTTATTAGATAGTGGTTGTACTGACCACTTCATAAAGTCAGATAAATACTTTGAAAATTTTGTAATTTTGAAAAATCCTGTTGATGTACAATTGCCAGATGGTAAAATACTAAAAGCTACTAAATTAGGTAATATTAGAATTTATTTTAAAAATTATTATAATGTAAAATATATTGAATTGAGAGATGTTTATTTTGTAAAAGATATCAAACAAAATTTATTAAGTTTTTCAAAAATTGCCAAAGTAAATACAATTGTAGCAAAAAATGATAATGCAAAAATTTATGATTATAATAGAGAATTAGTAGCAGTAGCTAGTATAATAAATAATTTATATTTTTTGAAAAGCTTTGTAAATAATAATCAAAAGAATGAAGTTTATACAAATACAGTAAAATTAACTGAAAAAGAAAAGTGGCATAGAGCATTAGGCCATATAAATTTCAAATATTTAGATAAATTAGTTAAAGATAAATTACTAGATGGTTTGCCAGATAGAATTGAAAATAATGATATGAAATGTGCAAATTGCATTCAAAGTAAAATGGCTAATATACTTTTTGAAAATAATAGAACTAAAAGCACTGAAATTTTAGAACTAATTAACACTGATTTGAATGGTCCACATAATACTCTAGGATATGGTGGAGAAAAATATTTCTTAACATTTATTGATGATTATAGCAAGTGCGCAAGAATTTATTGTATTAAAAGTAAAGCTGAAACAGCAAGTTGCTTTGTTGATTATGTAAATCTAGTCGAAAATCAGTTTAACAAAAACGTTAAGAAAGTGCAATGTGATAATGGTAAAGAATATATAAAGAAATTTTAAATTTTATTAAATACAAAGGTATCAAAATGATAACTTGTCCTCCCTACGTTCACGAATTAAATGGAGTAGCGGAAAGATATAATAGATCAGCTATGGATATGGGTAGATGCTTAATGCGAAAAGCAAAAATTAATACACGTTATTGGCCAGAAATAATGAAATCAGTAGCTTATTCGAAAAATCGCACTATTGCTAACACCGTTGAAAACAAAACACCATATCAAATATTTTTTGACAAAAAGCCTAATGTTAAATATTTGAAAATATATGGAAGTAGAGTCTTTGTTAGAACTCCTGAAGTTTTGAGAAAAAGTAAATGGGATGATAAAGCAAATTTAGGTGTACTAGTTGGTTATAATAATAATGGATATAGAGTATTGATAAACAATAGAATCATAAATGCTAGGAATGTATGTGTAGTAGAAGAATCTACTAAATTAATTTGTTTGGAAACAAATGATAATATATCTGATAATGAAAATGATGAATTTATAAATGAGAATTTTGACAATGAGATTAATGATAATGAATCTAAAATAAGTAAAGTCGATAATAGCGATGTAAATCCTGATATTTATACTGAACAAATAAATGATAATCTTAAAAAAAAGAAGTTTTGAAAAATAGAGAACAAAATTTACAAGTAAAAAGAATGTTAACTAGAAAGAAAAGTCCTGTAAACCGTTATGGTAATCCTGTATCACATTTTATATACTACTGTGATCAAAAAGTAAGGTGAAATTGTCATTTGAAACTCCCGGGCATTAGGAAGGCAGGTAAATTCTTTTTTCGAGGTTGGTAGGACTGTATATAACATTTACCAAGCGTCTGTTTGTCAAAAGGTTTAATTATCTCCGAGTTACACGTGTTTTTGTAAATAACCAAAAGTAAATTTTCCGATTTTTACAATGGGTGATTTTGTTGAGCAAAGAACTTGCATCAAATTTTGTTTGCGGAACGAATATTCTTGTGCGGACACGTTGAAAATGTTGCGGAAGGCCTTTGGTGATCAAACTATGGCACAAGAAAACGTTTATGAGTGGTACAACGAGTTTAAAGCGGGCCGAGAACGCGTTGAAGACGAACCGCGCTCTGGACGACCATCAACGTCTACCGACGAGGGCCACGTCCAAAAAATCAAAGATTTGGTGCTTGAAAATCGTCGATTGACAATTAGAGACCTCGCTAATACCATTTTGAAGGATGTTTTGTGTCTCAAACGCGTTAAGTCTCGATTGATGCCAAAATCGCTCAATTTTTTGGAAAAAAAGCGTCGCGTTGATGTGTGTGAAACTTTGCTGTCTGACTATCAGGACCACTTGAAATGCATCATTACTGGAGACGAGACTTGGATTTACGCATATGACCCTGAAACCACCGACCAATCCAGCGATTATCGTGCAAAAGGTGAAGCAAGACCGAAAAGACCACGGCAAAGTCGATCGAAAATCAAGGTCATGTTGACAGTTTTCTTTGATCATCGTGGTGTGGTGCACTATGAATTCCTTCCGCCGGGCCAAACTGTCAACAAAAAATATTATTTGAGCGTTATGCGTCGTTTGCGTGAAGCTATTTGTCTGAAACGGCCGGAATTATGGGCGAACAACTCTTGGTTCCTTCCTCACGATAATGCACCATGTCATACTGCATTGGTTCTTCGCGACTTTTTTGCCAAAAACTCGACTCATATCGTTCCGCAACCACCGTATTCGCCTAATTTGGCTCCGTGCGACTTCTGGCTATTCAGCAAACTCAAAAGGCCAATGCGGGGACGCCGTTTTGTCACGATTGAGGAGATAAAAACCGAATCGAAGAAGGTCTTGAAGGCTATACCGGAAAAAGACTATTCCGACTGTTATGAGTACTGGAAAAAGCGTTGGCAAAAGTGCGTTTTATCGGACGGGGATTACTTTGAGGGGGATGAAATTGATTTGGAAGAATAAATAAAGAATTTACAATTTATAAACAAATTCACCTTACTTTTTGATCACAGTAGTATGTAAATTATATTAACGCGAATGTGCCGAATACATTTGAGGAGGCGATTAATTCTAATGATAAGAAACAATGGAAAATTGCAATGGATTCTGAAATCAATAGTTTAAACAAAAACAAAACATGGCAAATTGTTGACAAGCCAAAAGATAAAAAAGTAATTGATGTTAAATGGCTATATAAAAAGAAAAATAATAATACTTATAAAGCTAGATTAGTTGTTAGGGGATTTCAACAAAAAGATTATATTGAAAATGTTTATTTGCCTGTAAGAAAAATGCAAACTTCAAAGATTTTATTATCTTATTGTTGTGCGAACAATTTGTATATGCATCAAATGGATGTAGAAACAGCATTTTTGAATGGACTTGTAAAAAGTGAAGTGTATATAAAAGAACCAGAAGGTTATGAAACTGGTGAAAATAAAGTTTGTAAATTACTAAAAGCATTGTATGGATTGAGAGAAAGCCCTAGAGCTTGGTACGAATGTTTTGATGAGTTTATGAAACAATTAAATTTTGTAAGAAGTAATTATGATCATTCCTTGTATGTAAACAATTCTGGTAAATATTTATCATACATATTAGTCTTCGTAGATAATATGTTAATATGTTGTAAGAATTTAAGAAAATTGAATGAAATTAAAGTTAAATTAATGAAAAGATTTTCTATGAAAGTTATGGGTAAAATTGGAAATTATATAGGCATAGATATTAATTACAAAAATGAAAGAAATAAGATGACTCCAAGTCAAACAAAATATATTGAATCTTTAGTAGAAAAATATAATCTCGAAAATGCAAAATTATATGATACCCCTAAGGAAACAAATTTAAAATTAGAACAATCTTCTGAGATTGATGAAAGAATAAAATATCAAAATTTAATAGAACTATTGTATATAAGCATAGGTACTAGACCTGATATATCATTTTGCGTAAATTATCTAAGTCGATACCAAACATGTTATAATGAAACACATTTTAAATATGCAATGAGAATATTAAAGTATTTATATAAAACAAAAGATCTGAAACTAACGTATTATGATAATTTAAACTGTGAAACCTTAGATTCTATGGTAGACTCTGATTATGCAGGAGATAATATAGATAGAAAATCTACTACAGGTTTTATAATTAGATTTTATAGAAATTTAGTATATTGGAAAACGCATAAACAAAATGTAGTTACTAAATGTTCAACTTTTGCGGAATACACAGCTATGTCAGAAGCAGTAACTGAAGTATTATTTGTTAAAAATCTATTATGCGAAATGTTCGATATAAATTTGATTAAACCAATTAATATATATGAAGATAATTCTGGCGTTATAGCTATAGGAAAGTTTGGTAACTTTACGAAAAATTCAAAATATATCGAAGTGCAATATCATTATGTTAATGAAAATTACGGAAAGAAAGTTATTGACATTGTAAAGATTGATTCTGAAAATGATTTAGCAAATACACATTGTGTATGTTAACAAAAAGTTTAAATAAGCAAAAATTCTTAGACAATAGAAAAGCGTTAAATTTAATTTAAAATAATGTAATCATGCAAATAAAAATGTAAAGTCAAGATTATAAATTGAAGGAGGCGTGTTGGAAACTATAATTAAATATAATCTTGACTATAATACTCAATTTATTGTACTCGTGACGCCATCTCTGTATATAAAGAGATAGCGCAATGATCGAAGATCGACGCATACTACATTAGTACGCGTGAACCACACATTATGCTACTTCACTTGAACGCGGGTCATCGTCCGATGCACAAGTCATGTGCGGTCGCTAGTGTAATTCACTTATTATTATAAATAAATACTCTTATTATCAATATTTCACTTATTATTAAATCCACACCTCAACACAACCCTTTCCGGAAATAATTTTAGAGGGGGATGAAAAGTCAAAATTCTCGAAAAAAAAAATCTGACAACTTTCTAAACACCGTTGGCAAAAAAATTAAAAGTGTATATGATTTCTTAAAACGTAAGATATTTATAAAAAAATTGGCGTTAAAAAAAGCGCTCCGGAACTTACCCTGCAGGGGAATGAAAAGCCAAATTTACGAAAAAAAAATCAGACAACTTTTCTAATACCGTTAGCACAAAAATGAAAAGTGTATAAGATTTATTGAAACCTAAGAAACCTACAAAAAAATTGGTGTCGACGAAAGGGCTCCGGAACTTACCCTTAAGGGGGATGAAAAGTCAAAATTTCCGAAAAAAAAATCTGACAACTTTTCTAATACCGTTGGCACGAAAATAAACAGCGTATATAATTTCTAAGGACATAAAAAATCTATAAAAAAATTGGCGTTGAAAAAAGCGCTCCGGAACTTCCCATTCAGGAGTATGAAAAGTCAAAATTCACGAAAAAAAAATCTGACAACTCTCCTAATACCGTTGGCACGAAAGTAAATAGCGTATATGATTCCTTAGGACGTAAGAAATTTATAAATAACTTGGTGTTAAAACAAGCGCTCCAGAACTTACCCTTTAGGGGGATAAAAAGTCAAAATTTACGAACAAAAATTCCGACAACTTTCCTAATAGCGTTGGCACGAAAATAAGCAGCGTATATGATTTTTTAAAACATTAGAAACATATGAAAAAATTGGCGTTGATAAAAGCGCTCCGGAACTGACATTTCAGAAGGATGAAAAGACAAAATTCTCGAAAAAAAAATCTGACAACTCTTCTTTTACCGTTGGCACAAAATTAAAAAGTGCATTCGATTTTTTGGTATATAATTTGGTGTTGACTGAATGGACCGGATCTTACCCATTAGAAGAATCAAATAATTGAAAATTTCATTTTCGTATCCTAATGCTGCTCAGGTATATTATTTTTTATAAAATTTTTTTTGTTAGAACGTATTTACTAACTTTTTTAAATAAATTTTTTTATTAAATGTTGTTATTGACGATTCTTATTTAAATCTGCTTTAAAATCTTAATACTAAAAGAAAGTTCTGGTATTCGTCAATATGTAAAGTAAAATTCAAGTTTTTGAAAACAAACTTGTTATAATATAAATTTTTAAAAATTTTTGGCTTGTCTTCAAACTCGTTAGATTGTAACTTCACTAGTATATAATACTTTTTAATTTAAAATAAGACTAATGTTTTTTTTATCGATTTACTTACTATACAAGGGCTGTTCAATAAGTACCCGTGTTAGAGACGAAGACACCATTTTTTCAAAAATTTTTTTTTTATTTTTCAACATAGTCCCCTTATAGAAAGATACACTTCTCCCAACGTTTCTGCCATTTTTTTAATCCCTCCAAAAAATAGGATTTGTCGAACTCTCCAAAATACGCCTCTGTCTCGGCGATGACTTCCTCGTTTGAGCTAAATTATTTTGCCGCGAGCCATTTCTTCATGTTAGGGAACAGGAAAAAGTTGGAGGGAGCCAGATCGGGTGAATACGGGGGGTACGGCAGCAATTAATAACGCAATTCACGCAGTTTGGCGGCGACAACTCCAGATGAATGTGCTGGTGCGTTATCATGGTGAAACAGCAACTTCTTTTTCGCCAAATGCGGCCGTGTCGCCTTCAATTTTTTGTCGAAGCGGTCCAATAACTCACTGTAGTATTGTCCAGTGATCGCTCTTCCTTTTTCTAAGAAATTCATGAGGATGACGCCGTTCGCATCCCAAAAAATCGTCACCATGACCTTATCGGCCGATAGGACCGTCTTCGCCTTCTTTAGATCAGATTCACCGGGAGAAATCCATTGTTTTGATTGTTGCTTAGTTTCTGGTGTGTAATAATGAATCCAGGCTTCATCAACGGTGACAACTCGACGCAAGAACTCCTTCGGATCTCGCTCAAATTGCTCCAACCACTGCTTCGAAGTTAACAGCCGCATCCGCTTGTTGTCCACCGTGAGCAATCGCGGCACCCTTTGGGCTGACCATTTTTTCATTGCCAACTTATTATGTAAGATATTAATTGCCGTTTCGGTCGACACACCTACGGCCTCTGCTAATTCGCGCACTTACGTTCGTTGATCAGCAAGAATCATGTCGTAGACTTTTTGAATGATTTCCTCGGTAACCACGTCTGCCGGGCGTCCTGGTCGCTCCTCATCAAAAACGGATGTTCGCCCACGTTTAAATTCGTTGAACCAATATCTAACTGTGGTCATAGATGGCGAAGTGGCCCATAAACAGCATCCAACTTTGCTTTTCTCTCCTCGCATTTTTTTCCATCCAGAAACAAAAAGCGAATTACCGAACGATACTGCTCTTTTTCCATTTTGACGAGAATCACGAAACACGTCTTACTCGAATGGCTGCCAAATCCAAACTAACCTATCAATCAGTCTGAAATTTGTTCTACCGTCGTTTGATAGATGGCGGCACACGATGATAATACCAACTTCTTCGAGGAACGCCCTCTGTCGTCAAATATAATTATTGAACCACCCACGTAATATTCTTTTCAATTAATCGTTTCTATTGAATTATATTTTATTTATAATACATGAATATGATGTCATTGCGCAGAAATAATAATTAATTAACGTTTGTATTTAGTTGGTACTTTTTCTGGAAATATTTTTATTTTATTCAAAATAAATAATTCAAGAATTTAAAACTTATAAAACACGCACCAAACTTGTATTTGAAACTTCAATAAAATGATAGAACTATTATTATTTGCTAATTTTAAAAGTTTTTTTCCAATCAAAATTATATTTAAATCTTCAATTGGATAAGAGACGTAATTTTTTATAGCATTTGATGTTATACTAATTTCTAAAATATTTAAATATTATCAAATTTTTTTATTAGTTCAATAAAAATTAGAATTTGAAAAAATTAAATTAATTTTATAATTACTCTTTTAACAGTGTGATTTTATACTTTTCTACGCGTTGTATACATACGTGGTTAAGTATATCGAAATGAAGTTAAGAGCAATACACTCAGTCATACGGCCAATACACATAGAAACATAGCGTTGTGCGCGTTACCATCTCTACTTACAGCGAAGCGCAGTGGAGAGGGAATCGTGGCCTGCAGGCCAGGCTACACACACAAGCGTGCGCACGAACATACAGGCACGCGTATACGTACATTGTATAGGCAGCGTCGCGAATTTTTTTCGAGTATCACCACATTCGAACTTCTATCTTTGAATTTTACTTCTAAGCGCCGTGGCGCGCTATTAACCATACGCGTGCGCAGCGGACAGCTTCGCTTGCTTGAATGCATCGTGCGTGCTATTATTTCGTCAGCGTATTACATAACATCAGAAATACATAAGAACACGCGCCGAAATGCGGAATTTTGCCCTTGCGTGTATACATACATACTATATATTGTGTATATTGTATATATATATATATATATATATATATATAGTATATGTGACGGAGAACACTCCGTGCTTCGCGCATTGTCGTATTTCGCGCGCTTTTGCGGTCAGCAATCCGGGTAGAGTCTAGGTAACGCGACAGTCGCGGACGAAAAGATACGGTACGCGACTAGAGATAGAATAGTCGCGTGCTGTATAAGGAAGCTAGGCAAGGCTAGGTAATCTAGCCGCTTCTCGTGTATTACAGTTCTTCTCGAGTCTTCGTTAGATACGCGTGCTCCCGTATTTTTTTCGATCTCGCTCTAGTTTTGCGAGTCGAACCGCCATCTAGGACGCGTGCTACGTGACCTCAGTGCTTCGCGCAATTTTCTTTCGGCGTCAGTAGTTTTTGTGCTTCTTTGGCGCGCACCGGCCACGTGTACGGCAGAGCAGGTGTACCGCAGCGACCGGCAGTTCGTGAGTCACCGCCACCAGCAACCAGGGACGTATCGGCGAGACGACGTCGAGCGGCGGCACTTTTCCTTTTTTTGTTTTGGCGTGCGAGGCTTGCCAGCCCCCTAACTGTAAGTCGCTAATACGTTTAATTTTAGCGCGCATAAATTTTGTTTTTTTTATTTGCGTTAAAGTAACCTCCGCCGGTAACTCCATTCTTTATCCTAATCGTTTTACGCGGTTCGTGCGAGTGAGAGAGCATCATCTCTCTCACTCTTGTATAGTCAGGGGGAGAGAGTTGCGATCTTTCTCGCACCTGTATAAGAATAGGCGCGCGTGAGTTTGAGAGCGGTATCTCTCTTACTCTATTAGCAGCAGTGCGAGAGAGTCGCTTTCTCTCTCGCACTCGCAGCATATACGGCGCGCGCAAGTGGAAGAGGCCTTTCTCTCCCACTCTAGTAAGATCAGTGCAAGAGAGTTGCGTTCTCTCTCGCACTCGCGTAAGGTTAGGCGCGCAAGACTGGGAGAGCGCTTTCTCTCTCACTTCTACGGCGCAGTACGGAAAACTCGCTTTCTCTCTCGTACTCGCAGTAGACGCGGTGCCTGGAGTGGTAGAGCGTCTTTTCTCTCGCTCCTACGGACTTCGTGCGGGAGAGTAGTCTGCTCTCTCGCACCCGTACGTTATACGGCGCACGCAAGTGAGGGAGGCCTTTCTCTCTCACTCCTATAGGCGTATAGCAGACCTCTATTATCTGCGCTCTTCGTGCGTTCTTTTTGTAAATTTCTTTTTTTTCTGTACATTATTTATTCATCTTTGTTCGTATTTTATATTATTTTTGGTTAGTCAAATTATTATTAAATTATTTTATTTATTTTAATTTTTTTTTTTTTTTTTTTTCCTTTTTTTATTATTTTGTTATCGCTTTTTATATTTTTATATTTTTTTTCCTTAATTTTATAAAAAGCACTTATATATTTTTTATCTTTTTATTTATTTTATCTGTTTTCTTATTTAACTCTTTTTCTATTATCTTTGATTTTATTTTATTTTTGCGGCGAGGAGCTTTCAGCTTCCTCCCGAATACTGTCTTCTCTGAGACATCATCCAGCTGGGCAAGGACGACGCACGAGCCGCGCAATGGGTAAGTTGCGTCCAAAGGAAGGCTTCTCGTGCCCGGACCCAGGAGCAAAGCCGTCCGAGACTTTAGCGACCAGAAAGGGGGCGCAACGGGCATATTTACACCTTTCGCGAATTGCGCGTCCCACAAGGCTAATTGCTCCGGTGGTAGTTAACCACTAAACTGCCACCCCGTTACAATATATATATATATATTTATATGGACACTCAATTGCCATAAGAAGGCAATTTTTTAATGAAACAAAATAAATAAAGAAATGACTTTTTCTTATTGTAAAATTATTATTTATATTTATTGTAACAAATAACGTGAAAATTAATTAAATACTATTGCAAAATAATTTTCAATTTTGTTAGAATTTTTTATTTTTGATCAGATCAGTTTTAGAAATGGTTAATAAAAATTTTAATATAATATTCTATTTCAATTAAAAATATAAACAACTTTTTAAACATTATAAATTATGTCAATTTCATTTGTACTGATTCCTCTTTAACACTAAAAATGTATTTGTCGCCTAAATAAAAAATTTTTTCATATACAATTCAATTATTTTTAAAAATTTGAAAATGATAAATTTTTATGTTTGAATATTGAATAGTCATTTTCTTTTAATATGTTTGAAATATATTTCAAGTTGAATTTATTAAAATCATTTAATCAAAATATTCTTGTACGTTGATAAAAATTATTTTTACGCCATAACAAATTTTTCTATTATTTTACATTTAAAAGTTTCTCATGAAATTATTAAAAGAATTTTAATGTGGTTAAATTATTATGCATTATATTATTTTACTTAGAATAATTTGTATAAAAATAGAAATTTGAATCTTACAGGTAAGAACTATAGTCTTCTTAATTAATATCCATAATTTAAATGACATTTTATAACGAACAATCAAGTTATTTTTGTCAAATAATATCGGTTATATATATTCTGAAGTGTATTAAATAAGAGAATTTTAAGATAATTTAATTGTATATAAAATAGTTTTTGATTTAAGTGACAAATGCCTTATCAATGTCAAAGAGTTATCACTTAACAATTAATCGTCATATTTTTAAATGTTAAAGCTGTGAATATTTTTTAATTGAAATGCCATATCATATTTAAATTTTTATTAACAATTTATAAAACTGTTCTGATCAATAATAAAATATTAGGTGTAGTAAAAAGAAATCCATTATCTTTGCATTAAATTGAAGGTTTTATTTAGCATAGATAGAATGATACGTTTAGGTCAAATATGCACCGTTTTGTTTGATAACTTGTTGCCATTTTGGAGGTAATTTCATTATACCTCTCTCGTAGAAACCCTTTTCCCTATTGTTAAAAAACTGGGACAGTCGATTTTCACAATCTACTCTTGAGGCGAAGTTTTCACCTGCAAAATCATTCGTCATAGACAGGAACAGGTGGTAATCACTTGGTGACAGGTCCGGACTATAAGGTAAATGCATAAGAACTTCCTAACCAAGCTCCCGGAGCTTCTGGCGAGTCACTATCAATGTATGCGGCCTGGCGTTGTCCTGATGGAACACAATTCATCTCCTATTGGCCAAAGCTGGCCGCTTCTGGGCGATTGCTTCTTTCAGACGGTCCAATTGTTGACAGTACAGGTCCGAATTAAAAGTTCGGCCGTAGGGGAGCAGCTCATAGTAGATGATTTGCTGCCAGTCCCAACAAACACACAGCAAAACCTTCCTGACTGTCAACCCTGGCTTGGCCACCGTTTGCGCCGGCTCACCGCGATTTGACCACGACCGTTGTCGCTTGACTTTGTCGTAAGTGACCCACTTTTCATCACCAGTAACCATCCGCTTCAGAAATGGATCGATATTGTTGCGATTCAGCAGCGATTCGCAGATGGAAATTCGGTCCATGAGGTTTATTTGCGATAACTCGTGTGGCACCCATACATCAAACTTTTTTTTTTATCTAGCCTTATTTAAGTGGTTCCAAACGGTTTTTTGTGCAATGTTTAATTCTTCGGCAATCGAAACAGTGCTTACGTGACGGTCGGACTTGACGATTTCCATTATTTTATCGACATTTTTGACAATTGGCCTTCCAGAGCGTGGTGCATCTTTGACGTCAAAATTACCGGAACGGATTCGACGAAACCAAAATTGCGCGTGATTGGCTGTTACAGTATCAGGACCATAAGCACTATTCACATTTTTAGCTGCCTGGCTTGCGTTTTTGCCTTTATCGAAGAAAAACTGTAAAATATGGCGTATTTTCTCTTTGTTGGTGTCCATCTTTGACGCGTGCTAAAAAAATACTGAGTCAAGCAATCACAAAACTGTATCGGAAGCTTTTCTATTACGAAATCTTATCTTTCTAACGCCATCTAGTGTAACCCGATCGCACTTTTACAACGGGAGATACAGACTACTAAAGCCATCTATTGGCAAAATAATGGATTACTTTTTACTACACCTAATATAAATATAGTTTTTATATTAAAAAAATTTTAATTTAATTAAAATTATTTTTGTAATGGTATTTTATTACTTTTCACGTTATTTATTATAATAAATAAAAGATTAATTTTCTAATAAAAAGTCATTTTTTCATTTATCGTTTTATTAAAAAATAGCAATATTATGGCAAGTGAGTTTCTACATACATATACATACAGTGGACCCCCGGTAATCCGGCCCCCGTCTAATCTGGCACCCCTTGTAATCCGACATGTTTATGTATTATTATTGAATATTTTTTTGACAATCTTCGCTAATGTAGATAATGCATGATTGAGCAGGTTACAACTTGTACGCACGACCACTATTGTGCTCGACGCGTAGGTATTGTTTTGATTCTGATTGCTCAGTTCGAATTTGACTACATGTGATAGCGATGCGGCCTAGCGTGCGTTCATTGTTTATTGTTTATTCATTGTGTATTGCGTGTACGTACATAGTAATGTCGACACAAGCCCAGAAGCGAAAGCGCAAAACACTGACAATTAAAGAAAAATGTGATATTTTAGACCGCCTAAATCGTAATGAATCTTTCAGTAGTTTAGCAAGTGAATACGGCGTAGGCCGACCTACAATTTATGACATTAAAAAAAACCACGAGAAGATTACAAACTTCGTGTCAACTACTGACTGTGGGCCAGGCAAAAGACAGACACTCAAGAAAGCTGAACATCCAGAAGTGGAAGAAGCTTTATACATGTGGTTTCTTCAGGAAAGAAATAGGCATGCGCCCATTTCGGGACCCATGTTGGCCATGAAAGCTAAGTTTTTTTATAAGAAAATAATAAAAAAAGATGATTTTGTGGCTAGCAAGGGATGGCTAGAACGTTTCAAAAGTCGTCATGGCATACGTTTAATGACTATTACAGGAGAGAAACTTTCTAATGATGCCACCTGCATAGAGCCATTTAAATTAAGATTTTTGCAAAAAGTGAAAGATTTAAATCTTAACCCGTCACAGGTGTACAATGCAGACGGATCAGGGCTTTTTTGGCGTGTGATACCTAACAAAACTTTCGTTTCCTATAACGAAAAATCCGTGCCTGGATGAAAAGTAAGTAAATAACGTGTAACTATACTACCATGTGTTAACGCTGCAGGTACACACGCGCTAAAGATGGTGGTCGTTGGAAAATCTAATAAACCACGTGCATTCAAAAACATTGATTTACCTGTAGACTATTATGGACAAAAAAGTGCGTGGATGACAGAAGACCTTTTCAAAAAGTGGTTTGATAAATGCTTCGTACCAGAAGTTAGAAAATGGTTGGAAGATCATAATTTTCCTCAAAAAGCGTTATTGCTGCTTGATAACGCTCCCGGTCATCCGTCTGAAGAAGAACTGACAACTGAGGATAAATGTATCACTGCGATGTTTCTTCCGCCGAACTGCACTGCACTGATTCAACCCATGAATCAGCATATCATTTAGTTTGTCAAGCAAGATTATAAGAAAAACCTACTTCTGAAAGCCGTATCAAAAGACCAACCAATAGAAAAAACGTTAAAAGAATTTAATATGAAAAACTTGGTTTTTGCTCATTGTGAATCGTGGAATGCATTACCTTCATCAACTATTACATCGTCTTGGAAAAAGTTATGGGCAGATATAGTCGCCACTCCTAGCAACGATCCACAAATCAGTGTAACTTCGGAAGTGATAGAGCAAGTTGCTGCTGAAACACAGATAGTCCGGAAGATTTGGAAATCTGGTGCCGTGGAATAAATGAAGAGGAAAATATTTTTCATGAAATGTCTGACGAAGAGATTATAAAAGAGATTTCTAGTTATACAACAATAAATCAGGAAGATAACGACGAAGTAATTGCAACTACTCCGCAAGTGACAGCACAAGATGCAATTAACGCCTTCGAGCTGGGTTTGCAATGGGCTGAAGAGAATGGTGCATCCTACAACGAACTTTTACTTTTGAGAAGACTGAGGGACAAAGCTTTGGTTTCGCGTTTCAATGATGTTAAACAAAAGAAAATTGATGAATATTTTCATGCTTCATATATTGATTGATTCATATTATGATTTTTATTCATAATTTTTGATTATTTTAGTATGTACAGGGTGCGTACGGTATTTGAGGACATGCATAAATGTGACTATAACTTCGCGAATTTTTTTTTTTATTTTTTTTCCTTTTCAGATAAGATATGGCGGACTACAGCATCACTCAAGAAATGAAAAGACATGCTGTCATCGTCGCTATATGTGCGAACCATACAGATTTAGGGATCTCTAATTTTCTTAAATGCGCCCGTTCATTCGTGCATAAGGTTCGCCGTGAACTGGGAGCATCAGGAGGCGATACAGAATCGGTTGCAAAACGCAAAAAGCACGAACAACGTTCTGACACTGCCCGATCAGCAGAATTTTTAGAGCAAGTGCAAGCGATCATAGACAAGGACCCTTTAAAATCAATAAGGGTCCTTGCGAGTGAGCTTCATGTTTCTGAGCGCCTTATTCGTAGAGTTGTCCACGAAGATCTTCGGTATAAGTCTTACGCGATGCGCAGAGGACAGTTCATGTCGGAACGAACACGGGAACAGAGAGTTCTCCGATCAAAACGTATTTTAAACAATATCAAACACCCTGAGGCGCCCAAAATGTTATGGTTTTTTTCCAACGAAAAAAATTTTGACCAAGATCAAAAGACCAATCGCAGAAATGACAGATGGCTATGTTCAAATCCTACGGAGGTTCCTGTTGTTATGCACACAAAATTTCCAGCCACTGTTATGGATTTAGGAGTTATCAGCAACGAAGGACATGTTATGCCACCACACTTTTTTACTCAAGGACTTCGAGTGAACTCTGCTGCATACATCGCGGTTTTGGAGACGGTAGTAAAACCCTAGATAGACAATGTAAGCAGAGGCAGACCATACATTTTTCAACAAGACTATGTATGTGCGCGCTGGTTCGCCCGCCTGCTAGAAGCGGCAGCTAGCCTCGTCCCTCAGCCGCTTCTGTATATTGGCCTTGGACCCCCAGCGTGCACGCGCTGCCTGGCAAAACGCCTCCCACGTCTGCCATTTATGCTTGTGGCAGTCGTACCACATCTCGGCTAAACCACTTAGCAGCGCGGGTAGCGACGCGAGCATCTTTGGGTTGCTAATTCCTGACGCGTTCTTCGCTTCATCCACCTTGCGGAAGAACGCGTCAATGTTGTCAGTCGGCTCTCCCCGGAACGCGACGTTCCACCGACTGACAATCCTTCCGACGTCACGAAGGCCCGCCATACTGGTGTTGCACCGTGCACTATTACTCGGTGCATTAGTATAACTTTCCCCCCTCCTCCAGGCTCTATTTGGGCCGGACTTTGGGGATGGCGGGCACTCTGCAGGCCCTCGCGAATCTTCGCCTTCGTGGAGGCTGCTGTGCGTGGACACGTAGTTACACGTGAACGTGTAACTACGTGTTTTGGCGAGAAACAGCTGGTTCCGCGGTCTCTCTCTGTGGTAGTCTGGCCGATCCTGGGGTGCTGTCTATCCTGGTAGATGACGCACTCGGCCTAAGATTTGCAACCTCTTGCTTGGCTCGCAAATCTTGTAATTCCGCCTGCATGGCCGTGAGGGACGTGACCATGCCCGCGGTTGTCTTCGTCAAGCTCTCGATGCGCTCCTGTATCAAGAGCTCTCTTCTCGTTGGTGGCGAGTCTTCCGCGTCCACCACCTCCTCTTCTCGTGTGTTGGTTAGGGACGGTTGGTCCGCCTCGTCCTCTAACAACATGGTTAGCGGATGCGGCTCTTCTTTGTCGTAATCTGCCGACCCCGCCGTTGTGCCTGCCCCTTCCTGGCAGGCCCGGAGCACGAAGCTTCTTCTTGCTTCGGCTCTCGCAGCCTGGGCAGCCTCGTTTGCCCCGGCGACCTCCTCTTGGAAATTGGCCGCTGTGAAATTTCCCAGCAGTTAATTAGTTATACGGGCCAGCCAAACCGTGGCCCGTCTGTCCGTAATCATAGAGCGTTGAGGGTTTCCTCTGCCTCCTCGCCCTCTATGGCGAAGAGCCAATTCTCTATTTTGGAGGAATCTACTGACGCCATGTTTTCTTGTTTAGTCCGCTCGCTAATATTTATAAATTCTCGAATAGTTGCGATATCGTGAGTACCGCACGTAATATATATTTAAACGCTAAATAAATAAATAAATAAATGAACTAGTAAATATACATGTACAATTTATTAAGAGGGATTTTCCTCATCCCTCTACCTACGGTATCGCAACTCCCACTGGCGTGGCTGTGGAAAGGTCAGTTCTCTCTGACCTGGTACTTGCTTGAGCCTCGGTGCTGCAAGCAAGCTAAACTCCAAAAGTAAAAAAAAATAATATTTTAAAACAAGAACAAAACCAAATACTTTTCTTCCGTTCCCGTTGTCACGCCAGGGACACTTAATTTTCTGCACCTACACTTCTTTGCACGCTTGTGTGTGCTTGGTGCGCCCTCTGCGCACGCTACGGACCTCTCGTTCCCTACTGCCCACGCCCTTTCGTGTCGCGCGACCCTATGCCTAAGACACACGTCTGGGGCGCCAGTTGTAACGGGGGTAATTTGTTACGTCCCGTTAGCAACGCAGGACCTTCCTCTGGTCCTGCTTTGATTCTTTCTGCTGTGTGAGGGGCCTTGCCTAAGGCCCCGCTACCAGTGTTGCTCCCGACGGGCTCGGCTGCTCAGTTTATGTGCCAATGCTAGATTGGCAAACCCGCGAAGGCGGCGGTATTCGGGATTATTATTATTATGTGTACAACTTTACTTCCGCCGTTTTTTTCCGAAATTCGAGGCTTTATTGTAAAAAACTGGTTAAACATTTGTGATTCGAAGTATTGTCCATCGCTGGCCACTACTTTCTCCCATCTTTCGGGCAGCATACGAATCCCGCGTTGAAAAAACTGGTCATATTTTAAATCGATCCACGAATCGACCCAATTTTTCACTTCTTCATAAGACCGGAAGTGCTGGTCAGCCCGGCCGTGTGCCATTGATCGAAACAAGTGATAGTCCAAGGAAGCAAGTCTGAAGAATACGGCGGGAGGGGTAGGACTTCCCATTTTAAAGTTTCCAAGTATGTCTTGACCACTTTCGCAACATGGGGTCGAGCATTATCATGCTGTAAAATAACTTTATCACGTCTCTCGTTGTATTGCGGCCGTTTGTCTTTCAATGCTCGGCTCAAACGCATTCATTGCGTTTGATAACGATCGCCTGTAATTGTTTCAGTCGGTTTTAACAACTCATAATACACTACGCCGAGCTGGTCCCACCAAATACTGAGCATGACCTTGGAACCGTGAATATTCGGTTTGGCCGTCGACGTGGAAGCATGGCCAAAATATCCCCATGACTTTCTGCGCTTGGGATTATCGTAGTGAACCCATTTTTCGTCCCTAATTACAATGCGATGCAGAAATCTCTTTCGTCTTTGCCTTGCAAGCAGCTGTTCACAAACACACGAACGCCGTTCAACATCTCTCGGCTTCAACTCGTACGGCATCCAATTTTCTTGTTTCTGAATCATTCCCATGACTCTCAGGCGTTTTAAAATGGCTTGTTGCGTCACTCCCAATGATCCTGCCAATTCTTGTTGCGTTTGACACGAGTCTTGATCAAGTAATGCCTCTAATTCTGCATCTTCGAAAACCTTCTTTCTTCCACCGCCATGCTCGTCTTCGACGTTAAAATCGCCGTTCTTGAAGCGTTGAAACCACTCTCGGCACGTTCTTTCACTAATAGCGGCCTTACCATAAGTATTTGAGAGCATTCGATGAGCCTCAGCCGCAGATTTCTTCATATTAAAGCAGAAAATTAAAACCTCCCGCAAATGACGAGAATTTGGCTCGTAAGCTGAGATGTTTAATCGAGAATAACTTTATGATGCAGACACAAATCGACTAATATTTCGATGGCGTTATGTTTACAAATACCTAAGCTTATTGTATGACATCCATGATCTATTTATTTCAACTACCACTTACCGCTACAGCCATCTATTGCAAACCGGCGGAAGCAAAGTTGTACACCTAATATTTAGCTTATTTAATATAAAAACCACGAAAATAATACAACCACGTAATAAATATGCCGGAGAGGTCCGTTTACGCAAAGAGCAATTAGTATTGCCTCACGCGCAATACAAATTCTCGAGGTGCGCACTGCGCGTGCGCACCCTTATCACGCGGCTACGCACACACGTGTAGTCTATGGACGACAGATATAGAGAGAGCAGTTCTCCCTCTATACCACCGTAGTCTACGACTGCTCGAGTGAGAGCGTTTTTCCCACTCGACGATGCAGTCTATGGTTGAGCGAGAGAGCTCGTTCCTCTCGCTTAACTGCGTGCTCCATGATTGTACGAGTAAGAGTGGCTTTTTCTTACTCGTACACCTATTCTATGATAGTGCGAGAGAGAGATCGATCCTCTGACTCGCACTCGCACGGCCTAATCGGTTTCATGTTACGCGGTCTCGCGCGTACACTCTCCTACATCTATATATGCCTGACGCGATCGCACACGCGTCAGAAAAACTAAATATTATTATTCTAAGTCGCGAACTAATTATTGCGATGAAGTGGCCACTTACTTTTCCTATCTCGGTGTTCGTCCCCTCAAATTCCACGATCGCCTTTTTTTTCTCGAAAATCGCCGTCGTTGCGGAAAATCTATCGGTTTTATCTCTGCTTAGAAAAACTCGCGTGCGGCACGTTAAAACGGCGGAACGAGAAGAAGGTTTGAGAGGAGGGGTCCTTTTTCTCCTCTCGCCTATCGGTTTTCCCGCGTAGCGCTATCGATCAAGAATCGATAGCGCTGCGTTTCGGTACGCCGCGGATTCTCGCGCCTTTTCCCGCGTTACGCCATCGATCGCTTGATTGATGGCACCGCGTATAGTCGCGCCGCGAACTCTATCTTGCACTGCATGGCAGGTGGCCTAATCTCGATAAGCCACCTATCACAATATATATATATATATATATATATATATATATATATATGTTATATATACAGGCAACCGTAAAGAATATGTATTTTGGCGCTTGTTCTTATGTTTTTCTAATGTCTTGTGATACGCTGACGAAAACATAGCTCGCACAATGCATTCAAACAAGCGAAGCTGTTACATACAGCTATACGCCTACCTGTATGTTTAATGCGCGCACTTGAGTTAGTAGCCTGGCCTGTAAGCAGCGCTACCCTCTCCACTGCACTTCGCTGTGGGTAGAGATAGTAACGCGTACAACGATACATTTGTGTGTGTATTGGCCGTATGGCAGGGTGTATTACTCTGCACTCGATATTTCGGTATACTTAACCCTCAAGTGGAGCACTATCGCAGCTTAAGGGGTCTGTCTAGTAACTCACTTTTGAAAAATCGTTTTTTTTTTTTTACTTTTTTCGAAAGTAAATATATTAAGAAATATTGTGTGAAAATTTTAGAACGATCCGAGAACTCTAACATTATTTTTGAACGCTTCAAAGGTACCTCTAGCGCGCTGACCGCGAATTTCCTTGCGCGCCGTCCCAGCCGCTTACCTGCTATTGTTTTCTCTCGCAGCTGCTCTCTTTCAGAATCCTCTTGTATATATGTATATATATTATATGACGGTATCCTAAAGGTCGTATATATTTCGTTGTTTTGATCTACTAATTGTATATACCTGCTTTTGGAGCGAAAAGAGGCAGTTCTGTTTGTAAATTCGTTAGAGCAACATCTCTCTACGTGAAATTGTCGTATTTTCGCAATGGATAAAAAAGGCAAACATCAAACTAAATCCTGGCGACGTGCAGGAAGTAAGACAAAAAAGCGTAGTTTACGTGGAGATCGGAGCAGGAGTAATACAAGTGCATCAGCAAAAAAGCTAAAAGAGTCGAAGGACGACAGTTTTGATGTACGTGTAAAAAAAGATACAAGCTACAGTATTATACAGTTTTTTTTCGTGTTTAGCCTTCTAGAACAATATTTATCATGTAAAGTGTGTAAAGGTGATGTGTCTTTTTCGAAATTTGGACAGAAAGGTTTTGGTTTTAAGATACATCTTGAATGTAAGTGCGGAGAAAAATTGATCGAATCATGCTCGATGATAAATAATGGTTTTGAAATAAATCGTCGGCTTGTGTTTGTGTTTCGATTACTTGGTATAGGACTGCAAGGTTTAAATTTATTTTGTGGACTTTTGGAAACGGGCCCAGGATTAAATAAAGCCGCTTATTATTCAATTGTCGAAACTATTAAAACTGCCGTAAAAGCCGTATTCGATGTAGTCAGACGGAAAGCTATCGATGAAGAAAAAAAGTTGAATGCTGAAGCAGGAAATGGCGAAGATTTAACAGTTTCGGGAGATGGTTCCTGAGCAAAAAGAGGCTTCAGTTCTCTTATTGGCCTTGTAACTTTAATCGGCAAGTATAGTAAAAAAGTTCTTGATGCAGTTGTGTTGTCTAGCTACTGTAAAGCGTGCGAATTCTGGAAAAAGAGGAAAGATGATATTGGTTTTGCTGCTTGGTATGAAAAACACAAGGAAAATTATGACGCTAATCATGAAGGAAGCTCCGGTAAAATGGAGGTCAATGGAATTGTAAAAATGTTCATGAGATCACTGGCAAAGTACGCAGTCCGCTACGGTTTTTATATTGGTGATGGGGACTCCAAAACTTTCAAAATGCTGCTTGAAACATTTCCGTATGGAGAAAACGTTACGGTAAAAAATTAGAATGCGTGTTGCACGTAGCAAAAAGAATATTCAAGCGTGCTAGCAAAGCAAAAAAAAACCCTTACACAACGAAGAAAAGCCGAAACTGCTAAAAGGAAAGCCGAGGAAAAACAGACCGAGAAGGTCGAAAAAAACTTCTTCGAAAAAAAAAACCGCTGCCAAGAAGAGGAAAACTGACAGTGTTCCTAAAGTTAAAACTGTTGATTTGACGATTAAGCTAATGAAGGAATTGTCTACTAATTATGGATTAGCAGTTCAAAGAAACAAGGATTCAGTCGAAGGAATGCGCAACGAAATTTGGGCTGGATTTTACCATAAAATTTCGACCGACTCAAAGCCTCAACATCAGTACTGTCCAGCTGGAGAATCGAGCTGGTGCAAATATCGGAAAGCAGAAGCAAAGCAGACACTGAAAGATTTCAAGCATCCACCTGCCCTTTCTGAAGACGTGCAAGAAGTGCTGAAGCCGATCTACGAAGATCTGACCAAAGACGAATTGCTCGAGAGGTGCTTAGGAGGCAACACGCAAAACAGTTATGAGAGTTTCAACGCTACTGTGTGAAGTATGGCACCGAAACACACTTTCTCTGGCAAAAAAAATCGTTAAAATTGCGTGCCTTACAGCAGCATGTATTTTCAATGAAGGCTTCAGCACAGTATTGAAAATTATGGAAACGATGCATGTTGGAATCGGCGAAACTGCAGTCGCATATGCCGCGACGCGCGACCGCCAGCGTATCCAAGTAGGCAACCGCCGTTCATCGGAAGCTTCCAAAGAGGGCAGAACAATGCTGAGACAGAAAAGATTGGAAGAAAGTCAACTCTTTGAACAATCTGAAGGAATTTTGTACGGTCCAGGCATCGCTGACTAGGTGTAAGTAATTTTTTTTTAAGAATTTCATGTAAAAAAAAATTTAAACGTGTTTTTCTCGAAACAACGTTTTTACTCGCCTTGTTGATGAAATTTTCGAAACTACTCGACCGATCCTTATGAAATTTGAACCACATATTCTTTAAACCTATCGCTATGTCCCCTATAAATTTTTTTCAAAAATTTTGAATTTTACTATATTTTTTTTTCAAAAATCGGCGAAAAAAAACCGGTTTTTTGAAAATTTTTTGTTTTTTCTTCACCATTTTTTTATTTTTTAAAATAATTATATAAAATTCATAGGGGACATAGCCATTGTCATACTAAACCTAAAGCACTTTGATTTTTTTGTTTCAGACAACACAGCTCCGAGATTTTATCAACAAGGCGGACCTACCTACTTTTCGAGGTGTTGCGTTTGGCTGACGTTTTTGGTCATAATACATGTATAAAATAAAAGAAAAAATTTTTTTTATGTATTTCAAGAGTGTATTTACTAAGCCTAATAACTTTTATATCATTACCTTTATCCAGTATCCCAAGAAATAATCACGAAAATCGCGTTTTTTTCGGCGCGAGCTACTAGACAGACCCCCTAACATAACTGGAGCGCATGGGTGAGGATTACCCGGCTAGCTTCGACCACTTATATCTTATTATAAAATTGATCAATTTTGAATTTTTTTTTTTTAATCGATTCGTCGGACGATGTAGAATAAGAGTATTTCATGAACAAATAAATAAAAATTCAAGTTTTTATAATATTAATAAAAAATAAAAAAAAAAATGCAATGAAAATTGACGAAAAAAGATCTACCCTGGGTTAGCGTAACCCAGTGCTCCTCTTGAGGGTTAACCATGTATGTAAACAACATGTGGGACGTTCCTATGAATTCTTATTATGTTTCGGAGTCGATTTTTTTCTTTGGAAAATTGGTTAAATTTTAGTTTATAGCAAAGTCAAATATTATGCCAAGTATCAGCTCAAAATATTAATTTTTTTTTAAATATTTTATCTTTAGAAAAAAAAGGAGTAAAATGTTTAAACTGTTATATCTTAAATAATAATTATTTGAATAACGTAATTTTTTTTTTTAATTACGAGACTAATATTGAACTTATAAGATATATATAATTTAAATTCGAATTTAAGAAGAAAAAGAGAACAGTTTCGTTGCCATGCCTTTTCTTTTTTTTAAATGTTATTTATAATTACATATAAAATGTAGATACCATCAATAATTTATCCATTCAATTTAATGATAGAAGAAACATATAACAGACTAAATCAATTGTTTAATAATACTTGTGAATTTTACAATAAAGATAGTATAAAAATGTTTATATAATTTAATATTTATTACATTCCGATTCTCGATGAATAATTCATAATAATCTTCTTAATGAAAGTTATGTAACGGGGTATATTTGTTTACGCCCGCTAACAACGCAGGACCTTCCTCTGGTCCTGCTTTATCTCTTTCTTGTGTGTGGGGCCTTGCCTAAGGCCCCGCTACCGGTGTTGCTCCCACCAGGCTCGGCTACTCAGTTTGTGTGCCAATGCTAGATTGGCACACCCGCGGAGGCGGCGGTATTCCGGATAGGGAGGCTGTGGGGAATCCAAAATAAGAAGGGACTGGCTCAGTGCTAACTGCTTATTTAATAAAGAAAATACAAGAATACAATAATTATTGCAGAGAGGTCCCTTGCGAGTGAAGAGCAATTAGTATTGCCTCACGCGCAATACTAATTCTCAAGGTGCGCACTGCGCATGCGCACCCTCCTAACTCCACGCGGGTACACACACACGTGTAGTCTATGGACAACGGGTATAGAGAGAGCAGTTCTCCCTCTATACCGCCGTAGTCTGTGACTGCTCGAGTGAGAGCCTCTCTCTCTCACTCGACGCTGCAGTCTATGGTTGAGCGAGAGAGCTCGTTCCTCTCGCTCAACTGCGTGCTCGCAGGTTGTACGAGTAAGAGTGGCTTTCTCTCACTTGTACGCCTATTCTATGATAGTGCGAGAGAGAGAGAGAGAGAGAGATCGATTCTCTCACTCGCACTCGCGCGGCCTAATCGGTTTCGAGTTACGCGGTCTCGCGCGTAACTCTCCTATATCTATATATATGCCTTACGCGATCGCACACGCGTCAGGAAAAAGACTAAATATAATTTCTCGCGGACTAATTATGACGATGAAGTGGCCACTTACTTTATCGCTCTCTTTGTCCGTTCTCTCGGTAACTGCGGCGGAGACTCTGCGGAAAATCCTCGGAAAAACTCGCGTATATTTCCTAATTGCTCGAAGCACGTGTGGCGCGTCGGACCGGCGGAACGAGAAGAAGGCTTGAGGGGAGGGCTCCTCCTTCCCCTCTCGCCTATCGGTTTTTCTGCGTAGCGCTGCCGATTCTTAAACGATAGCGCCGCGTCTCGGTACGCCGCGGATTTTCGCGCCTCTTCCCGCGTCAGGCCATCGGTCGCTTGATCGATGGCGCCACGTATCGCCGCGCCGCGAACTCTATCTCTATTGCCTATGACAGGTGGCTTAACCTCTATAAGCCACCTGTCACAATTTATAAAAAAGAATTAGTTATTTGTTATACACAATATACACATATTGTTGGAATTTACGTGATGTCAGCCACATTTTGTTAATCATGTATTTTTTTTGTGCAACATATTAAAATTTCATGTTTTATTCAAATTTATTCTATTAATTTTAAAAATTAATTGAATTTAACCTTTAAGATAGATTAAAGTTTGATTATCAGATATATAATAATATTAATATTAATAATACAGTAATTTTAATATTATAGATGCAAATTTTTATAGATGCAAATCATGTTTGAAACTTAAATTGAATAAGAAAAATAATTTTATATAGTATTAGATGTTATACTATTTTACAAATTATATAGTATTATCTTTTATTATTAATTCAATAAAAATTAGAAGTTGAAAAAATTAAATGCACGGAAAGAAATCTTCAGTAAAAATTACCATTAAATTCTATGGAAAAATTACTGTAGTCTCTAGTAATCGTGGGACATCATAAAATCACTTTATCATTTGTCGATAACAACAATAATTTTTCAAGTTTATACTATCATATTTTACCGGAGTTTACCGTAAAATAAATAAACAGAAATTTATACTGTAGACTACTGTAAAAATTAAATTTGATATATATAATATTTAAAAGTGTATATATATATATATATATATATATATATACACATTCAAAAAATGTATTATATTGAATTTTTAATAATTAATTGAAATAAAATTTCTAGCAAACAAATTTTTAACAATATTTTTATTTTTAAAAAAATACAAATACATAAGTGTTTATATACTAATTACTTATACTTATTTACGACCACTTTTTTACAGTATATCGCTTTCCATCGATTAAACGTACAATGTGTGTTTTTATAAATACATAATTTTTGACGTGACAACGTCTTATAATTCGATGGAGCCGACTGCACGCACGAAAAAACATGACTCATGCGGCGTTACCTCGCTCTGAGGCGTTCCATTTAAGGCTTGAAGTGCAAGCGAGAGCGCGGAACGAGCGACAAAGAGGCACAATCGGCCTCCGCGTTCGGCAGAGTTCGACATCTGTCTCTCTCCTACTTGAGTGAGCAATGTGTCCGCGTGGACAGCTGCTATACAATAATACATTTACATGTTTTCATCAAGTATGAAGTGTAGTGAAAAGTGAATGTTGTGTCAATTGTTTATAGCAACGATAATTGCGGCGATAAAGGTAATGATTCTTTCGATATTAAATATATGTCCAGTGATATATTGTCGAATATTCGTGCTTTCATCATTAAAATAAATAGCATCGGTCCGCTAGTGCAGCGATTGTAGGTAATGCTATAATTGACAAAACTATAACAATAAGTTAACAGAACTATTTCACGATGAGTAAAAAATCAATTGCTTTACTATTCGATCGAAAAAATAGAAACATTTCTCAAATTCATGAAAGACATGTTCAATCTCGATTGTGCATCAGACGTTAATAAATCAACAACACTAAGAGGCACCACCATCGATTTGACTTTTTCAAGACACATTACACTCGAAACACTCCCTTTCATTTCCTACTTTTCTTATCATCGTCCTATTCTCAACAGAATAACACAAATTGTAAGAAGTTAAATATAACACATGTTTAAAAGTTGTAAATTAAAGTTGTAAAACAATTGCTCAAAGCACATTCATACTTGTAAAAACTGTGTACATTGTTAAAAATCGGTTGTCTGTAAAGTCGGTTTACTGACGATAGTTGAACGTGACAACGTCATAAGAAAATACTGATGAAATGGTTGCATTTTTCAAAAGAAAATTTCAATTTTATTTGTTTGACAGATATTTTGTATGAATATAGAGAAGGAGGTAAATGGAAATCACAATTAAATTGATCAAGTTACATTTATTTGTACGCATAAATACAATTATGTCAATTTTTTTTTTTTTTTTTAACAATGTACATAGTTTTAGAAGTATGAATGTGCTTTGAGCAATTGTTTTACAACTTTTATTTACAACTTTTAAACATGTGTGATATTTAACTTCTTACAATTTGTGTTATTCTGTTGAGAATAGGACGATGATAAGAAAAGTAGGAAATGAAAGGGAGTGTTTCGAGTGTAATGTGTCTTGAAAAAGTCAAATCGATGGTGGTGCCTCTTAGTGTTGTTGATTTATTAACGTCTGATGCACAATCGAGATTGAACATGTCTTTCATAAATTTGAGAAATGTTCCTATTTTTTCGATCGAATAGTAAAGCAATTGATTTTTTACTCATCGTGAAATAGTTCTGTTAACTTATTGTTATAGTTCTGTCAATTATAGCATAACCTACAATCGCTGCACTAGCGGACCGATGCTATTTATTTTGATGATAAAAGCACGAATATTCGACAATATATCACTGAACATATATTTAATATCGAAAGAATCATTACCTTTATCGCCGCAATTATCGTTGCTATAAACAATTGACACCACATTCACTTTTCACTGCACTTCATACTTGACGGAAACATGTAAATGTATTATTGTATAGCAGCTGTCCACGCGGACGCATCGCTCACTCAAGTAGGAGAGAGACAGATGTCGAACGCTGCCGAACGCGGAGGCCGATTGTGCCTCTTTGTCGCTCGTTCCGCGCTCTCGCTTGCACTTCAAGCCTTGAATGGAACGCCTCAGAGCGAGGTAACGCCGCATAATTGTATTTATGCGTACAAATAAATGTAACTTGATCAATTCAATTGTGATTTCCATTTACCTCCTTCTCTATATCTATACAAAATATCTATCAAACAAATAAAATTAAAATTTTCTTATGAAAAATGCAACCATTCCATCAGTATTTTCTTATGACGTTGTCACGTTCAACTATCGTCAGTAAACCGACTTTACAGACAACCGATTTTTTTTTTTTTAATTTTTTGCTACAAAATTAATTTAACAACTAATATTCTCTTCTTTTCTTTACAACTTTTTTACGCAGAAATCACATTTTTGTAATAAAACAATCCAACTTGAATCAAAACAAATTAATATTAATAAAATAAAATGTTAAATTAAAAATACTTACATAGATTCCAGCTAAAATAAATACAATAATTTTTCTCCTTCATTAACTAGAATTCACTTAACATTTATTATTATGATGGGTTATGTGGTTATGTGTTCTGACAAGTCGAATTGTAGCACTGCCACAAATCTGGTGGATAATACCGAAAATACCGATATTTTTACTATCAATTACTGAGGACTCCGGTAAAATTTGATACAATTAGTAAAAATATTTTTTTTTCCTGTAATTTTCAATCTTAATTTAGGAAAAAACATTTATATATCTAATCAACTTTTAATGTACAGCAATTTTTATCATTGTGCTATAGTAAAAATAAATGAACTTTTTCGTACTTTTTACATTAAAAATGGGAATAATTATAAGAAATAAAGTAATTAGATAAAAAATTTCTCAGCGTCCTACGGTTACTGTCATTTTAACGGTAATTTTTACTGAAAATTTCTTTTTGTGTGTTTAAAATAAAATGAGTTATTATTTTTGTAACTGTTTACAAATTATATTAAAATTACTATGATTTAAATTATGTATATGATAATAAAACTTTAATTTACCTTAATTGTTGAAATCAATTAATTTTTATAATTATTAAAATAAACTGAAATTATATATTTGCTAGTCTGTATGAGTACTTTTGTGGTCTATGTATAAAATTTTTTATATTAACAGATTCTTTATTAACTGCATAAAAATATTTTTGAATAAATTTTACAGATTATGAATAAATTAAACAATTGCTGTAATCGTTTTGAATAATAACAAATACGATTTAAGTACTTTTTGTGACAGGTGGCTTATAGAGGCTAAGCCACCTGCCATTGGCGATAGAAAGAGAGTTCGCGGCGCGACGATACGCGGCGCCATCGATCAAGCGATCATGGCCCGACGCGGGAAAAGGCGCTATCGATCAAGAATCGATAGCGCTACGCGGAAAAACCGATAGGCGAGAGGGGAAGGAGGAGCCCTCCCCTCAAGCCTTCTTCTCGTTCCGCCTTTTTCACGCGTCGCACGTGTTTGGAGATACAGCGAATAATAAATTATTTTCCGAAGATTTTCCACCGAGTCTCCGCCGCAGATATCGAGAGGACGATTCCTGCGAGTAGATAGTAGCAAAAGTAAGTGGCCACTCGTTAGTATAATTAGATCGCGAGTAATTATATTTAGTTTTCCTGACGCGTGTGCGATCGCGTCAGGCATATATAGATATAGCAGAGTTACGCGCGAGACCGCGTAACTCAAACTCGATTAGGCCGTGCGAGTGCGAGTAAGAGGATCGATCTCTCTCTCGCACTATCATAGAATAGGCGTACGAGTAAGAGAAAACCACTCTTACTCGTACAACCTGCGAGCACGCAGTTAAGCGAGAGGAACGAGCCCTCTCGCTCAACCAAAGACTGTAGCATCGAGTGAGAGGGAGAGACGCTCTCACTCGGGCAGTCACGGACTACGGCAGTATAGAGAGGGAACTGATCCCTCTATATCTGCCGCCCATAGACTGCACGTGTGTGTGTAGCCGCGTTAAGCAAAGAGGGTGCGCATGCGCAGTGGGCACCTCGAGAATTAGTATTGCGCGTCAGGCAATACTAATTGCTCTTTGCATTAAAGGACCTCTCCGTTATAATTTATTACCTTTGTATTATTTTTGTAAATTTTAATTATTAAAGAAGCAGTTAGCACTGAGTCGGTGCGTTCTTATTTATGTTCCCGACAGCGTCCCTATTCCAAATACCGCCGCCTCCGCGGGTGTGCCAACCGGTTGTTGGCAAACATCCTGAGCAGTCGAGCCCGGTGGGAGCTACACCGGTAGCGGGGCCTTAGGCATGGCCCCTAACACACAAAAGAAGAAAAGCAGGACCAGAGAAAGGTCCTGCGTTGCTAACGGAGCATAAATAAATTCACCTGGTTACAACTGGCGCCCAACGTGGGGCCTGGAGAAGGGGGGAAAGTTGTACCAACGGGCCGAGCAGTCCGGAGTCCCAGTCCCCCAAAAGGGGGGAGAAGAAAGAGAAGAGGGACGAGAAGACAGTTGTAACGAGGTAAATTTATTTACGCCCCGGTAGCAACGCAGGACCTTCCTCTGGTCCTGCTTTTCTTCTTTTGTGTGTAAGGGGCCTTGCCTAAGGCCCCGCTACCAGTGTAGCTCCCACCGGGCTCGGCTGCTCAGGATGTGTGCCAACAACCGGTTGGCACACCCGCGGAGGCGGCGGTATTTGGGATAGGGACGCTGTATGGAACAAAAATAAGAACGCATCGACTTAGTGCTAACTGCTTCTTTAATAAATAAAATTTACAAAAACAATACAAAGGTAATAAATTATAACGGAGAGGTCCTTTAATGCGAAGAGCAATTAGTATTGCCTGACGCGCAATACTAATTCTCGAGGTGCGCACTGCGCATGCGCACCCTCTTCGCTTCACGCGGCTACACACACACGTGTAGTCTATGGACGGCAGATATAGAGGGAGCAGTTTCCTCTCTATACTGCCGTAGTCCGTGACTGCCCGAGTAAGAGCGTCTCTCCCTCTCACTCGACGCTACAGTCTATGGTTGAGCGAGAGAGCTCGTTTTTCTCGCTCAACTGCGTGCTCGCAGGTTGTACGAGTAAAAGTGGTTTTTTCTTACACGTACGCCTATTCTATGATAGTGCGAGAGAGAGAGATCGATCCTCTCACTCGCACTCGCACGGCCTTACACGCGGTCTCGCGCGTAATTCTGCTATATCTATATATGCTTGACGCGAAATCCTTTTAGAATATTCTGATATATTTAACTAATCTTTTTTTAATTATTTCTATCAAGAAGATTATTATACATAACTATTTAACGAGAATCGGAATATGAAAAATGTAAAATTATATAAACATTTTTATAGTATCTATATTGTGAAATTCACAAGTGTTATTAAACAATTAATTTAGTTTATTAATTGTTTCTTCTATCATAAAATTAAATGGATAAATTATTGATGGTATCTACATTTTATATGTAATTATAAATAACATATAAATAAAAAGAAAAGGCACGTCGAAACTGTTCTCTTCTTCTTAAATTCGAATTTAAATTATATATATCTTATAAGTTCAATATTATTCTCGTAATTGAAAAAAAGAACTACGTTATTCAAATAATTATTATTTGAGACATAACAGTTTAAACATTTTACTCCTTCTTTTTCTAAAGATAAAATATTTAAAAAAAAAATTTTTGATTTTTTTTTAATATAACTTTTTAAAAACTAATATTTTAAGCTGATACTTGGCATGATATTTTACTTTGCTATAAACAAAAAGTTAACAGATTTTCCAAAAAAAAAAAAAAAAAAAATCGACTCCGAAGCATAATAAGAATTCATAGGAACGTCCCACATGTTGTTTACATACATGGTTAAGTATACCGAAATATCGAGTGCAGAGTAATACACCCAGCCATATGGCCAATACACACACACACACACACACACACAGATGTAGCGTTGTGCGCGTTACTATCTCTACCCACAGCGAAGTACAGTGGAGAGGGAAGCGCTGCTTACAGGCCAGGCTACTAACCAAGCGCGCGCACAAAACATACAGGTACGCGTATAGTTGTATGTAACAGCTTCGCTTGTTTGAATACATCGTGCGAGCTATGTGTTCGTCAGCGTATTACAAGACATTAGAAAAACATATGAACGCGCGCCGAAATACGTATTCTTTACCGTTGCCTGTATATATATATATATATATATATATATATATATATATATATTGTGACGTAGTGTTTTTGCACCCGTCACATGAGGAGGCCAAAGCATAGCTTATGCGGCTTCTCGTAGCTGAAATATCTCCCTTTTACAATCTTGGCAGCCTCGCAGGACTGCCACGCATGATCCTAACTAACAGCCACACAGGGCTGTACATACTGTACCTTCCCCAGGTACAGGGGCTTCCAGCTCAAGTAAAACCTGTAGCGAAGAGCTAGTCTCAGGAGCCCTGGCTAGTCGAGGCAGTGCTCGCACACACTACAGCAAGGTTCCTTCCTCTCCAAGCTCCTTCCTATCCTTGTAGTGATCCCCGTACCTGCAACCTCCCAGACGGTAATTAAATAAAGAAGAAAATAGTAGTAGCAGCTGCACCTTGGAAGGAAGTACAAGCTGCCACGCAACATCAAAGGAAAGTGGAAGAGGAGGTTAGAAGGCAGGCAAAACATAGAAGCACAGCATTTGAGTGCAAGTAAATACGCTCCTGGAGGTGTCTGATAGGTTGCCTCGCTGCCGCTGCAAGCAGGCTATCGCTGTCCCCGACACCGCTGCTTCGCTTTCTCAACCGCTCATCGTCCGAGCCGCAGTTGTTGACCCGCAGTATGGCTGCACCTGGAACAGAGAGAATATAGACAAATTAGTCGACGCCTACCAGCTATGGAACGCGTCGACTTACCTTGATCCTCCGTACATCTGAGGTAGATTCTCGCCGCTCCAGGGAATACACAACAACAACACTGGCACTCGCGAGCGGATAACCTTGACGCGCGCTGCTGGCGAGCAGTAATATCAACTGCCGACAGCGCTGAGCACGCGCGGCGGTTGCGTCGCGTAATGTACTTTACACGTACGTAGCGCCGGCGCAGAACGATCATCGAAAGGCAGCGCTCGCGAAAGTGCTACGCAATAAGCTTCCCGTTCACTCCGTTCGGGTCCGTTGTAGCGAAAAGTCACAATTAGCGAGCAGTCGACACTCCGCTCGGGTCCGTTTGAGAAAGAAGTCGCGATACCAGCCGTAGCTTTTAAAACGATACGAGCGTGCGAGAAAGTTGTATTGTAGTCCGAAGCGTGAAAGAAAATCTAGTAAGTGCATCAAGGTGCAGCAGCTTTTACCAGGAGGCATCCCTGCAACGAATCGTCCCCGTATACTTCCCAGCTGCGTGTGTGCGACCGCGTCGCGTGTTACGCGCCATTTTCGGCCGTTGTGTATGCTGTACGCCCGCGACCGCTCTAACCGTGAGATAGCCACGCAAAGTATTTGCCGCGCAAGAAACCGCGCTACACGATTGTAGCTGGCGCCCTGGGCTCGCGTAAAAACGCGATAAATTATTGTATTCTGTAATCTTAGTTTAAATAAACGTATTTGTTCGTGTGCGCATTTTAAATCGGTAGTTTTAACTTGCACTAGCAAGCAAGCGACCCGCTTACCTTCCTTTACCTTTGTACGCCACCCTGATCCCCAGTGGCGTTACAATATATATATACGAGGGCGGTTCAAATGTGATCGAGACAAATGCTGTGACACGTTTATTTACTATCGAAAAAATTTACAAAAATTTACAGTTTTTCTAGATACTCCCCCTTACAAGTTACGCATTTTGTCCACTTTTCCGGAAGCTTTTTGATGCCGGTATCGAAGAATTCCTTGGGCAACTCGGACAGCCATGTGCGCACGAACTCCTCTACCTCGTCGTCGGAGTTGAATCTTTGACCTCCGAGGGCTTCTTTCAGTAGTCCAAACATGTGGTAGTTGCAGGGTGATAAATCCGGACTGTAGGGGAAGTATTGTATTGAGCGTGAGACGCGCGGTATGAGGGCGCGCGTTATCCTGGACAAGAATCGCACTTCGTGCTGGAATGCTTCTCCGTTTCGAGCGATAAGCGGGTTTCACGTGTGTTTTCAGAAGGTTAGAGTAGTATGCAGCATTGATAGAACGTTGAGTGCGCAGGAAATCGACGTACAGCACGCCTTGCCGGTCCCAGACCACAGTACACATAACGTTACCCGCGGATCTGGTTGTCTTCGCTTTGACTGGCGCCCCTTCCTCCTTCCTCCTTCACTCATTAGACGACACCTTGCTTTCAGGAGTGTAATAGTGTACCCATGTCTCGTCTGTAGTGAAGATATGCGTAACAAAACTGTCCCCCTCCACCTCGTATCGCGTCAGCAAGCGGCGGCAAACTTCCAACCGCGTGAATTTTTGCTCGAAGTTTAACAATTTAGGAACCCATCGCGCCGTTATTTTGCGATATTGAAGGTGTTCGTGGATGATAAACTCTACACTACCAATACTGATACCGAGTTCAGCCGAAATGTCTCGAACATTTATCCTACGGTCCTCCAAAATGAGTTGTTCTACGCGGCAAACGTTGTCTGGTGTGATGCTGGTTCGCGGTCGACGATCATGCGGCTCATTCTTGACGGTTTCGCGACCATACTTGAATGCTTTAACCCATTTAAACACAGCAGCCCTACTCAGGCACTCACCACCAAACTGATTTCGCAAATGCAGAAAAATTTCCGTGTTTTAAGCGCCTTCCCACACTAAAAAACGAATGACAATACGTTGCGCAACGGCGGTCGGCACTTGACGCTCACTCATGGTCGTAGCACGCGCGTGAAACATGCACTCCCGACGAAAACTATGCCACACTGTTCGTTAAGGACCCAGCTACCACATACTCAAGCCACGACCTTCAAAACATACATGCGCGCCACCTACAGCGCTTGTCTCCATCATATTTGAACCGCCCTCGTATATATATATATATATATATATATATATATATGTATGTAACACTCACTTGCCATAAAATTGCTATTTTTTAATGAAACAATAAATGAAAAAATGACTTTTTTTATTGGAAAATTAATCTTTTATTTATTATAATAAATAACGTCAAAAGAAATAAAATACCATTACAAAAATAATTTTAATTAAATTAAAATTTTTTTTAATATTAAAACTATTTATATATTTTATTATTGATCAAAACAGTTTTATAAATTGTTAATAAAAATTTAAATATGATATGGCATTTCAATTAAAAAATATTCACAGCTTTAACATTTAAAAATATGACGATTAATTGTTAAGTGATAACTCTTTGACATTGATAAGGCATTTGTCACTTAAATCAAAAACTATTTTATATACAATTAAATTATCTTAAAATTCTTTTATTTAATACACTTCAGAATATATATAACCGATATTATTTGACAAAAATAACTTGATTGTTCGTTATAAAATGTCATTTAAATTATGGATATTAATTAAGAAGACTATAGTTCTTACCTGTAAGATTCAAATTTCTATTTTTATACAAATAATTCTAAGTAAAATAATATAATGCATAATAATTTAACCACATTAAAATTCTTTTAATAATTTCATGAGAAACTTTTAAATGTAAAATAATAGAAAAATTTATTATGGCGTAAAAATAATTTTTATCAACGTACAAGAATATTTTGATTAAATGATTTTAATAAATTCAACTTGAAATATATTTCAAACATATTAAAAGAAAATGACTATTCAATATTCAAACATAAAAATTTATCATTTTCAAATTTTTAAAAATAATTGAATTGTATATGAAAAAATTTTTTATTTAGGCGACAAATACATTATCAGTGTCAAAGAGAAATCAGTAAAAATGAAATTAACATAATTTATAATGTTTAAAAAGTTGTTCATATTTTTAATTGTAATAAAATTTTATATTAAAATTTTGATTAACCATTTCTAAAACTGATCTGATCAATAGTAAAAAATTTAAATAGTCTTCATATAAAAAAAAATTCTAACAAAATTGAAAATTATTTTGCAATAGTATTTAATTAATTTTCACGTTATTTGTTACAATAAATATAAATAATAATTTTACAATAAGAAAAAGTCATTTCTTTATTTATTTTGTTTCATTAAAAAATTGCCTTCTTATAACAAGTGAGTGTCTATACAAATATATATATATATATATATATATATATATATATATATATATATAAATATACATATGTATATACGCAAGGGCAAAGAATCCGCATTTTGGCGCGCGTTCTTATGTATTTCCGTTGCGCACGCGTATGGTTAATAGCGCCACAGCGCTTAGAAGTAAAATTCAAAGATAGAAGTTCGAATGTGGCGATACTCGCAAAAATTCGCGACGCTGCCTATACAATGTACGTATACGCGTGAGTGTATGTTCGTGCGCGCGCTTGAGTGCGTAGCCTGGCCTGCAGGCCACGATTCCCTCTCCACTGCGCTTCGCTGTCAGTAGAGATAGTAACGCGCAAAACGCTATGTTTCTATGTCTATTGGCCGAATGACTGAGTGTATTGCTCTTAACTCCATTTCGATATACTTAACCACGTATGTAAACAACACGTAGAAAAGTATAAAATCACACTGTTAAAAGAATAATTATAAAATTAATTTAATTTTTTCAAATTCTAATTTTTATTGAACTAATAAAAAAATTCAATAATATTTAAATATTTTAGAAATTAGTATAACATTAAATGCTATGAAAAATTACGTCTCTTATCCAATTGAAGATTAAAATATAATTTTGATTAGAAAAAAACTTCTAAAATTAGCAAATAATAATAGTACTATTATTTTATTGAAGTTTCGAATAGAAGTTTGGTGCGTGTTTTATAAATTTTAAATTCTTGAATTATTTATTTTAAATAAAATAAAAATATTTCCAAAAAAACTACCAACAAAATACAAATGTTAATTAATTATTATTTCTGCGCAATAACATCATATTTATGTATTATAAATAAAATATAATTTAATAAAAACGAGTAATTGAAAAAAATATTACAAGGGCGGTTCAATAAGTACCCGTGTTTGACGACAGAGTGCGTTCCTGAGAAAAGTTGGCATTATCATTGTGTGCTGCCATCTATCAAACGACGGTAAAACAAATTTCAGACTGATTGATAGGTTAGTTTGGATTTGGCAGCCATTCGAGTAAGACGTGTTTCGTGATTTTCGTCAAGATGGAAAAAGAGCAGTATCGTTCCGTAATTCGCTTTTTTTTTTTGGATAAAAAAAAATGCGAGGAGATAAAAGGAAACTTAATTACTGTTTATGGAGACACTTCGCCATCTATGACCACAGTTAGATATTGGTTCAGCGAATTTAAACGTGGGCGAATATCCGTTTTTGATGAGGAGCGACCAGGACGCCCGGCAGACGTGGTTACCGAGGAAATCATTCAAAAAGTCTATGACATGATTCTCGCTGATCGACGAACGAAAGTGCGCGAAGTAGCAGAGGCCGTAGGTGTGTCGACCGAAATGGCAATTAATATTTTACATGATAAGTTAGCGATGAAAAAATTGTCGGCCCGATAGGTGCCGCGATTGCTCACGGTGGACAACAAGTGAATGCGGCTGTTAACTTCGTAGCAGTGTTTGAAGTAATTTGAGCGAGATCCGAAGGAGTTTTTGCGTCGAGTTGTCACCGTTGATGAAATCTGGATTCATCAATACACACCAGAAACTAAGTAACAATCAAAACAATGGATTTCTCCCGGTGAATCTGCTCCAAAGAAGGCGAACACAGTCCCATCGGCCGGAAAGGTCATGACGACGATTTTTTGGGATGCGAACGGCGTCATCCTCATGGATTTTTTAGAAAAAGGAAATACGATCACTAGACAATACTACAGTAAGTTATTGGACTTCTTCGGCAAAAAGTTGAAGGAGACACGGCCGCATTTGGCGAAAAAGAAGGTGCTGTTTCACCATAATAACGCCCCAGCACATTCATCCGGAGTTGTCGCCGCCAAACTGCATGAATTGCGTTATGAATTGCTGCCGCACCCTCTGTATTCACCCGATCTGGCTTCCTACGACTTTTTCTTGTTCCCTAACATGAAGAAATGGCTCACAGGAAAAAATTTTAAATTAAACGAGGAAGTCGTCGCCGAGACAGAGGCGTATTTTGGAGAGTTCGACAAATCCTATTTTTTTGGAGCGGTTCAAAAAATGGCAGGAACGTTGGGAGAAGTGTATCTTTCTAAAAGGGGACTATGTTGAAAAATAAAAAAAAATTTTTCGAAAAAATGGTGTCTTCATTTCTAACACGGGTACTTATTGTACCACCCTCGTATAATAAGTAAATCAATAAAAAAAAAGATTATTCTTATTTTAAATTTAAAGGTATTATATACTAATAAAGTTATAACGAGTTTGAAGACAAGCTAAAAATTTTCAAAAATTTATATTATAACAACAGTTTTTTTCCGAAAACTTGAATTTTACTTTACATATTGATGAATACGAGAACTTTCTTTCAGTATTTAGATTTTAAAGCAGATTTAAATGAGAATCGTTCACAACAACATTAAATAATAAAAGTTAATAAATACGTTATAACAAAATAAAATTTAATGAAAAATAATATACCTGAACAGCTTTAGGATACGAAAAAGAAATTTTCAATTCTTTAATTCTCCTAAAGGGTAAGATACGGTCCATTTAGTCGACGCCAAATTATATACAAAGAAATTGAAAGCACTTTTTAATTTTGTGCCAACAGTAAAAGAAGAGTTGTCAAATTTTTTTTTCGAGAATTTTGTCTTTTCATCTCCCTGAAATGTAAGTTTTGGAGCGCTTTTTTCAACGCCAATTTTATTACAGGTTTCTAATGTTTTAAGGAATCATATACGCTGTTTATTTTCGTGCCAACGGTATTAGGAAAATTGTCAGATTTGTTTTTCGTAAATTTTGTCTTTTCATTCCCCTCAAGGGTAAGTTCTGGAACGTTTTTTTTAACGCCAATTTTTTAATAGGTTCCTCATGTTCCAAGAAATCATATACGCTGTTAATTTTCGTGCCAACGGTATTAAGAAAGTTGTCAGATTTTTTTTTCGTAAATTTAGACTTTCCATCCTCTTAAACGATAAGTTTTGGAGCGCTTTTTTCAACGCCAATTTTCATAGGTTATTAATATTCCAAGAAATCATAAACACTTTTTAATTTGTGCCAACGGTAGTAGGAAAGTTGTCAGATTTTTTATTCGTAAATTTGGCATTTCAGCCCCCAGAAGGGTAAGTTTCGGAGCGGTTTTTTTAACGCCAATTTTTTTATGGATATCTTACCTTTTAAGAAATCATATACACTATTTATCCTTGTGCCAACGGTATGAGGAAAGTTCTCAGATTTTTTTTTCGTAAATTTTGACTCATCCCCTTGAAGGGTAAGTTTTGGAGCGCTTTTTTTTAACGCCAATTTTTTTATAGGTATCTTACCTTTCAAGAAATCGTATACACTATTTATCCTTGTGCCAAAGATATTAGGGAAGTTGTCTGATTTGTTTTTCGTAACTTATTACTTTTCATCCCTCTGAAGGGTAAGTTCCGGAATGCTTTTTTCAACGCCAAATTTGTTTTAGGTTTTTCATGTTCCAAGAAATCATATACGCTGTTTATTTTCATCCCAACGATATTAGGAAAGTTGTCAGATTTTTTTTCGTAAATTTTGTCTTTTCATCCTCCTGAAGGGTAATTTCCGAAGCGCTTTTTTTGAACGCCCATTTTTTTATAAGTCTGTAATGTCCCAAGAAATCATATACACTTTTTAGTTTTGTGCCAACGGTGTTAGAAAAGTTGTCAAATTTTTTTTTCGTAAATTTTGACTTTTTATCCCCCTGAATGGTAAGTTCCGGAGCGCTGTTTTAACGCCAATTTTTTCATAGGTTAATAATATTCCAAGAAATAATAAACACAATTATTTTTGTGTCAACGGTATTAGGCAAGTAATCAAATTTTTTTTTCGTAAATTTTGACTTTTCATCACCCTGAATGGTAAGTTTCAGAGCGCTTTTTACAACGCGAATTTCTTTAAAGGTTACTAATATTCCAAGAAATCATATGAATATTTTATATTTGTGCTAACTGAATTAGGAAAGTTGTCAGATTTTTTTTTCTTAAATTTTGTCTTTTCATCCTCCTTAAGGGTAAGTTTCGGAGCGCTTTTTTACACGCCAATTTTTTTATAAATATCTTACGTTTCAAGAAATCATATACAATATTTATTTTTTTGCCAACGGTGTTAAGAAAGTTGCCAGATTTCTTTTTCGTACATTTTGTCTTTTCATCCTCCTAAAGGGTAATTTCCGAAGCGCTTTTTTTAACGCCAATTTTCTCAGAGGTTACTAATATTCCAAGGAATCATATACACATTTATTTTTGTATCAACGGTATTACGAGTTGTCAGATTTTTGTTAAAAAATTGTGACTTTTTATCCCTGTGGAGGGCAAGTTCCGGACTGCTTTTGTTAACGCTAATTTTTTCATAGGTTTCTCATGTACCAAGAAATTATATACATTTTTTTTTTTTGCCCCCGTTATTAGAGAAGATGTTGGAATTTTTTTATGTTTAAATCTGTAATCCTTTCAAGGGTGACTTCCGCACCGTTTTTTTTAACGCTAATTTTTTTATAGGTTCCTCATGTTCCCAGAAATCATATACGCTTTTTATTGTCGTGCCAACGGTATTAGGAAAGTTGTTAGATTTTTTTCTCAAGGATTTTGACTTTTTACTCCCCTCTAAAATTATTTCCGGAAAGGGTCGACAAATATTTGTCGTTGTATACGGTTTCTGGGGCCTTGTATATTTTTTATTTTACTGTTTTTTCTTTTTAAATTATAAGAAACGGTTGTAATACTTGATTTTTCTAAATTCTTTTCTAGGGGTATTTTAGGGGTTGAATTTACTAAAATTAATGTTATTTATCAATTTTTATACATATTTCTTTATTTAATAATCATTTCATTGCGAAAAACGAATATGAAAAATTTTGATTTTTCGTTGGAGTCCAACGTTGCAAACTTCAACATTATTCATTCCACTTCTTTCATGGCATACGAGAAGTTGAAAATTTGTTAAATAATCAATAGACATATGATTTAAATTGCGACAAGATTTATCTTTATATATTTATCTTCCACTTTCCAAAAAAAATTTTTAATTTACCACTCTATTTCTGTCGACAAGGTAGAAACTTCCCTTAAAGATCTTGACAGATATTATCTAATAAGTAAATTTGATCCTATAACTTTAACTGATTATTTGTGGCTTTATGGAAAGTTTTCAAAATCTGTATCAGTTGGCGGATGATATAGTTTTTTGGAACAAATAACGCCTATATCAAATTTTAGTCAATCGAAAATCATATACATGCCATTTGCGAATTCTATCCCAAGCGATTTTAATACAATTTTCACAGTTTTAGTTGAGGCGAGCAATCGACGCATTCAACAAAACCAATCGCATATTTTTATTACGTTTGATCAGCCATTATATCATAAAACCCGAATGATATTGGGAAGTTTGGCTAAAACTTTCTCTGCTCAAAAATTGACAGAGTTATCCTACAATTAGGTGGTTTTCGCCTCCTAATGTCATTTCTGGGATCCATTAGATTTATAATAGCAGAAAGTGGCTTGCAAGAATTGTTTAACATATTGTACGCCAGAGTCTCAGCTGCAAAAGCATTGGTAGGACATGCTTACTCAAGAGCAGTTCGAGGGCATTTGTTAGTTTAAGCATCATTCGCTAAAATAATTTTTCATAATATGGATTTAACAGAACCTGAACTCAAAGTTTTAAATGAACTTATTTCAAAAGTTAGCGAGGAAAAATTTATCAGCGATCTTTTAAAAAATGACGAATATGAAAATATTAAAAAGCGATACATGGAAGAATTAGAGCGCCTTCGAAAAAATGGACCGACGTCTGAATTGTGGATCCAGACGACAAAAGATTTAGAGAAATTAGATGAATTTTTCGCAACACATAACCCTTTACCTGTGTCGAATGACATTATTTCAATTGCATCGGGAATAGTTGGCGACGCATCGGTTAATTGCCATGATGCTCTCAAAGTGGGTCAAGAAGCATTAAAAAAAATATGCAGTAAAATAACAATTTTGAAGATGTAAAATTTGGAAGAAAAAATAAAATTGTTTTGTTAGAGTCCATGAAAAATAAAGTTTCTTGTCAAAATAGCAGCGTAATAATAGACCCTGCAAGCACTTTTCAAAGAGCTGCACTTACAGTTGAAAGCAAAGAAGAAATGAGTAAGTTTTTAACGTACGAGCTGAGTCCGTACCCATTAACATTATTTGATTCTTCGGGTATGCAAAAAAAGCAAAAATCAACTTTTTATTCTAATTTCGAACCAACAACAGATATAAATTACAGCATTTTTGACGCCACTGTAATTAATGGAGATTTTTTGATTCACAAAGTTTGATGGGAATGTAAATCTACAATAGAAACAATCGTAAATAAATATATTGCTTATACTATAAATCATTATCGAAAATGTTACATTGTGTTTGACGGATACTCACAAGGTTCGGAGACGAAGTGTACTAAATCTGTTGAAAGAATGCGTCGCCAAAACAAAAACTTGGGCTACGAAGTTTCTTTTAATTTAAATACTCTAATAACACAGCCTCAGGATCAATTTTTAAACGTAGAAAAAAATAAAATTCATTTGAGACAACTACTTTGTCACAAATTCAGCAAACACGGTTGCATGAAGATTGCTGAGAGCAATGCTGATTGTTTAATTATTGAAACCGCACTCAGCATTAAAAATAAAAATGAAAACACATGGATAATTGGCGAGAACATAGATCTATTAGTTATTTAACGTGAACGAGCGATTCCACAAGATCGCATTTATTTATTAAAACCTGGAAAACAAACCGACCATGTAATTTATAGTTGTCGCAGTTTTAAACAAGAAGCGTTACAGACTTTCGTTGCATTTTTGCATGCGATGACTGATTGCGATACGATCTCTTGTTTTTACAAAAAAGGAAAGCAGAAGCTTATGAAAGTTCTTGCAAATAATGCAAGACTTCAAGACGTTGCAAAAAGTTTCTACTTAGAAAATGCAAATCGATCAATAATTGCAAGAAATTGAATTGAAATAATTTTGTCAATGTACTAAGTAGTTTAAAAAGTTTTGAAAGCGACATCTATAGAGCAGTAGAAGAACCAAAATTTTTACGCCATTTTAATATTTTATCTTTCATATAAACATACCCAAAGTTCCATTCCACTCTGTCAATTCATTGTTTGTTTACAAGCCATTTGAAGTTGACGTGTCAGTGTATTTTTTTTACAATGGAAAAAACCGAATATCGTGCAGTGATAAAATTCTTTGTTTTGGAAGGTTTATCAGCAACGAAAATTCATACAAAAATGGTTAAAGTGTTAAAGGAATCTGCTCCTTCATTTCCAACTGTGCATCGATGGGTTTTAGAGTTTAGACGTGGTCGAAAAAGCGTTAAAGACGATCCACGCTCAGGACGTATAAAAAGTGCATCAACACCAGCATTCATAGCAAAAGTACAGGATATGGTTTTGGAAAATCATCGATTGAACGAGAGAGATTTAGCAGAGGCCCTAGACATCTCATTAGGCAGTGTGAGTCATATTTTAAATGAAGTTTTGGGTTTCAGAAAGCTCTGTGCACAATGGGTGCCGCATTCGCTCACAATGGAACAAAAACACGTTCGAATGCGACTTTCTAAGCAACATTTGGAGCGTTTTCGAAAGGATAAGAAGGATTTTTTGCGTCGATTCATCACTATGGATGAGACTTGGGTCTACCATCATGACCCTGAATCAAAACAAGAGGCTAAAGAGTGGTGTCAACCAGGCACTTCGGCACTGAAGCGAGTTCGTGTCCAGAAATCGGCGAAGAAGGTGTTAGCGTCAGTTTTTTGGGATGCAAAAGAGATTTTGTTGGTGGATTATCTCCAAACTGGCAAAACAATAAATTCTGAATATTATTGTAACCTTTTGGACCAATTGGATGAAAAAATTAGTGAAAGAAGACCCGGTTTGCAAAGAAAAAAAATTATTTTTCATGAAGACAATGCACCCGCTCACACAGCTCAAAAAACCATCACTAAAATAACCGAATTAAAGTACGAATTGTTGCAGCATCTTCCTTATTCGCCTGATTTAGCTCCCTCTAACTTCTGACTGTTTCCACACCTCAAGAAATTCCTTCGTGGGAAGCATTTTTCATCAAACGAAGAGGTTATAGCCGTCGTAGAGGAGTATTTTGCAGGTCTTGCAGAAAGTCACTTCCATGATGGGATAAACAAGTTGGAAGACCGTTGGACCAAGTGTATTGAACTTATGGAAGATTATACTGAGCAATAAAAGTGATTTCACCAACAAAAAAAAGTATCGTCATTTCCGCTTTCAAAACTTTTTGAACAACCTAGTATACCGGTAAAGATTTTTATATCGAATTAAGGAGTTATACGCAGTTGCGAGGCTTATAGAAGACGTTTTTTTATGAATTTTTTATAGAATCAGTTTTTATTTATCAATTACAAGTGATGGTAATTCAAATAAAGCCAACTTTTAAGAATACAATGAGGTGACGTATGCAGACGCACTTAGACGTTTGAAGGCGGGGTCGACCCTGAATCTGCTAAGGTGCAGATTCAGAATTGTCGAAAGACAAAAGCTTATGGGCTTCTCCTCAGACATAGGAGCGGTGCAACCGAAAGACTGGACTTCCAGGAGAAGCTCAAGCTGACCTTGGGAGGGGACGGTACTGTTAAGGACCTAACTCCAGCCGCCCAGCTAGAGATACTTAACATAGACAGCGTGACGGACGTTGCTGACATAACGGACGCTCTGCGACGCGAGACGGGCGACGGAAGTGATCCGAGGGTGCACGTCTTCGGTCCCAACAAGCAAGACGTTTGCTTGGCCGTTGTCGAGGTGGAGGAGGGCGCGGCCCAAACCCTCCTCCGCAAAGAACGAATAAAAATCGGATGGACCAACTGCCGCGTCAGACGTAGGCTGACGGTGCCTAGGTGCTACCAGTCCCTAGGGTACGGACACACTCGTAAGGAGTGCAAAGGGCCCGATAGGACGCGATGCTGCTGGACTTGTGGGCAACAAGACCACGACAGTAAAACGTGCAGGACCAATGATAGAAAGTGCTTCCTATGCTCTGCAGCGGGGCACAAAGAAGTCGCGCATAGGCCCGGTTTCGGGATGTGTGGGATTTTCAGGGCCGCGCTTGGAAATCTCAAAAAGAAGTCCACAGCATGACGGGGGTACTGCAGGGAAACCTATATCGGTGCCAAGCAGCCCAGCTGCTATTACCGCAGATCGCGGCGGAACGAAACGCAGACGTACTGATACTGAGCAAGCAGTACCGAGACCTACGCACTACCGACGGATGGTTTTCAAATGCCTCGGGCACTTCGGCCATCTGGGTGAGGGGCGCGATGGGCCGACGGGTACAAGCTTCCTCGTATGGAGAGGACTTCGTCTGGGTTAGGGTTGGCACTATCACTTACGTTAGTGTCTACCTGTCCCCAAACATCGCGGCGAGGGTCTTCGAGGCAAAGATTAATACACTGGAGGACGCCCTAAGAGATCTCCCGGGTGATCTCATCGTTGCAGGCGACCTTAACTCCAGAGCGATCGAGTGGGGCATGCCGGCAACGGACAAACGGGGTAGGCTGCTGCTGGAGATGGCCGCGAGGCTTGAACTGGTAGTGGCCAACACCGGACGTACGCCGACGTGCCATAGACCAGGGTTTGGGTACTCGATACCTGACGTAACGATGACGTCAGACAGTATCTCTTCGCGGATAAGTCGATGGCGGGTGATCGATGACTTTACGACCAGCGATCACCAGTACATTGTCTTTGAAGTGTTGAGCAGTACCTCGACGCAACGAAACGTACATAGGGGGGGGGGGGGTCTGCAACCAAAAAGGTTTAACCTCGCGAGACAGTACCATGACCGTTTTAGGGAGGCGCTGTTGAAAGCAGTAGCGCCCTCCGAGGCCGTTCCAGAAGACCTTACGGAAGGCACGGTCACGTGGACTGACTACATAGTAGAAAAAACTATGACACTAATAACGAGACTGTGCGAGGGTTCTATGCCTCGCAAACAAAGCGTACTGGACAGAAAAGCTATGTACTGGTGGTCCGACGAAATTAGTCTCATCCGGAGGGACTGTATCGCGTGCCGTAGAAGATTACATCGCGCGCATAAAAGGGGAAACCCTAACGTCGACGAATTATCGGTCGCATATAAGGCGGCACGAAAGCGACTGACGTACGCTATCAAGGACAGTAAGAAACGGTGTTGGCGTAGACTATGCGAGGAGGTGGACAGAGATCCCTGGGGACTGGGTTACAAAATTGTAACCCAAAAACTAAGTAGTTTCGGTCCACCCGAACGCAAGGACAAAAGTACCATGGACGCGATAGTGGGTGGTCTCTTCCCGACCCATCTGGTGAGGGAGGGTCCCTCCGACTACCGCGACCTAGCTGTCCCAGAGTTCAGCGAGGTGGAGCTAATCCAAGCTACGTCCTCGCTGAAATCCGGGAAGGCGCGTGGACCGGACTGTATACCGGAGGAGATTCTTCGGCAGATCTCCATTGTACGTCCGAGACTACTCTTGGACATGTACAATGCAAGCCTACGGACCAGGAGGTTTGCAACGCGTTGGAAGACGGCTTAATTGGTACTCTTGTATAAAGGTAAAGGGGAACTCGAGACACCGTCGTCCTATAGGCCCCCGAGTCTTCTAGACACAGCAGGCAAACTTTACGAGGCGTTGTTAAAACCGAGAATAACGAGCGCGATAACAGCCGCCGGAGGGCTGGCCGATAATCAACATGCCTTTCGGAAGGACCATTCGACGATAGGCGCGATAAGGGAAGTGACCAAAACTTTCCTACGGACAAGGCGGGTCTGCTACGGCGCGAGACTACTAGTACTGCTCGCGACCTTAGATGTAAAGAATGCCTTTAATTCCGCCGGGTGGGGGGATATCCTGGAAGCTCTACTGGCTTTCAGGGTAACCCCCCTATCTGCTGCGGGTGGCAAGAGATTACTTGACAGACCGACAAATTACGTACAAGACCACGAAGGGACAGTCAAGTAGGCCGATCACTGCGGGCGTCGCGCAGGGACCAATACCAGGACCTGACTTCTGGAACGCGGTTTACGACGGCCTGTTGAGGCTGGAAATGCCCGAAAACGCCTCACTCATCGCCTATGCTGATGACGTGGCGGTAGTGATCGTTTAGCACAATCCAGAATTGGCACAGCTAACGCTAAATCGGGTCATGTTCCGAGTAGACGGGTGGATGACGAGTCACGGACTGAAATTAGCACTGGCAAAGACCGAACTGATCCTTCTCACCGGAAGGAGGATACAAACCATCATACCGATGACGGTGGGATCGGTGCAGACACAGTCCAAAGGGAAGGTGAAATATCTAGGGGTAACTCTGGATACGAAACTGACCTTTTAGCCGCATATACAGGAGACTGCACATAGGGCGGCGACGCGGGTCTCCGCGCTCTCCCGCCTTATAGCGAACACGTATGGACCAAGACCGGGGAAAAGACGGTTGTTTATGGCAACCACTCACTCGATCCTATTACACGGGGCGGAAGTCTGGGCCGATGCGCTTGAGGTAAAGAAATACCGCAAGCGACTGATCAACGCACAGAGACAAGGGCTCTACGTATCGCGTGCGCCTACAGAACGGTCTCAGCGGAGGCCGTCCTGGTGATAGCGGATGTAATACTTATTGACCTGCTCGCTAGGGAACGGAAACGGACATACGAACAAAGTGCTGACGTAGGGAGGACAAACGCGGCAGTTGAGGAACGGGACAGGACAATGCGCAAATGGATGGACCGTTGGCTAACGGACGCCACTGCTACGTGGACGAGACGCTTGATAAGCTGCCTGGTATCGTGAACCGGACGAGGGTTTGGGAAGGTTAATTTTTACCTAACCCAGTTCTTGACGGGGCACGGTTACTTTAGACAGTATTTATTTCAGTGTAACCGCGTTAGGTCGCCGAAATGTAAATACTGCAGGTACGAGCGCGACGACGCTGAGCACAGGTTTTATGTGTGCCGACGATGGACTACAGACAGACTGTCACTTGAGACGAGAACGGGCAGCATCACGCCCGAAAATACAGTGGCGAGGATGCTGCAAGACGAGGACAGTTATACGGTGATAGCTACCTTCGTCGAGACTGTCTTAAGGAGTAAGAAGGCGGACGGGTAACTGGAATAGTTGGTGGTGGGTAGCACGAGCACGAGTCGGTGAGTGAATGTAAATAAAAGGATCGTATGGAAAGAACTACGAGACGGAGACAGGTTACAACATTACGGGGAACGGACTGACGAATAGACAGAACCTGCAGCGGCAATGCAATACGAAAGTAGATCCACGCTGCAGGTTGGACAGAAGGTGGATATTCCATCCGCGCATCATATGTCTATAGTTTTATATCAGACATATGCTGGCGTACGGCGGGTTAGACGGTCCCCGGGATTGCCGATGCCCTCGCCACGGATGTGCCCGAGCAATCGAGTCCATCCGAGGCCAAAGCTAACGCGACTACAGAACCCATCACACCGGTGGGTCCCCCCGCGTCTACAGGTAGACAAAGGGGTCCTGACTGATGGTCTGGTTGAAGCAGATTCCCCGTTTTTTTACCACCACCAAAAAAAAAAAAAAAAAAAAAACTTCAAAAAATACAATAGCGCGTCCATCATGTACAAATATTGATGTAAACCGCTACTGTAGATGATTTCTGAACGACCTCCAAAAAATGGCGCTTGGCGGTGATCTCCATTTCGGCGGTTTGGATTATCTGAGATCAAAAAATTTGGTGGATTCTTTTAGAGGATAGATTAATACAGGTATTGAACGAAGGAATGATAAAAATTTCGATTTTTGACAAAATGGCGTCTATTTGAAAAAAATTTTTCGTTTTTGACTGAAATTTTTGCTCCGAATTGTTAAAAAAAAAATAGTAATAATTTTTTTTATTCTTATTTCTTCGTTCAATACCTGAGGAATACATCAAAGAAGATTGTGTAAAAATTTAAGACTGATCGGTTAAGCCATTTCTGAGAAATCGAGATCACCGACTTTGAAAATACCGTTTTGAGAAAAACGCGTTTAAAGTTTCAGAAGTAATTTATACATAGTTACAATTTTTTTTCTTCAACTTACATGGTATCATCTATTCCAGGGCCATAAGAGGGATCTTCTGCAGTATCGTTAGCTTCTAATAAGTCCAGCTGGTGTTATCGTCGAGCCATTCTTCCTTCTCGCGTGCTCCCATGCGCTCGTGCATCGGAGATCATCACACGCTCTGCGTCCTCTTTGTCGACATAAGCATGAGCTGCGGTGCCTAATGAAACTGCTAATGCACTCATAAAGTACAATAATGATTTTGTACCTTCATTAAACATTCTAGCTGCAATGTAAGCCGCTATTTCAACAACTTTACCGCCACATGAAACAATTTTGGGAGTTATTTTCCATATTAACTGATTATAACTCTCATTATTGTTTTGTGTAAATCCACCAACATACCTTTCCAATAATTTTACGTTGCTAAGGTCTTCATAAATTGGATATATAAATTCAGCAACATCAGCTGGTAAAGTTGGATAATCATGGGTGTAAGAAGATAATGTGTCTGTTGCTAGCGCTTGCTGCCAACTACACCATGAACCTTCTCCACCTGGGCACATTTCGTGTTGAGGCTTCTCATCAGTCAAACAATAGTGATAATATGTTCCCCAAATTGCATTATACATATTATCCACAGAATCACAATTTCTCCTTATTGCCAAACCATAGTAAACTGTCAGCTTATCTATTAGCTTAGCCGTGACTTTACCTTTCCCTGAAAGTACTTTTTTCGCAATTTTTTTTCCGTCTTTTTCAACTGTTTCTGTATTTTTTGTTACTAGCTCGCGGAGTCGTGAACTTATTCTCTTATAAACATGCCTGATACATTTTTTTTTGGCAACTTCAACTTCACCGTAAGGAGCAGCTTTCAGAATCCCAGAATATGTTTTTAAATCGCCATCACCTATATAGTTTCTATAACGAACTTTGAATTTTTCTATTGAACGCTTAAACATTATAATAACCGCATCGACTTCCATTTTACCTGAAGAGCCCTGGTGATTTGCAGAACAAGCATCTTTATGTTCATTATACCAATCATTATACTCTTTAGTATTTCTTTTAGGTTTCTAAACCTCACACTGTTTACAGTATGAACTTTTTACAATTATATTAATGATTTTTCCAGTGTAATATCCAATCAATGATGTCACTCCATACAAAGAATTGAACCCTCGCTTCTTCCAGATTCCGTCACCCGAAACTGTTAATTCTTCATTATTTTCATCACCTTGGTTTTTAGCAGTCGCTTCTTTTTCCTCGGTACAGGCTTTTTCAAACAGTTTTTCAGCTGCTACTTTCATACAAGAGTGAATTTTGTCAACAATCAAGTCATAAGTGTTCTGCGTTAAAAAAGCAGGCATGTCCATCAAGCCACAAAATTTAGCTGCGCCTTTTAATCCTAATCCCCGAAATACTCATCATAAATGTAAATTGTTTGTTTATTTTGTAAGAATGCTTCACAAAAAGACTGGAGTTAATAACACGATTTTTACACTTATCAAAAACTACAACGATTTTAAAACCAAGTCCACGGAGAGAAGCAGTTTCAAATTTTATTTTTTTGTCACAAGAGTTACATTTCACATAATCCTTTATCGCAGCAAATACAGTAATGAAATTTAAAATTCTATATTTAATTGAAGGATCACGTGAAACTAAAATCTCTTCCAGCATTTTGAATTTTTTAGCGGATGCACTAAAACTACTCTTATCCGTCTCAGTAGTCTTTGGATTAAAAGCCTGTGTTCTCTTTTTAGCTTAAGGAATTTGTATTTTTTCGGTACTTCTATGTAATCTTGAACATTTAAAGGGGTATTTTTATAACTTTTAAATAAAATTCACTCCAATATAAAACAAAAAATCACGAATAACAAGTTTGAACTTAACGCACGTCTTTACCACGTGGCAGAACTCTTTAGACTGACGAAATACTTTTTTTTTTAGGTTATAATAGCCAAATGTGACCTTTCAATAGTTAGCGGACTTATTATACTCGCCTTCTACGAAAAAACACCATAGAAAAAGGAACCTCAGGTAGCGCATGCAGTGAGTGCAGCTGCTACTCCGGTTCTTACTCTACCTGCTTTCTAACACTCTGACGTGGCCTTACAAATTCAGGTATATCTCCAAAAATATTTATCGGATTGGCTTATAATTTTTAGAGAATATACTTGAATATATGTAAATTCCGAATACGCAAAAAAAAAAAAAAAAAAAAAAATCGATTTTTTGAAAATTCTAACTGCGTATAACCCCTTAAATAAACTTAGATGCATAAATTTCTCAAAAGCAGCGTTCAAAAAGTACGTAAAACTAGAAACTTTGCCTTTGACCGAAAGTTGCGCAGAACAACATGCTTTTAGAGTTTATTTCCAACTGCAGCAGTGGTTAGGTCGGAATAAGGAACCAACTGAGTGGGGTTGGACTGTTTGTTCGGGAAAGTCGCTTCTAATTTACGGAGAATCTGCATTAATTCCGACCGAATTATTGCAGCAGATTCAATGCGATTGCAAAAAAGGATGCAAAACGAAAGCTTGCAGTTCCAGAAAAAAAGGATTGCGATGCTCTTTGTTATGCAATAAATCCGGCATTAATACATGTACGAATATGGTCGCAATAGAAGAAATTAGAGACAAAGAAGACGTAAACATCGACAGCCTCGACTTGCCAGATTTAGACAACCTTCCGGAAGAAAATCTAGAAGATGTAGAAAAAAGCCTTATAGATTTTCTCGAAATAGAATATGATGACGATGACGATAAACACGACGAATCAGATGTTGATATTTACGAAACAGAAAATGTTAGTGAAGACAGTGCAATTCAACCTTTGAAAAAACAAAAATATTGTTAGTTTACTTGTTTACTAAATTTAATTTGCTTACATTCTTTAAAAAGTAACCGAGCAGCACAAAAATGTATGATTTATTATTATTAATTGTATTGGGTGTACAACTTTGCTTCTGCCGTTTTGCAATAGATGGGTGTAGCGGTAAGTGGTAGTTGGAATAAATAGATCATAGATGTCATACAATAAGCTTAGGTATTTGTAAACATAACGCCATCGAAATATTAGTCGATTTGTGTCTGCATCATAAGGTTATTCTCGATTAAATATGTCAGCTTACGAGCCAAATTCTCGTCATTTGCGGGAGGTTTTAATTTTCTGCTTTAATATGAAGAAATCTGCGACTGAGGCTCATCGAATGCTCTCAAATACCTATGGTGAGGCCTCTATTAGTGAAAGAACGTGCCGAGAGTAGTTTCAACGCTTTAAGAACGGCGATTTTAACGTCGAAGACCAGCATGGCGGTGGAAGAAAGAAGGTTTTCGAAGATGCAGAATTGGAGGCATTACTTGATCAAGACTCGTGTCAAACTCAACAAGAATTGGCAGGATCATTGGGAGTGACGCAACAAGCCATTTCAAAACGCCTGAGAGTCATGGGAATGATTCAGAAACAAGGAAATTGGATGCCGTACGAGTTGAAGCCGAGAGATGTTGAACGGCGTTTGTGTGTTTGTGAACAGCTGCTTGCAAGGCAAAGACGGAAGGGATTTCTGCATCGCATTGTGACTTGGGACGAAAAATGGGTTCACTACGATAATCTCAAGCGCAGAAAATCATAGGGATATCCCGGCCATGCTTCCACGTCGACGGCCAAACCGAATATTCACGGTCCCAAGGTCATGCTCAGTATTTGGTGAGACCAGCTCGGCGTAGTGTATTATGAGTTGTTAAAACCGACTGAAACAATCACAGGCGATCGTTATCGAACGCAATTAATGCGTTTAAGCCGAGCATTGAAAGACAAACGGCCGCAATACAATGAGAGACATGATAAAGTGATTTTACAGCATGACAATGCTCGACCCCATGTTGCAAAAGTGGTCAAGACAAATAATAATTTTATGATATAATCCTTTGTATTGTATAATGTAATTTTCATATCCTTTCATATAATGAAAAATATTCCTGCATGTTTCTCTTTGCAAAATATGATTTTAAAAATGAAAGTATCATTGTTTTAACATTGGGTTTACGGGACGCGTCATTTTGACGCATTTCGAATTTTATAAGGAAAATTACAAAACCCGTTTGCATTTTTATTTTATCTCTTGTAATGACTTTTATCCATTGATCGAGGTAAATATATATTGAAGTCTATTTTCTTCAAAAGCGTTGAAGTATTGAAATTCTCTATGTGGTATACCTATCTCTACGGATATGCGTCAATTTGACGCGATCGTACTTTAGACAAAATTTTGAGTAAACATGCAAACATCACATCAATAATAAATAGGAATGTACCGACAATACTTCCATCCGTAATCCGATATCGTTATCACAAATTAAACAAGCAAAAAACAACTGCTGCCGGTAAGCAATAATAGAAAGAACGAAACGCAGAATGTCAATTGATGTCAGAGTGCGAAGAGATTTTGAAGGTTTCAGTTGCTTAGTTCGAGTATTGAAAAATAAAATACTAAAATATTTTTTAAATTAGTAATATTATTGTGAACCTCAGTTTTATATTATTTTGACAAGAAGCCCTTCTTTATCATCTAAATATGTCTAGAAGAGGAAATAAAATTTTACAAAACATAGTCAGTATTTGTGAGGAGTGTTCTGGCACTGAAGAGGATGAAAATGAAGTGATTCAAAACGAGGATAAAATCGAGATTTTGGAATCTGATGAAAGTATGCAAGCAGGGGAATCATCAGACAGTGAAAAAGAAAATCATCATAAATTACGTCTTCGCAGAAAAAGGATGCGTATCCTATCCGATTCTGAATCTAAGAATAAGATAAGCATTACGGGATCGTCCTAAAATTCGGATGCATTCTGTGATACAGAAATAGCGGTTGATGGAACAACTTGGACGAAATTGAAAGTGGGCGGCTCTAGTGGTCGATATCCTTTCCACAAAATCTTCAAAGACATCGCTGGGCCTACTGGCTACGCAAAACGAAATGTGATGGAAGGTAACGTAAGCAGTGCTTTTCATTTGATTATAACCAAAATCATGATAGAACATACAAGAAGTTGTACTAAAGAAGAAGCACGTCGTGTTTTGAAAGGAGATTGGAAGATTTCAACCACAAAGTTACTTGCGTTTATTGGGATTTTGTACGCTAGGGGAGCGTATGAAGCAAATTCGCTAAATGCTTTTTATTTATGGTTCAAGGAATGGGAACCAGCTTTTTTTTTCTAATACGATGCCCAGGGATGAATTCATGCAAATTCTTTGATTTGTCCGATTGGATAAAAAAACGGAACGATCTAAACGTTTACGCACCGACAAATTTGCAATGATATCCGAAATATGGAATCAATTTATGCACAATAGCCAATGCTGTTATAAACCTCGCGAGAATATTTCAATAGACGAGCAACTGTTCCCTACTAAAGCCCGCTGCAAATTCACACAATATATGCCAAATAAGCCGCACAAATTTGGCATAAAGTTGTGGTTGGCAGTAAATGTTCAATCTAAATACGTTATAAATGGGCTGCCTTACTTAGGTAAGGATGAAACGCAAACTTCAACACCCTTGGGCGAAGTTGTAGTTATAAAGTTAGCCAAACCATATCTTCATCAAGGCAGAAATATAACCACGGATAATTTTTTCACCAGTATTCCTCTAGCTGAAAAATTAGTTGCGAAAGGAACCAGTTTAGTTAGAACTATTCGAGCCAACAAGAGAGAACTTCCAAAGCCAGCAAAAATCAAGAAAGATAAAATGAAGTTGTATTCTTCAGAACATTATAAATCAGGAAAATGCATAATTACTATATATAAAAGTAAGTCAAATCTAAAGGTGCTGTTACTAAGTACTAAGCATACTTTTATAACAATAAAAGACAATAAAAAACATACCCCAGAAACAATGGCATATTATAATGAGACAAAGTTTGGAGTCGACGTAATAGACCAAATGGCTCGCAAATATACCACCAAATCAGCATCTTTTCGATGGTCTCTCCAGGTGTTCTTCAACATTTGAGATTAAGCGGCAATAAACGCATGGATCTTATATACAGAGTGTACTGGGTCAAAATTATCCAGAAAGGATTTTCTATTTCAGTTGGCCAAAAAACATGCAGAAGGAGATAAGAAAAAATACAAAAACATAGATTATAATCACCCGCCACCTAGTACTTTGGGAGAACGCAAGACTTGCCAAATTGGCTTTTGTAAAAGAAACAGCAGCAATAACATCTGTAAAATATGTAAGGTTGTTTGCGGAAAGTACAAAAAAAATTGAGTATTTGTGTAAAAGATGCGCGAAATAAATGTAGAATATTAAAATAATGTATAATAAAATTATCGAATAATAAAAACTTTCCATAAATATATATCTCATAGCTTAATTTTTTTCTTATAGTATATAATTATATTGCTTTCTAAGTGTTGTTATATGTATTCGTTCACGCGTCAAATTGACGCGTGTTCGTAGAGATAGGTATATAAGAAACGTTCGTAAACCTAGTGTTAAGTTTATAAAAGTACAAAATTTGCTTAATGGTTATAAATAATAAATAGAACTATTTAAACATTTTTATCTTTTACAGTGTAGGGTAGAATAAATTTTATAAAATGATAAAGAAAAAAAAAAAAAATTAAAAATTTCATTTTTTAGGGGTTGGTGATGATTTTATAAGGGTGAAAGTATGTTAGATATTATTTTTTTAATGGGATACCCCGAACTAAAAAATAAAAGAAGGCTCTATGATGTCTAGAAGCCAAAATATTTAAAATTTTTCAAACGCGCTCCAATTTGAAATACCGTTTTCGGTTTTTGTGCATGAGAGCGAGATCCCTCCCATCACGACTCCTCGGCGATCTTTTATCGCACACCCTCACTTTAACCAGCTCTCATACTGTTAATTTTGCATTAATTGAGTCGACTATATTATATGATACAGTTCAAAGCTTCATGAACGAACTGTTAAAATTGTAACGCTTATTGTTTATAAACAATGGCTTTGCGATTTCTAAAAAAAATTTGTTATCTTCGGTTCTATTGGTCGCACGATGTTTTTCTTTTCTCAAGTAAATGCGCTCCTAAATAAGCTTTCCAACGCTATATTCTAATTAATCGAATAAGAAACAAAAAGATATTTAAATTGTTTATAAGGAAAAAAAGTACCCTTTTCTTCATTGATTATTCATAAATAAATTTAAAAAAAACTTGCATTTTTTTTAAATACATGATATTCTCAACCTTTATGAAGAAAATGAGATGAAGATTGGCGTTTTAGTTATCGCCCAGCCAGCTGTACATTCTACAGTCTGTCAAGTAAGAGCGTGGTCGACTTCACCGACAGGTAATAAGAGATTTTGCTCTAATTCTTTCGCGAGCCGATAGAGGGAAGCTTTGTCCTTGATGCATTGTCAACAAAGATTCAGTTGTCGTTAATCTTTTAAAAGAGAATCACGTTAAACGCCATGAGTGCTAAATACGCGTCGCGCTACGAGGCTGTGTTCCTTTGCATCCACCCGAAAGGTCCCAAAATGTCGCAATCAGCGGCTGCTAAATATATTAGAAAGTCGAAGGCATTTGTACAGAAGTGGATACAGCGATATAAAGTGGCTAAAAATGTCGATGATTTACCAGAACGTGGCTCGATAGGAAAAGTGAACAAAAAAGATGAAAAAAGAATAGTGAATCTGTTTTCGCGGAATCCTGCTTTAACACTGCGGCAAGGACAAGCAAAATTAATGGCAAAAGGTTTAGATATATTCTACGAAACTATCCGAACCCATCTTCGTACTCATCATCTAAAATGGCGCAACACAATGAAGAAGCCTCTGTTAACTGAAAAACATGTGACAAAGCGACTCGCTTGGGCGCATGAGAATATTGATAGAGATTTTGAAAATGTCATTTTCACTGATGAATGTTCTATATGAGCACGTTCTGTCCTCACGCGAGCCTGGTCAACTTCCACCAATAGGCTTGTTCAGCGGACCGTAAAACATGGAATAAAGGTGCATCTTTGGGGCTGCTTCTCAAAGCAGGGATTCGGCACTTTGCACCTCTTTACTGACAACCTAAATGCCGAGAAAATGATAAAAATCTACAAAAAGGCTTTACTGCCATCTGCCAAACGATGGTTCATCACAAAAAATGAAGATTGGATTCTGCAGGAGGACAACGATCCTAAACACCGCAGCAAGCTCTGTACTCAGTGGAAGACTCAATCTGGCATCGTTACATTGGATTGGCCGTCGCAGTCGCCCGATGCAAACCCTATTGAAAATGTGTGGGCATATATTAAACGGAAGCTTCGCGGAAGACGCACATACACTTTGAAGCAGTTGTCTTACGAAATTTGTCGGATCTGGAGATTCTTGCCACTAGAATACGCCGTCAAATTGGTAGAAAGCATGCCTCGGAGATGCCAGGCAATTATCGACGCCGGTGGTGACTGGACACATTATTGACCAAATTGCATCATTGTTTGTAATGTGTACAATGTATATATAAATATGAAAGTTTCATCAAACAAATTTTTTTATAAATTAACACGACCACGCTCTTACTTGACAGACTGTATTCAAAATGGTCGTTTTTTGCGAAAACGGGATTAATAAATTCAATTTTAAAAAAATTATCAGACTGATTATATTCATATTTTGCACACATATTAAGAACATTAGAATTTACAACCAGGTAGAATTTTTTAATATTTTGATAAATATTTCAAAAGTTATTAACAATTGTAAAAAATGCTCATTTTCGACTTTCGATTGCAATAACTTTTTTTTTTATGGAGCAATTGCAATTTAACATATCTACTTTTGTAGGTATTTAATTCACGAACAATTCGTTTGATAGCCATTTTTGTCTATCTCTTGTAGTTTTTATAGGTTAAAAAAAAAAAAAAAAAAAAAAAAAAAAACGAATTTTTCACCTAAATGTTTAAAAAAAACAATTACACAGGTTCCAGATCGAAAAATCGCGGATGAAATTTTTTTGATTTTTATGTCTCTTTTTCGGCTTGTTTTCCTGGACTAATGTACCAACATATTAAAAAAAATAAAAAAAATTGTATCTCGAATGTATGTAGCCCGCCTTATTTAAAAATTGGTTTTTTTTTAACACACGCCGTATATTTGGGTTTTTATAACACACATATATATATATATATATATATATATATATATATATATATTGTGACGGGTGGCTTATAGAGGTTAAGCCACCTGCCATAGGCGATAAAGATAGAGTTCGCGGCGCGACGATACGCGGCGCCATCGATCAAGCGATCGGTGGCTTGACGCGAGAAAAAGGCACGAGATTCCGCGTCGTAGCGAAACGCGGCGCTGTCGATCAAGAATCAATAGCGCTACGCGGGAAAACCGATAGGCAAGAGGGGAAGGAGGAGCCCTCCCTTCAAGCCTTCTCTCCTCGTCCGAGCCGTTCAGCTAGCCGCACGTGATTTGGAGATAGACACGAGTTTTACGCGAATTCTTCGAAGGTTTCCGCAGCGTTTCCGCAGATTTGAAGAGATGATTTTGCGATCAAATATTGTTAAAGTAAGTGGCCACTTTAGCGAAATATATTTAGTTCGCGAATAAATTTCATTAAGTTTTCTTGACGCGTGTGCGATCGTGTCAGGCATATACTAGGTTGTTCAAAAAGTTTTGAAAGCGACATCTATAGAGCAGTAGAAGAACCAAAATTTTTACGCCATTTTAATATTTTATCTTTCATATAAACATACCCAAAGTTTCATTCCACTCTGTCAATTTATTGTTTGTTTACAAGCCATTTGAAGTTGACGCGTCAGTGTATTTTTTTTACAATGGAAAAAACCGAATATCGTGCAGTGATAAAATTCTTTGTTTTGGAAGGTTTATCAGCAACGGAAAATCATACAAAAATGGTAAAAGTGTTAAAGGAATCTGCTTCTTCATTTCCAACTGTGCATCGATGAGTTTTAGAGTCTAGACGTGGTCGAAAAAGCGTTGAAGACGATCCACGCTCAGGACGTCCAAAAAGTGCATCAACACCAGCATTCATAGCAAAAGTACAGGATATGGTTTTGGAAAATCGTCGATTGACCGAGAGAGATTTAGCAGAGAATAATATTAGAATCTTTAACTGCAATGCAATTAATTTTTGAATCAATATCAAAATAACATACGCACGTTTCTCGATCACATGCTTTTAGCATTTTAATTTTGAGACCTTTTAGTCTGCTTTGTTTAACAGTACAAGTTGCATCTAAGCCAATTTTTTTTAAGTATACATATAATTCTAGTGACGTGTAAAAATTTCCAAAAATATGTCATAATCACTTAAAGTTCTGGTGATGTACTATTATACTTAAAAGTCCATCTAACATATTTATAACGACTTTCGAGCCTAAAACAAAATTTTTCAAGTGATGTTCATGTTCATTTTCTGCTTTTCCTGTGTAAATATCTACATCAAAAATATATCCTTAAACTAAAAAAATGGCAAATTCTTTCATACAAAAAGGAACAGGTTTGTTTCTTAAACATTATTTTATTGAAAATCTTCCAGAATATTTTACCATAATTTCATTAATGGTTACTTTGTTACTGAACCAACCAAAACATTTTATATTTTTTTAAAATAAATCATGCAGTTTTCGTACATTCCAGACTTTGTCATTATCTCTATTATCTTCAAGACGATAAAATTTTATTTTTAATGGATGTAAATTCATAAAGGTTGTAAATTCATAATTTCATAAATGTGACATTGTCTCTTAAACAATTGAACAAATAAGTATTTTTTTTGTTGACCAGTAATCTCTATAATCTTTTCGAGGATTTATAATTTATAATATTAGATGGGCAACTAATTATATAGTTTGAGCTGTAGTGAAAGCACTACTATGATCAAAAAGTTAGACCAATTTTTAATTAATTTTTTTTTTTTTTTTTTTTAAGTTGGTAGCACTGTAAGAGACATCTGTGTCAAATCTCATGTCAATATGTTCATTAGTTTTTAAGTGACGCTCGTTTTTATGAACATTAAAAAGTGATTTCGGCGATTTTTATAATGTCGGATTTTAGTAAGCAAAGAAGTTGCATTAAATTTTGTCTTTGGATAAAATTTCTCGTGCAGAAACGTTCAGAAGGTTGCAGAAGACCTTCGGTGAGCAGACTTTGTTGGAAAGAAATTTTTACAAGTGGTACAAACAGTTTAAAGAAGGCAGAGACAGCGTCAAAAACAAAGAGCGTCCAGGACGACCATCGACATCAAATGATGAGAAACACATCAAAGAAATCTAAAATCTTGTGCTCAAAGATCGTCGGTTAACAATTAGAGACCTTGTTGATATTGTTGGTATTTCATTTGGATCGATTCAAGTAATTTTGAAAGATCATTTGGGTCTCAAACGCGTTGAGTCTCGATTGGTTCCAAAAACACTTAATTTTTTTTTAAAAGAGCGTCGTGTTAATGTGTACGAAGAGATGTTTTCTGACTACTAGAACGTTATGGAACGCATTATTATGGGAGATAAGACATGGATCTATGCCTACAATCCAGAAACAACCGATCAATCACGCAAAAATCGTGCCAAAGGTGAAGCAAGGCCAAAAAAATCACGCCGAAGTCGTTCAAAAATCAAGGTCATGTTGACAATTTTCTTCGATTATCGTGGTGTTGTGCATTCAGAATTCCTTTCGCCAAGCCTAACTGTTAACAAGGAATATTATTTAAGTGTTATGCGTCGTTTGAGTGAAGCTATTCGCAAAAAGAGGCCGGAATTGTGGCAAGACAACTCATGGTTTTTGCATCATGATAATACACCGGCTCACACCGCATTGATTATTCGCGACTTTTTGGCCAAAAATTCAACTCATATCGTTCCACAACCACCGTATTCGTCTGACTTAGCGCCGTGTGACTTCTGGTTGAGCAGATTAAACGTGAATCGCTGCGTCAATTGAAGGCAATTCCGGAAAAGAGCTTTTGTGACTGTTCCGAGAATTGGAAAAAACGTTGGCATAAGTGTATTGTGTCGGGCGGGGACTACTTTGAAGGCAATGCAATAGAGTTAAAAGAATAAAGAATTGAAAAAAAAAATTGGTCTTATTTTTTTATCATAGTAATGAATTAGACAAAAGTAAAATCAAAATCAAAAAAATTAATAAGACAAATGAAGAACAAGGTAAAAATTCCATTATAAATGCAGGTGGGTTATAATAAATCATATTTATTCATATACACATAAAATGAATTTATTAAAAAAAACCAAATTGCATTAATTTTAAAATAAATTGTATATTATAAATTTTGTTAAATTAATATTAACATGTTTTTGATATTTTTTAGAATATATAAAATTAACAAATGCATTTTGTGCAGGAAAGTTAAATATAGACTTTGTTGAAACTGAGTCATGCAATAATAACAGTATTATTTCTTCTGATAAATGTTTGTTTCTGTAATAATTCAGAAATACATAGAGATACATCCAACGACACATATAATGATGCAGTAATTAATGTAGAACGTAAAAACATATTTTAAAAAATCCCTTCAAAACAATAAAATATTCTCAAATCATATATGTGACTTCTGTAGTTATAATTAGTAAATCGTTTAACTTTTAATTTTAGAATTTCATGATAATTCTACAAAAAATCAGTCTAGTCCTTCTAACACAAAATAAAATATAGATGCTAAAGGAGCCTGAAAGGTACAATATAATACACTAGAACAAATCTTAAATAATTTAAATTTATCTTTCATTTAAAATAGCAAAAGAAAAGGTTCAGTTATTGATGATCACATCTTCATTCAACAACCTTTAGTTGTTGATGACTCTGTTATTAAAATAGAAGGTGACAGAATTATAAAAAGCAATGATAAAAATTTTAAATCTGTTTGTCAATGTAACGAAGGATAAAAAAAATGTTCTTCAAGATATACATTTGTATTAAACATAATTACTTAGGATAAATATTTAAATTACGAAAATATTTATTTTTGAAAAAATAATTTTTAAGCATCTCATACTTATTATTTTTTTTTAATGAAATTGGATGCAGTTAAAGGAAAGATAACATCTACAGATATGAATAAACATATTAAAATAAATGATGAGAAAATCTTAAATGACAACAAAAAATGTATCATATCTTTCTGTAAATATGCTGAAGAAATAAATACGAGTAGATATCACTAATGGTATCAATTTCATATTATTCATAATTATACGAAATTTATTAATTTATATTTTTAAAAAGCATTTTATATTATAAAAAGATATTTCATAAGCATATAATGATTTAATATTCTTTAAAATTTTACAATGATGTAACTAGTCGATACACTCTGACAAATAAGTATCCGGAAATTTGTAATAAAACGCAAAAATATTAAACTTCTTCAATATTTATTGAATCTCCTTCAAAATATGCTCCATTTGAAGCGACACACATGTGCCAACGTTTTTTCCAATCATAGAAACATTTTTTATAGGCGCTTTCAGGGATGGCCTTCAGCTCCTTCTGCGAATTTTCTTTTATGGCGTCTATGGAGTCAAATCTGGTTCCCCGGAGCGGTAATTTCAGTCTGGAGAAAAGAAAAAAGTCACACGGAGCTAGATCAGGCGAATAAGGTGGCTGGTCGATGGTATTTATCGAGTGTTTGGTCTTCAAATCGTAAATAATCGTGGCTCGATGAGATGGTGCGTTATCGTCATGCAAAATCCACGAATTGTTTTGCCACAAATCCGGCCGTTTACGGCGAATATTTTCACGCAAACGTCTTAAAACAGTTGAATAGAAGTCCTTATTGACCGTTTGACCTTGCGGAACGAATTCATGATGAACCACACCACGAATATCGAAGAAAACAATAAGCATCGTCTTGATTTTCCAACGACTTTTGCGAGGTTTTTTCGATTTCGGCTCATTTTTCCACCCATTCCGATGATTGTTGGCTCGTTTGTGTGTCGTATTCATAGACCCATGTCTCGTCACCAGTTATGATCCGTCCCATGAACGTGGGATCAGAATTCGCACGATCCAGCATGTCTGCAGCTACCTGCATCCGGTACTGTTTTTGAAGACTTTCAGCTCTAACGGAACGAGCCGAGCGGCGACGCGCTGCATGCCTAATTGGTTCACCAAAATCAAACGAGCGGTTTTACGAGGGATGTTGAGATCACGAGCTATCTCTCTAACACTGGCATGACGATTTTCGAGCACAATTTCCTTGATTTTTTTGACGTTATCGTTGGTTGAAGAGGTCGACGGTCGTCCTGAACGAGGCAAATCTTCGACGATCTCCCGACCGTTTTTAAAGGCTTCGTACCATTCGTACACTTGGGTTTTCGATAAAACAGAGTCTCTATAAGTCTTTTCCAGCATTCGCAACGAGTCAGCACACGAAATTTCGTTCAAAACACAAAATTTAAGACAAACTCTTTGTTTAATATTTTTTTCCATTGTAACATTCGCAGACTACCACTGAGGACGACTGGTTTCAACAGCTGTCGTAAACAAACTAGTTGACAGACCGCACTCATGTTTGGCATAGTAATTATGGACAGTCCTACCAACATATAGAAACTTCAAATACTTAAAAATACTCAACGCGGGCAATTTAAATGAGAATTTCCGGATACTTTTTTGTCAGAGTGTATAATACTTTGAATTTAAATTATTATAAATAAATATATAACATTGTATCATATAATAATATCTACAATAAATCAATTAAAATTTTTATTATTTTCAATTCTTCTAATTACATTAATTCCACAGAAGAAGGCACATTCGAAGATGCATGCACCTTTATTAAGTCACCTATTGCGATAAAAGATGATGTACCAGTGCAGCACGACGAGGAGTTATTGAAATTATATTCCAAAGATATCGTAAAAGGTAAAGGCCTTGTTAAAATTGCATTATTAAAATACATTTTCAGAAATTCTTGAATCAAATAATAATAAAAACATTATAAATCAGTATGCTGCATCTATTTATAAAATCGACAGATCAATAAATGATAAATACATAACTTCCACTGCGACAGGTATGATAGAAATCTATATAATATAAGGTGCCCAACTAAGCTTTCGTTGTTATTTTTAATGTAAATGCAACTTTATTATAAAAAATGGTTACAAATGAATCATTCTAAGTGTTGCCTATCGCTAGCTACAACTTCTTCCCATCTTTCTGGCAGTGCTCAAATACTGTTACGGTAACAGTGTTCGTCTTTTGAAACTATCCACGAATCAAACCAATTTTTGACATCTTCATATGAGCGGAATTGCTGATCAGCCAGACCATGTGCCATCGAACGGAACAAGTGATAATCGAACAACGCAATATCTGGAGAATACGGCGGGTAGAGTAAGACTTTAAATTTCAGCGTTTCCAAGTATATTTTAACGGGACCGGCAATGCGAGGCCGAGCGTTGCCATGCAGTAGAATTACTTTTTCGTGCCTCTGCTCGTATTGCAGTCGTTTTTCGCATAGTGCTTGGCTCAATTGCATCGATTCAATTCGATACCGTTGCTCAGTGATGATTTCGTTCGGTTTCAACAGCTCATAATATATAACACCAACCTAGTCCCACCAAATACACCATAACCTTCGCAGCGTAAATATTGGGCCGAGCCGACAACGTAGAATCATGAGCGGGCAGACTTACTTCTCTTTGGGTAGCTGTAATGAATCCATTTTCATTACCTGTCACGATGCGATGAAGAAAACCCTTCCTTTTTTGCCGCTGGAACAGTTGTTCATAGGCGAAAAAATGACGCTCAACGTCCCTTGACTTCGAATCCTAAGGAACCTAAGTTCCCAGGTTTTGGATCACTCCCAACGTATACAATCGTTTGGAAATGGCTTGGCGGATAATTCCTAATACTGAAGCTAGCTTATTTTCCGTTTGACATGGATCCTCGTCGAGCAATGCCTCCAATTCAGCGTCTCCGAAGGCTTTTTGCCTTCCTTTACGCGGACGGTCGACAATATCGAAATCACCGTCTTTGAAGCGATAGAACCAATCACGGTACGTTGTTTTACTTAGAGCCGCATCTCACTAATCGTTTTGGAGCTTACAATGTGCTTACGATAAGCACTTACTGCTGGAGCCATCTATTGACAAATAGCGGGAACTTAGTTGCGCAACTTAGGTGCAGCCAGCAGTAAGTGCTTGTCGATTTTGACATCCAAAACATCATGAAGCAAGCTTAAACATATGGTATTGTGAATAACTATATCTAAAAATATATTTTTTCTTAAATTTTTTCTTTTAAATACAATTATCAGAATATCATTTTTAAATTTATGTCTACCAAGATGTTAAATGAATGATTTTCATTTAACACGACTACTTCAATTGTAATTTACGAAATGAAGTTTTATACATCATATCCGAACATTTTAGTTTCAAAATTTCATGTTAATAAAATGAAACGGTTTAATTCTAGAAATTTATCAAAAATTCTATTATTATTTTATATTTTCTTATTAGAACTTTCTGTATCTATATTGCATGGTTTTATCTTGATTTTTAAATTTTACATCGAGTGTATCATGTTTGAAGTTTGATTATAAAGATCGACTCAATTTTTTACATTATATCTTGATCAAAGTTAAGAAAGTGGTAGCGGATAAGTAAGGGTGATGGCATGAATGTCTCATCCATTGCCAACTTTAAATGAGAAAATTGATGCAATTAAATCGTGTCAAATAACTTGATTTTTATAAAAAAAACTTGTTAAATTTAATATGCAATAAATTTTTAATAAATAAATAATTAATTTTTTCCGAAGAGTCTTGATAGTTGTGAGGTAGTAAGCCCGTACACCTTTATTTATCGTTAATTAACTTTTATTTAATTTAAAAATAATGAAATAAAGTTCTTGTTGAACAGAAAGTTTTTATACCGGCGAAATTTATAAAATTTTTATTTATATATCAATTTAAGATTTCTTGCAAAAGCTCCTATAAGGAATCCTTCGAAACACTCGGCCGCGCGGGTTCGCAGCCGCTTCGGTGGTAATTAGCTAAAATCGATAGAAACAGGCGGAAATGTACATCAATAAATTAACTTAATTTAATTAAGACAGACACATGAATTTCTTTAATTTTTTAAATGAAACACATAAATAGACACAAATTTATTTAATTTTTTAAATGAATAAAATCATAACAAGAAACTTTGAATGATTCCGCACGCTGTAAATTGACTACTGTAAAGAATTTAAATTTTCAAAATGGCACTCGTTCGCTCGCTCTTGCATTCATATACTCGCTGTAATAATAATAGTGTTAAATTATAAAACAGAAAAGAAAATAATTTAAAATAATTTCGAATGTGCTCCAATTTCTGCATCTTATAAAACGAATTCGAAACGCCATAATCATATTCACTCGCTAGCACGACACTCACACACTCATTGCAGTTAATAAATCCGTAAGGTTACATTTAAATTGAACAAAAAATAAAAGAAATTTAATAATAGGACTTAAACCAAACACTTATTACTTAATTTAGAGTTAATTATTTACAAATCAAATTTAATACCAAGTTTAATTAAATTTGTTTGAACGTCTCATTCACATTCACATGTATTATTCACATATGCCACGTTGCTATTACAATTTACAAAAGAAGTATTTTAACTTAAATAGATCTTGTTTCATTCACACTCACACATAACTTCCTAGCAGTATAGCTAGAAAGTTAATACTGTTGGCGCATGCGCATAAAGTCGCTTGCTCTTATTGGCTCAAAGCATGGTCGGAGCATGTCACGAGCTATGTCAAATATCTTTGTTAGGAGCTGAGCCAGCAGTCCTAGTTAAAGAGTATGTAACATGTCTCCTCTTTAAGTGATGCAAAAAATAATAAGATAAGTTAAATAGGTTGGTTATAACTTGGTTATAACAGAAGGGTGTATCAGAGAGGGGTTTTGGCGTTTTACATGGTATCTCAGATATATTATCAGATTCTTCCTCGTCAGCATTAATTTCTTTTTCAGGATTATTTTTTCCTATTTGTTCTTGTCAAATAAAGTTCTTTTAAACACTTGCTGTTTGTTAATTCAATTGAACGATTCTTTGTTTTATTGCAACATCATTGTGGGTTTTATTGTCATAGGGATCTAGAGTATTCAAATATTTTTGTAATTCGAGATCTACTACGACTCTTTCGGAAAAAATGCTTTTATATCTGAGAGTTTCGTCTGATATTATTACAGGTTCCTTAGAATAGTAGCAATATCATTTATGTATTTTGTCGTAAAACCCCTCTAAAAATTCGTTGAACTTACTCCGGTCTTCAGTTGTTCCTTTGCTTATAGTTATTGTGTGTACAACTTTGCTTCCGCCGTTTTTTTCTAAAATTCAAGGTTTTATTGTAAAAAACTGATTATACATTTATGATTCAAAGTATTGTCCATCGCTGGCCACTACTTTCTCCCATTTTTCGGGCAGCATACAAATCCCGCGTTGAAAAAACTGGTCATCTTTTAAATCGATCCACGAATCGATCCAATTTTTTACTTCTTCATAAGACCGGAAGTGCTGGTCAGCCAGGCCGTGTGCCATTGATTGAAACAAGTGATAGTCCGAGGGAGCAACGTCTGGAAAATACGGCGGGTGGGGTAGCACTTCCTATTTCAAAGTTTCCAAGTATGTCTTGACCACTTTCGCAACATGGGGTCCAGCATTGTCATGCTGTAAAATCACTTTATCATGTCTCTCGTTGTATTGCGGCCGTTTGTCTTTCAATGCTCGGCTCAAACGCATTAATTGCGTTCGATAACGATCGCCTGTGATTGTTTCAGTCGGTTTTAACAACTCACAATACACTATGCCGAGCTGGTCCCACCAAATACTGAGCAGGACCTTAGAACCGTGAATATTCGGTTTGGCCGTCGACGTGGAAGCATAGCCGGGATATCCCCATGATTTTCTGCGCTTGGGATTATCGTAGTGAACCCATTTTTCGTCCCCAGTCACAATGCGATGCAGAAATCCCTTCCGTCGTTGCCTTGCAAGCAGCTGTTCACAAACACACAAACGCCGTTCAACATCTCTCGGCTTCAACTCGTACGGCACCCAATTTCCTTGTTTCTGAATCATTCCCATGACTCTCAGGCGTTTTGAAATGGCTTGTTGCGTCACTCCTAATGATTCTGCCAATTCTTGTTGCGTTTGATACGAGTCTTGATCAAGTAATGCCACCAATTCTGCATCTTCGAAAACCTTCTTTCTTCCACCGCCATGCTGATCTTCGACGTTAAAATCGCTGTTCTTGAAGCGTTGAAACCACTCTCGGCACGTTCTTTCACTAATAGCGGCCTCACCATAGGTATTTGAGAGCATTCGATGAGCCTCAGTCGCAGATTTCTTCATATGAAAGCAGAAAATTAAAACCTCCCGCAAATGACGAGAATTCGGCTCGTAAGCTGACATGTTTAATCGAGAATAACTTTATGATGCAGACACAAATCGACTAATATTTCAATGGCGTTATGTTTACAAATACCTAAGCTTATTGTATGACATCTATGATCTATTAATTTCAACTACCACTTACCGCTACAGCCATCTATTGCAAAACGGCAGAAGCAAAGTTGTACACCCAATACTTCGGTATTCATGTGTTTGTTTCATGTTAATGACTCCATTTCTTAGGGCTCTTCTAGTGGTAAATCGGCGCGTTCTCCTTCTGTGTCTTTTTCTTGATTAGTGATTATTTCGGTCTAACTGCCTAAGATTGCAGATATCTTTATGTAGACTGGTGAGTTACGCTTCTGGTTCTCAGGGTTTTGATCGTTATCATAATTTAAATCTTCAGTGGTTTCATCACGTAGTCCACTTCTTCTGGGGTTGGTGTGTCATGGTCTATTATCGGTGTCTACGGTTGCTGTAGTTGGTTCAGTATAGTCTGATGTCGTCTTTGAGTTTATTTTATTTTCTTTTTCCGTTAGTGTGTTTGCGATTAAGAATCCTCTATTGCTTTGCGTATCTTTACTTGCAACTTCTGATAGTTTAGATGTTCCAGTGGTTACTTAGTCTGACTAGTATCGGTTCCCTTTTTACGAAAGATCTTGGACGTGCTTCAAGATATGGGTTTATGGCTCTTTCCTACGAATTTGGTGTGTATTGTACTTGACCTACTCGACTCGCTCTTTGATTTCTGTTTTTTCTTAGCTCCGATTCTCTGAGATTTTGTACTGTGCTTCAAGTTAAGCGCAGTTCAGTATTTTTCGAGCTAGGTGGTCTTTCTCGGCTTCTGCATGTAGTTGGTAGTGCTAGTATATCACTTGAATGAGAAAAACTTTTCGATCTTGGAATCTTGAATTTCTTATTCTTCATTAGTTAGAAATCTACTTTCTATAATACCAGCACTTTGAGCGGGGGTGATTGATCATTTATTTCTTGTTTAGAAAGGTCGTTACGAGGTTACAATGCGTTAGCGTTGCAGTTTAATCTAGGTTTATATTTGAAAGGACGTTGGTATCCGGTAAATTTAAACATCTAATGTACTAGTCATTCTCTCCAATGGTTCATGATCTTCTCGAAGGGTATATCTCCTGGTTTTATTTAATAATAAAATTTTAATATATAAGTCATTGAGTGGTCGAATCCATTTTTTTTCTTAATTTAACATTACTCCAATGCCTGATTGCTGAAGCGACAGCAGTTAGGGTAAATTCTTTTTCAAAGTTAGGGTAAATTAACATAAGATTCTTACAAAATCATCTTGCGTTGATCACCAACTACTTTAGTTACGAACTTTCTTCAAAGGATCGGTTAATGGTTTTGCTATATTAGAGAAGTTTTTTATGAACCTCTATAAACCATCTCTCCATTAGGTGGTCCTTCTCTATCACCATTTTAATGTATACGCAGTGGTCTACTAATTCAGTCATATTGTAAATTAGCCTTGTTGTTTTATTTTATGTCGATCTCTTTTTACAGTCTTTGTTTTATTTTTGAGTATTACTATTAGATATTATTATACACAGAGTGTAACAAATGTAACGATACCCTTGAATAATTTTCCAAAATCGTATCTTCCAAGAAAATTTCACTCACAGAAGTTGTAGGGTTTGGTCCAAAAAATTGATTGATGGCCTTTCCGTTAACTCCAAGGTCATTTTTCAATGTCATATTAGAATCAACTCATATTTTTCAAATATGAACCCCTATTTTTTACTTTAGATAAAGGAAGAGCGGAAAATCAGCTTTTAGCATGACCAAGGACGAACTCCCCTTGCCTTTCAAGTTAAGATACTGAATTCTCATTACAGCATACGTTCGAGAGCATTACCATCACCTACTTGGCGGAGAGCTATTCTTTCATAAAAGTGATCCATCGATTTTTAATCATTTGAGCATCAATAAGTGTTGCCTTTAGGATGATTCTTCGTCTTAATTATCCCAAGTTTCTTGGTTGGATTCAATAAACCCTTTCTTTCAAATATCCCTAAAAGAAGTAATCGAGTGGCGCTAAATCCGGCAAACGCGGTGGCCAGTCAATTTCTCCTCGTTTACCAATCTATTGATTAGGAAAGGTTTCAATAAAGTATTTCACAAAGTCTCTCCCGTAATGGGCTAGAACGCCATCTTGTTGAAACCAAATGTTCTCAAAATTTTTACCTGATATTCGTCTTATTCCTGGTAGTATTTCATTTCATTACATGGTTTCATAACTTTGAGGATTTGAATTACCACTTAATGCCCATGGCCAACCCATGAGCCCGAGCACCCCGGAACCAATGTAAAACAGGACATTAGCCCTAATTATGCAAAAATATGGCAAAATCCTGAATTTTGCAATTTTTTTTAACAATTATTGTTTAAACAAATTATGCAAAATTCACTTTTTCAAAAATCTGACAGTGGAAATAAATTCTACGTCGAAATTTCCTAAAGGACTGACTGTTAGTTTTATGGTTATACAATTTGTTAAATAATTATAGCGTTGTCAACAATTAGTAATGTGAGCCATGTGTACGTGTATGGGCGCCGAAACTGAACAAAGTTCCTAACCAATGCTAACATGCCATGAAATTCCAGATTTTTCCAAACTGTTTATATAAATGAAATAACATTCTTTCCTCGATCATCGACGTGAAAATACTTTGCATCATATTTTCATACTAACGTGTTGTATGCCATCATTATTATTTCTTCCGTAATCAATATAATTATAGTTGATTCGTAGCAAAATATTTCATACTACATTTTCAAACTCTGTTTCGAGTAGTTTTTCCGCGATGGCTCTCTAAGATAATTCATTTGTTTCATCCCGATATCCCAAGTGAATGTTATATGACGAATTTTCAAGAACGATTTTATTTTGTCTAACTATTGGGAGTACAAATTGATTCAGTCCGTTTTTTTGCGATCAAAAATCGATTTATTTCGAAATAAAAAGAATTAAAAGATTAATCAAAGTATCGTCCATCGCTAGTTACTACTTTTTCCCATCTCTTAGACAATTTTTAAATTTAATCTCTAAAAAATGTCTCGTCTTTTGTGGGGATCTAAGTTAGGAGCTAATTTTCGATTTCTGCGAAAGAAATGAACCGATGACCAGCCAGATCATGCTGCATCCCTTGGAACAACCAGGAATCAGAAGAAGTAATGTCCGGAGAATACGGCGGGTGCGGCAAAATATCCCACTTGAGCGTTTCCAAATATTTTTTCACGACTTTTGCGACATGAGGCCAAGCATTGTCATGCAGAAAAACAACTTTATCATGTCTTTCCTTGTAACACATCGTTCAATAAGTCCCGAGACTAACCCAGAGATGGTGCTAGCAGTACCAAACTGGCCACGTTTCCATAGAGTGCGAACCTTTACATGAAACGTGTAAAAATTTCACGTCGATCGGATCACAGACAGCAGAGTTATCGAGGTTAGAGTAAAGTCACTTCGCAATTTGTTTGAAAAATGGAAAAAAAGCGAGTTTCGCGTATTGATAAAACATTGTTTTTTAATGGGTAAAAACAACGTAGAAGCCCAGCAATGGCTTGAAAAACATTACCCAGACTCCTCTCCATCTAAACCAACGATTTGTCGTTGGTATGCTGAGTTTAAACGTGATCGTACGGACACAAACGATGCGGAACGTTCGGGTAGGTCATTGGAAGCCGTTACACAGGACAATGTGAGTGAAGTGTTAAAAATTGTAATGAAAAATCGCAAAGTAAAGGTCCGTGAGATTGCAGAAATGACACAGATATTATCTGGAAGCGTATTTACAATCCTTCATGAAAAATTGAGCATGGAAAAGGTTTTTTCCAAGTGGGTGCCGCGATTGCTTTCAGTTGAGCAAAAACAAAATGCCACAAGTCCATGAAAACAATGGCAAAATTGAACGAATTGGGCTCTGATTTGCTTTCACACCCCCCGCATTTGCCAGATTTAGCCCCCAGCGACTACTGGCTCTTTGCTGATCTCAAAAAAATGCTCCAGGGAAAAAAATTTGGCTCGAATGAGGAGGTCATTGCCGAAACTGAAGTCTATTTTGAAGCAAAGGATAAATCCTTCTATAAACATGGTATAGAAATGTTGGAAAGGTGTTGGAAAGATTGTATCACTCTAAAAGGAGATGAAATTGATGAATAAAAATGATTTTTGAAAAAAAATGTTGTTTTCGTTGTTAGTCTCGGGACTTATTGAACGATGTGTTATTATGGTCGTTTTTCTCGTAATGCACGGCTCGAACGAAACGATTGCAGCCTATACCAATTGACTGTTATGGTATCGCCAGGTTGTAGCAGCTCATAGTACACAACTCTCTTTTGGTCCCACCAGATACACAATATGATCTTCGAACCATGAATATTCGGCTTTGGTGTTGATGTTGACGTCGACGGCAACGATTGACCAGGCATAGCGTAGTATTCTCTTCTTGGGGTTATCATAGAACATCCATTTTTCATCTCCAGTAACAATCCTATGCAAAAAACCCTTTCTTTGTTGCCTTTGAATCAGCTGCTCGCAAGAGAAAAATTGCCTGTCAATGTCTCTCGGTTTCAGTTTATAAGGCACCCAACTGCCTTGCTTTTGAATCATTTACGTGAATTTCAATCATACAAAAACTGCTTGTTGAGTTACTTCCAATGATTCTGCAAGCTTCTCTTGCGTTTGACTCGGATCTTCATCAAGTAATGCCTCCAACTTTTTGTCTTCGAATTTTTTTGACTGTCCAGAGCGAGGCTTGTCTTCAACGCTGAAATCTCTATTCTTGAAACGTCGAAACCATTCCCTACAAGATTTATCAGTTGGAGCATTGTCACCATAAACTTTCACAAGAATTCGATGCGCTGTAACTGCACTTCTCTTTCAATTAAAACAGAAAACTAAAACCTCCCACAAATGCTGCTTGGTTAACACAAAATTGGACATATTTAATACAGTTGGAAACAAGATTTTTTTATAAAACTCGAAGCAATATAAACTGAATATTATTGACACATGTCTAACCTCTTTAAAACTACCGACTTCAGCTGTCACTATTAAATATTCATAATAGCCAGAGCCATATTTTGAAAACGGACCGAACTAATTTGTACTCCCAATAACTAAAACTACTGTAATATTGATATATCTATTGGATTAAACTATTTTACTTCAAACACTAAACATGTCTCGAAGAAGACGTTTGCAAGTTCGTGACTTACAAGATTTTGTATTTATGGAGGATGAAGTACACCATCAGAATCATGTGAACATAGCTTTTGTGCCGGAGACAGGTGATTCGTCGGATTCTGATGCGTCAGACTACGCAGATGGTGGTGAAGTATGCTCAAATACATTTTCACCATATGGATCATTCGAGTAGATTATAAGTAGTTATAATAATACCCAAAAACTTTAGAACCTAATCATGAATATTTGTAGAAAGAGGGTTCACATGAATAAAATGACTCTGAAACGTCTGACGATCATTTTTTGCATGAAAGTATTGCCCAGAGACTCAAACAAATGAATTCATATGACCTTTTCCATTTATTTTTATCACAAACCATGAAATTACATATCATTGAAGCCACTAAGAAAAACGATTAGGAATTATCAGATAAAAATCTTGACAAATGCATTAAAATATTGATTTTGTCTTCTTTTAATATTTGCAAAAGACAAAAACTTAATTGGTCGGAGAGGAGTACTTTTAAATAGATGTTGTTAAAAAATTGATGAGCCGGAACAAATTCAAAGAAATTAAGAAGAAAATACGATTTTACAAGTTAGCAGATAAGAATGACAAAGATCTTGTCTGGGAAGTCAGAAAATTATATGAATTTTTTTTAGAGAGAATTTGACACAATTTGGCTCGTTTAAGTGCAATCTTTCAATCGACGAAATAATGGTCGAGTACTTCGGTCGCCTTGCTATAAAACAGTGCATTTATAACAAACCATTTGGATTTGGTATCAAACTCTGGGCAACATGTTCCAGTGATGGATTTCTCTTCGACTTTGATATTTACTACGGTAAGAAAGGCAAAGAAATGAATTTCATCACTCCAGAATATTGCACTTGGATCAGAAGTTGTGATTTATATGATACAAAAATTGCTGAGAATGAAAACTTCAAAAATTACAATTATTCCGTCTGTACTTCGATAATATTTTTACTTTACCTGATCTTTTATTGCACCTGAAAAAATTAGGGTTATCGGCAACCGGTACAGCCAGAAAAGATCGTGTAAAAGTCGATACAAAACTTCCTGATAAATCAGCAAGAGGCACTTTGAAATGTTTTCTTGAAGAATCATCTAAAATAAATTGTATAACAGTGATGGACTCAAAACCAGTCTCGATTCTCTCAACTGCTCATGGTATTTTCCCTAAAAGATCTCTACAACTATATTCTAAAGAAGAAAAATCTAAAATTTCTATTGAGTTTTCTTTTTCACTTGTTAAGTATAATGAAAAGATGGGTGGTGTCGACTTGCACAACCAACACTGTAATGATGTGATACCATGTTTCCGGAGTAAGAAATGGACTTGGTGTCTCTTTTTAAGACTAATTCAAGCATCTATTGGGAATTCTTTGGTTTTACATAACAATATCAATCCAGAAAATAAAAAAGGCACTCTGGATATCGCTATTGAATGAGTAGATTACTTGTTGGATCGATTTACAAAACCAAGGAAGAATCCAAAGAGAAAAAATATAAATTCCGAATACAAACGTGTTGAACATAAAATAATTCAAGGCATTAAACGCACCTGCATGATGAAAGTAGATGCTACAGATTGTTCAAGAAGAACTGAAAAATTTTGTAGCTTGTGTCAATTTCCATTGTGCAAGGATCACATTTCTACCCATCTTTCATAATAATGATGTTATAACTTTTTGTCATAGTAAAAGTGTTTTGCGTTTTTCTATTCTTTAAAATTCTTAAAAAAACTATAAAAAATAAAAAAATTCAAAAATACAGAAGTTAAAAAAAAAAAAGACAAATGGAGTGTAAATTCTACCGCTGCCTCCTTGTGGCACACTCTGGGACAGTGGATTTTATAGAATCTACTAACTGAAGTCAGGGGTACAAATGTAATACAGGAAAGAGAGGAATGTACATCTTGGAAAACTGAATGACATTTTTTAGAACTCTATCAGAATCCATTTCCGCTGTTAGATTTTCGAAAAAATGAATTTTGCATAATTTGTTTAAACAATAATTGTTAACAGAAATTGCGAAATTTAGAACTTTGCCATATACTTGCATCTTTATAGACAATGTCCTGTTTTACATTATTTCCGAAGTGCTCGGGCTCATAGGTTGGCCATGGGCACCGGACTCCATATGCTTGCAGCAGGTCCATTTTATAATTTGTTTATAACGCTATTAATACTTATAGAATTAAATTATCATAAAACTAAGTCATTTCTTTAGTGTTTTTTGACGTAAAATCCATTTCCGCTGTCAGATATTTGAAAAAGTGAATTTCGCATAATTTTTTCAAACAATAATTGTTAAAAAAAATTCCAAAATTCGAGATTTTGCCAGATTCTTGCATAATTAGGGCTAATGTCCTGTTTTACATTGGTTCCGGGGTGCTCGAACTCATGGGTTGGCTATGGGCATTAACGGGTTAATCTATTATTTAAGATCCCTACCTAGATATTTAGTTTTAGAGGATATTACGTATGAGCTTCAACCATCTAATGTGGGATAACGTCAGAATAGTATCAAAAATTATGTCTGTTAACATGTCTATTTAGTACAAAAGTAGCTTCATCTGAATGATGTTTTAAAGAAAATAGTTATATTTGAAGTTATAAAGAAAATTATTATCATTATCAATATTTCTCATTATTTTATCACAAAATTTCATCCGGCGATCAGGATCATCATCATCATTTAACTGTTGCACTAACAAGAAAACTACCCCAGATGTACCACATTTCATTCTGTAATATGTTGTAGTACTCAAAAGAATGTTAGACACATGTTCTTTTTTACAAGTTGACTGCCACGTCACCCGTATTTGGGTGACAGTAAAGTTTCTGATTGGGCTGCGTCACCCGTATTGCCGTGACGCTTATCAGAATACGCTTCGTACAGCGATACGCGTGGCCTGAAGGAGATTTCACTGTAAACGCGCGCGGCAGTCAACGTGTTAATGCTAATTCGTCGATTTAAGGGATGAAAATCACCCTCAAAATAGCACTCTTATAAAAGTCAGCATGAGAAGTATAAATTTATTATTAGGGTTTGTAACATGAACATTTATGATAATCATGAAAAAAATAATTATATATTAAATAAAATGAATACAGCATTTGTTATACAATATAAATTACTAAGATTTAAATAAAATATTTTAAAATATATAAAATAATTTAATTTATTTATCTTATAATTTTTTAAACTTTAGATTAAAGATTTTTTGGTATAATTTACTTCATAAAAAATAATTATCAAGTTGAGTGAAATAACGACCAAAATTCTATGATTGTACACGAATGTTAAACCGTCATCCTGCCTATTTTTTAAAAATATTTTCAGGCCCAAAGACACATTTTTTGCCATTTCTATTTTCAAACATCCGATTCATCTCATTTCAAATTCTAAAAAATTGTAAAGTCAAAAGTACTTTAAGTACACTTCTGAACTCAAAGTCACGTTCGGTATAACTGATGAAATATAATATTAAACTGTTATGGTTTCAGTCGAACGGCATTATCTATGAATATAATGTTTTGTGTCGGGGTAAACAATTCGTTCTTGTTTGTTAAATTCATTGCAACACGGGGAGTTACAAACGGTTCTTGTCGCGCTCGCCACTGTTACATCTTGTGATACGAGGGTACTCGCAGTACCTCGTGCTTCATGCCACGCACTAACCTTGTCGCATAATACTCGCACTCGTTCAGATTACTCGGTGATGTTGCACGTGTCAAACGTTAAAATGTGTGAATTGTATCACTCGTATGTGTCAACGCTACCGGCGTGGTTACGCATGTGGTTGTTATCGCGAGCGATGCCGTAGTAAACACCGGCAACGCGCCATATATCGTTGCTACCGGCATCTGAATCATGCAACTAACATTGCCAACTGCTCCGTCAAACCGACTTCTTGCACACGCGCAACTATCATCGCTCGTAATATTAGCGTTAGATTCGAAAAATCGCCTAGCTTAGTCACGCCACTGAAACTTGCCGCGGTACACACGTGCGTATTATTACCGCTCTCATACATGTCTTTCGCAAGGACATCGTACTCAGCGATGTCTGTCGACGCTTTTCTTCGCAGACGACTGCGCAACTTCCGTTAAGGGTGCATTTTCCCGACCGACTGGCTGATCTGCACCTCATTACTCAGCAACAAAAGCAGCGCAACATCTGTCCGATCATTTTCCAAAATCGGGATTCAAATATTTTCAGGCTCTACCTCTAATAATCATGCACGCGACAACCGATCGCGCAACACTTCAACATCCGCGAACGCGCAACTCTTCCCGCACCTCCTCAATATTTGATCGCACTATGTCGCATTTTACCGAACGCCTTTCCCGCAGCTGCATTAATAATTCCAACACGTTTGTAATATTACTCATCTTCATTTATTTTTATTTACGCATGCAACACTTTTCCCAAAACACACTTTTATTGCTAATCTAAAATTGCTTATTTTCCCTCACGCTAAAACCCGCAAATAATTTTTAAAAATACTAGAAATAATTTATATTTCAAAGAAACACTATTGATCTATTTCAAAAGAAAAATATTTCTTGCCTCGGGTACTTATCTACGTAGTTCGAGAAAACATTCACTCAATGGTAGTCTCTATCACAAAAAAAAAAAAAAAAAAAAAAAAAAAAAAAAAAAAAAAAGGAATATTATCAAAGCACCATAAAAAATACACAGCTGAAATTTTAGCCGCGCATGACAATACGTGAAGTTTCCGCAACGTCTTTGTTTTCAAGCTCGATCCATTCTTCGAAATCATGAAATATGATTTGACTTGCTTTTATTTTTTTCTTGCTCGCAGTGTTTAACGGTTTTTCTCCCTCTCCCTTTTATGCTCTCAGACAAGTACTTCCTGAAAATCGTTTTGTCCTCTTTTCGTAAAAATTTTGAATTTTAATTTTTCAACCGCGCTAAAAGTTATAATTTTTATGACGGAAGGTTCCACTTAGGTACCAAAATTTGTAACGCTATTTTTAATATACCTACAATGCAATTTGTCTCAAATAATTCTTTCTTCTTATCGTATTTATTAGGCGCCAGATAAAGACGACTTGTCCGGCTCGTCTGAGACACGTCTTCTCTACGAGAGGGTTCAAAAAATTTTCCGTAGTTTGTTTTTCATCAAAATGGCGGCACCACCTTACAACACTACCCGATAACACGAAATCTCTCCCACTCACTCTTGAAATTATATGTCTCGACGCACACGGGCGTCAAAGGTCATCACGAGCCACGATTTCTCAATCTTCTTACGAACGCGCGAAAGTGTTCGTCGTACGCGGGTAACAAAGTACGCCACTAACCACTATATCACCTATGAAAATCACTTTCTCTCACACTCGCTTATTCCGAGGAAACAGTGCACACAGACAGTCACGGACACGTAGTCATCACTACGCGGATTCTCTCGCTATACTCTTACTTTCTCTTTCTCTCTCACTCATAAACCGATTACGTGCCTGAGACTAAATACAATCTTTTGCGACTCACCACACCTTGATACAATTACCCACAGACGACGGTGAAGAAAGTGGACGTCAGAGACTTACCAGTTGCACTACCAGGGGGGTCCAAACTCCGCTAACGCCAGTACCGTTGCTGTTAGTCTTAAAATCCACACTTCCACGTGTTCTCTGACGCTAGCTTAATTGCAGGGCAGGACTCTTTCGCTCTTCGTTTCGCCTTTCTAGATGTTCACTAACGTTTAGATATAGCTACACGTGTGCTCGATGTTTATTCTCTTAACTCTCTCTTTTGACTGACTTTTTATGAACGCACCCCTCTCCAATATCTTCTCTAAATCTATACACTCTTGACGCTCACTTCGCGACAAATTTCCCTTTCTTCAAAGTTATTCTCAAAAATTCGTTATCTTGCTACTCGTTTTGCCCCTACTTGAACTATTTCGGACATGCAGGCTGCATACGTACAAACGCATACGCCCATACAAGTACACATACATATTCTTCGCTCCCTTTCTTACTATCTTGAAACGTTTACAAAGTTATACAATAAAAATAGGTTTAAAATCATTTATATCGTATCTGACAAGTAACCCTATGCAACTGCCACTCACCAAATCGAATGGAACTTTGCACAATGGTAGAAAATGGAAAAATATGAGACACGGATTTTCTTACAGTGGCCCAATTTAATTTTTTTGGTATAAATCATCCCTGAAATATGTAAAATAGTGAACATTTCTAGTAAAATAATCAAAAATAAATGTTTTCGTTTTCACCTCACAAATGGATGGTCTTATAAATAAGACTACCATTTTCATATATTTTTGGCGTAGCTTAAATCGAATCTGGTGTCCTTTTGCTCAAAATAAGTCAGCTTAAGATCGAATAATGGTTAAATCTTAAAAAATAGATTCAAAACAAGTAGTCGTACTAGTTAACAGGTTTTTTGGGTCGCTAACACCGAATCTGGCGTCTGTTTGACTCTAGCAAGTTAAAATCAAGGTTATTTACACAGTGTGTCCCATGGAAAACGGAACTTTTTCAAAATAAAGACAAAAACTCAATATTTCGGCAAATCTCATTTATTTTATTCAAAATAGTCTCCTTCCGCATCAATACAACGTTTTGCACGATCAATTAACATATCAAATGAGTTTTTGAGATCATTTTTATCCATCGACTTTAGTATGTCGGTCGTCGCTCTTTGGATGGCCTCTACGTCGGCATAACGTTTTCCTTTCATAGGCAAGTGCAATTTGGAGAACAAGTAGAAGTCGCACGGAGCCAAATCCGGCGAGTACGGTGAATGGTTAATGGTTAAAATGGAATTTTTGATAAAAAAATCCGTGATCAAGTTCGATCGATAAGACGGGGCATTATCATGCAACAAACGCCAGTTCCCTTTTTCACGGTATTGTGGCCGCACACGACGAATACGGCTGAGCAAACGCTTTATAACACCGAGATAAAACACAGCAGTAATCGTTTGACCAGGTGGAACGAATAATACCCTCCGAATCGTAGAAACAAATCAACATTGTCTTCACTTTTGACTTTTCAAGACGACTTTTTTTCGGATTGGGCTCGGTTGGGTGCTTCCATTCAGCACTTTGACGCTTGGTTTCGGGATCATATTGAAAACACCATGTCTCGTCACCAGTCACAATTGAATATTTCAAGTTTGGGTCCTTTTTTGACTCTTTAATCAAATCCTTACAATGTTGAATTCGGAGCAATTTTTCGTAGTCGGTCAATTTGTGTGGAACAAAGCGTGCACACACCTTCCGTAGATTCAAATGATCGGTCAAAATGCGATGAATTGAATTTTTAGACATATTTAATTCCATTTCCATGTATCGCAATGAAGATTTTGGCTCATTTTTTATAAATTCACGCACTTTTTCAATGTTACTTTGAGTAACCACGGTATTCGAAGGACCTGGATGTTCGTCGTCATGAATGTCTTCACGACCTTCCTGGAACCGCTTACACCACTCATACACTCTGGTACGGGATAGACAATTATCGCCATAAACTTGTTTCAGCAAATTATGCGTCTCAGTAAAGAATTTACCGAGTTTAGAACAGAACTTAATATTTGCTCTTTGTTCGAAGTTCGTTTTTCGACCGATGCCACAAACACACTGTCACTTTGATATTTTGGTTTCCATTGAACCAAATGTCATACAATTTTGACAGGATGTCAGTTAAGAATGGACCTTTCGATTGCTAACATCCACCAATAGGTGGCGCCAATATAAATCGATGTTTTAAAAAAGTTCCGTTTTCCATGGGACACACTGTGTATAAGTCATGTCATGACCAATAAACTTCACATAATTTTAAGCGTAAAATGCCGAATCTAATGAACCTAAAGTCTAGAATTCTAAATTTAAAAATTCCAAGCCTACAACCTAAGCCCACACACCCCAAGCCCACAAATCTCAACTCCACAATCTTAAGCCTATAAGCCCCAAGACCAAAAACATCGAATAACAAAATCAAGTCTACATAATAGTCTACCTCGAAGCCTACGATCCCTAAAGGGTTTGCGGTTTGAGGATTGTAATTTGGAGTTTATAGGGTATATTTAAATTGTTTTTCTAAAATTTGTGGGTTTAGGGTGTGTTGATTTGGGGTTGATACGTTCGAAATTGTAAATTTGTGGTTTATGTGTTTTGCATTTTGGGCTTAAGGTAAAAAATAAGGCATTAATTATTAACTTGATTTATTAATTATTGTTGCACCATCTTCAATTTTCTATAAATATAAAAAGTTGCGTATGAAAATAAATATTCTATTTTGTTGTAAAACTGTCGTGACCACAATATTTCAAGCTGATTTTAATTAATTATTTATAATTTAAGGAGTTTGTTAAATAAATGTCAGAATTAGATTTTCTTAAACAATTACGTCTGGAATTGTAAAAAAAAATATATTTTAATGCATGAAAGCTAATTTTCATGTATTTTTCATGTATTTTTCTCAACAGAATGTCACTCAAATATTCATTTTGTTAAAGACAAGGTACTTTTGCTTATCACATTTATTTTTTTGCGTATGGAATTAAAAATATATTTCAACCGGTTTCAGAAAATTTGAGTTCTCTTTCATGTATTATTTAATCAATTGACAAATATAGAATTGCTATGAATCCAAAAAATAATTCATAACCTTTACATTTTGCTTTTGATCGCCCAATAAACGACATAGAGTCTAACATTAATGATTTGGAAACGTCTTTTGCACAAAATATACTAAATATTATAAAAAAATGCTATTGAGATTGAGGTGTTCATAGACACTTACAATACTTTATTTGATTGAAAATAGTGTAGTCGTCGATGAAGCTGTATCAGTAGAAAATAACAAAATAGATGATTTAAATGAATAAATAGACAATAATCAATAAGTTGACGATGATATTGAATAAAAAAAAAGTAGTTAACTTTTGGCATTCTTAAAAAAAAAGTCTAAAGGTTAAATGTCTGTTCAATACACTTACAGAAAAGTTGAAGATACATAACCGATGTACAGGTAGGAACGTCAAATAGATAATGATATAAGAAAAGAAAAGTTACAGTTCATTTCTAACTATGTTTTTCAACAATTTCAAAGAGCTACAGATAAATGTTTAGCTATTCATGATACCAATTTAAAAAGATGGGCGTTGGTAGTTGAAGAAGAAGTATGGTTGTTAACTAAATTATTTACGGGTTCATCTAAATGAATTAACAATTATGAAAAAAAAAAAATCATAGCAGAAAAATAAATAAAATTGTGATACAGGTTCAAATATCTAATAGAGCTGAACTATTGAAAGAGACATCCTATTTTGTTCAACAGTTCGAATTAGATATTGGTTAAATAGGACCAAGCAATGTTTATAATTCTGACCAACCAGGGTTTAATCTTGAATCTCATGCTGGTTGTTCACTTGCTATTGTCGGTATTCCAAAGATTAAATGTGTGACCCAATCACCTAATGCTTTAACTCATAGCTATATTCTTCAACTTACTATACGAGGATAGTCCCAGAAATAGCCAACCTGACGTATAGATGGCTGTTGGTTAAAAAAGATTTCTATAGTAGGAAGAACGAATCTTATAAAGCTTATGTTTCAAGTTTGAAGACGCTAAGTTGAGTAGTATTTGTTTGGCAGCCATCAACAGTGCATGCTGTCAGTTAAATTGGTAAGATGGAAAAAATTATTTATCGTTATATGATACCATACTTTCATTTGAGAGGTCTCAGCACAACCAATATCTAAGACGAGCTAGATTCTACTCTGGAAAAGTCTGTCCCTTTGTCTTCAACAATAAAATATTCGGTGGCATAGTTAAAACAACGCCGTACGAGCTGCAAAGATAAACATTTCAGTGGTCGACCGAATGAGGTGACCCTGGTAGTAATGATGAAGAAAATCTACAAAATCGTATTGGATGACCGTCGACTGTAAGTAAACGAGCTAACAAATATAGAAAGCATTTCAAAAAGCGCTACACATCACACATCGACTGAAAATATGGAAATATAAAGTTGCTGCAGATGAAATGGCCAATTCAGCAATGACATAAAGTTGGCTGCAATTTTAGTGTATTATGTTGGCACAAGGCGGGGCAAATGATATGACATATTGAAGTATAAATACTGCTACTTTGGTTTATGGAGTCATTTCTGTTTTGCACTTCAAAGTGATCGTAAAAACAAAAAGAGAAAGTGAACATGGAAGTGAATCAAAAACGGCTACTTTTACTATACGAATTTAAATTAGAGCACAACGCAACGGAAGCAATGAAGAATGTCAATAGCGCATTTGGGCTTGAAACAGTTAGCGAACGAACCATCGGCGGTGGTTCGAAAAATTTCGATCCGGAGATATGGACCTTGGAAATGAGCCACGTGGACACCCAGGACCATCGATCGATAACGACGAGCTGCGTGCATTAGTGGAGTTTGACCCCCGCCAAACCATAAGGGATCTTGCCAAGAAATTAGGCGTTCACAATTCGACAGTTTGCCGCCACTTGCAACAACTTGGAAAAGTGAAAAAGCTTGAAAAATGGGTTCTGCATGATCTTACCGAGCAAAACATAACGTGTCGAATGGAGATTTCAAGTTCTCTTCTCTCCCGCAACAAAAAAGGAACCGTTCTTGCACCGAATTGTGACCTGCGATGAAAAGTGGATTTTATACGACAATCGTCGCCGATTGGCCCAATGGCTAGACGCCGATGAAACGCCAAGACACATGCCGAAACCAAGCCTTCATCCAAAGAAAATAATGGTAACCGTTTGGTGGTCTGTAGCTGGAGTTATCTACTATTCGTTCCTGCAACCTGGCGAAACCATCAATGCTGAGAAATACTGTGCTCAACTGGATGAAATGCATCAGAAATTGATAGTCCAACGACCTAGGCTTGTCAACAGGGATGGAGTGATAATGCTTCATAATAACGCACGACCTCATGTATCGAGAACAACGGTTCAAAAATTAAACGAGTTGTGCTATAAGACTCTTTCTCATCCTCTATATTCACCAGACCTCTCACCAACATATTACTATTTCTTTAAACATTTGGATCACTTTTTGACAGGAAAAAGATTTAATAATGAAGCTGCTGTCAAAAATGCCTTCGAGGAGTTTCTTCGAACCAGAAACTCGGACTTCTACAAAACTGGAATAAATGTACTTGTATCTCGTTGGGAAAAGTGTGTTGCATCTATTGGTATCTATTTTGATTGAATAAATTGTCTTTATAAAAAGTTACAGCTGTTTAAAAATTTATAACTAAATCGGCCATTTCATCTGCAGCAACTTAATAAAAAAGCTGTGCGTAAAATGGTTGCAACGTTCATTCACAATAGAACAAAAACAGCGTCGTGACGATGTTTCAATCGAGAGTTTAGTGCTGTTTTATATCAATAAGGCCGAATTTTTTTCGTTGATTCATAACCCTGGATGAAATATAGGTCTATCACTTTACATGAGTAAAGTTCCTGAGACCAAGGAACAGTCCAAACAATAGACTGGAAAGGAAGAATCGGATCTAAAGCATGTGAAGACAGTTCTATCTCCAGGCAAAGTTATGGTGTTAATTTTTTGGGATCCGCGTGAGATACTTTTCATTATCTAACGCAGATTATCTTTAAACAGGAAAAAAAATCAATAGCGAATATTATACAAACTTATTGCAACGTTTGATGAAATCAAGAAAAAACAGCTGTATTTGGCTAAAAAGTAAGTGTTGTTTGATCAAGACAATGCACCGGCTCAAATATTTGTTATTGCGATGGCCAAAACCAATAAGCTAAAGTTTAAATTGCTTTCTTATGTTCTCTATTCGCCAGATTTATCTCTCTCGGATTATTTTCTTTTTTTAAACTTCAAAAAATGGCTCACTGGTCAATGATTTGCCAACAATGAAGAGGTGAAGTCGGCAGTTAATGACTATTTCAAGAAGTGCGACGATATTACTATAAAAAGAGTATTAAAGCTATTGAACATCGTTGAAAAAAGTGTATCGAACTAAAAAAAAACTATGTTGAGAAATAAAGTTTTTTCACAAAAAGTTTTTGAGTTTTCCATGTTAAGGTGGATACTTCTTGCAAGAGTCAAATGGACGCCAGATTCGGCTTTAGCGACCCAATAAATCTGCTAAGTAGTACGACTACTTGTTTTGAATCTAACTTTTAAGATTTAACCATTATTCGATCTTAACCCTGACTTATTTTGAGCAAAAAGACACCAGATTCGGTTTAAGCTACGCCAAAAATATATGAAAATGGTAGTCTTATCTATAAGATCATCCATTTGTGTGGTGAAAACTAAAACATTTATTTTTGAGTGTTTTACTATAAATGTTTACTATTTTACATCTTTCAGGGATGATTTATACGAAAAAAATTAAATTGGGCCACTGTAAGAAAATCCGTGTCTCATATTTTTCCATTTTCCACCAGTGTGCCAAGTTTTATTCGATTTGGTGAATGGCAGTTGCGTAGAGTTACTTGTAATGACGTAGGGGTCCCAGTCAGGCTCGATAAGCTTGTCTATAAATTGTAAAAATTAGTCATACTAGGCATTGAGAGCTTTTTATATACGACATATGCGTTCTCTAGTGAATAAAATTTAATAAGCATGTTTTCTCAGTCTCTAACTTCTTTACAATCTAGTTTTCATTTTCAACACTCGCCAACACACGCTTGGTCAAGTATAAGAACTCGGCGTAGTTTTATGCAGAAACTCTTTAATATTATGTATCAATGAAAGAATCAATTATTAAAAATATATATAAAAAATTTAGTTACTGTTGGGCATAGCTCTTCGATACTAGGTAAAATAATGAGAATCAATTGCATAAGTAGTAAGACTTCTATCAGACTATATTTCATAACAATGCTAACAAATAATTAGTAAACTAAAAAACATTATTATATTTAAAATTTGCTCATATTATGATCAATAGTGTCAAATTTTATTTTCTTCATACTCAACTTATTACTCCTTACTGAATATTGAACAATAAGTAGACGTAAATTAAAACGTTTAAATCGTATTGAAGATTTGGTTAACATTATAAATCAAAATAATTGATGAACATCAGCAATATATTAATGTAGCTTTCATTCCAAATAATGATGATGACAATCCTTCAGATTCTGAACCTGAAGAAACTAAAGAAACGATAACTGAGTAAATCATTTTATCATACGGTTCTTATAAACAAATAAAATCTAACTATAACAATACTTAAAAATTATTAGAATCAAAGCATACATATAATTAAAAAAAGGGTGTATTTAAAGATTTTGAATTGATACAAAATATTATGGATGATCGTAATACTAACGTTATCAAAAATCATGATATCAATCATGATGAATCTACTATTAAATCAATAAAAAAAACTTAATGCTCGTGAATTATTTAAACAATTTTTTCCCACAGAAATAAAAAATTATATTATAGATGCTACAAAAGAGAGGGGATGTGATTTGACAGCTGAAAAATTTGGTGATTTTTGAGGTATTATTATATTATAGATAATAAGTACACACTCATATAATATAGTTTATAAAATTAATAATTGATCTTATTAGATCCTAAAACTAATTATTGATTAATATTAATAATCAACATTATGAAAAAATGTCACACTGCACGATCATTGTGCTTTTATATATGTTTAAAAGCAGAAGCAGGCCGGCGAATTACTTAGAGAGAGCGAAACAAAATTCCTTCTGCCAAAACATATTAAGGGGTTATACGCAGTTAGAATTTCAAAAATCAATTTTATTTATTTATTTTTTTTTGCATTTTCGGAATTTACATATATTTAAGTATATTCTCTGAAAAATTGAAGCCAATCCGATAAATATTTTTGGAGATATACCTGTATTTGTAAGGCCATGTCAGAGTGTTAGAAAGAAGGTAGAGTAAGAACCGGAGTAGCAGCTGCATTTACAGCACGCGCTACCTGAATTTCCTTTTTCTATTGGGTTGGTATAAGATAAACACAAATATGAAATAATCAGGGCAAATGGTTAGGCAAATAATTTACACACTTTATTTCTTTTATATATATATATATATATATATATGATTTATTTACGTTACAAACTTAAAAATATAAACTGCAGCGGATGAATAATACGAAATGCAAAAATACTAAATGCCGAAATGCAATGTAATGTTACAATAATGCTTGAATGCAAGAATGCAATGCTATGCTATGCTATGCTATGCTTATTCTGCTATGCTGCTGCGCGACTCAAGCGCGCGCTTTTTATAACTTCACGGGGAGCTAAGTCGAAACTTCCCCCTCTATCTTTCTCGCGGCCAATTAGCTTCGACCAAGGGCTAAAAGCAAGGCACCGCAATACATAACATTTTATCATACGATTATATAATTTACTATTATTATATAATTTACCATTTTCTTTCCAAATTTTCATAGTTTTCTGTGGAAGGGTGGGTGCTCACTGCATACCTAGCTCCCTGACGGACTCGGTTCCACCTTACGGTTTCCCCTTACCGCTGGACCCATATAACTCGAGGCCAAGCCTCGCGGCGGGTCAAACAGCCTCGGGGAACACAGAGTTACCCCGAGCTGAGGGCGATGGCGGATAATTCGACGCCGACTCTAGTCGCCCGCAAGCACCCGTCTCGACAATCCGAGAATCACCCCTATCCTGACTCAACTACAATCATAATAATTAAACGTAAGATCCTAGATCTTACTGCCATATTTTCTAATGAAAATTTTACCTGAATAATTTGCAAACAATAAATAATATATGTGTAACTTTATCGCCCCCAAGGAGCAATAAATCATATTATTTTTATAAGAAAACATTCAAAATTAAGTGCGTATTTGCCTTTCCTTCTTTTCCTTGGCCGATTACAATTAAAATCATAATTTTATACAAATTCTTACATCATAATATAATCAAATTTTCTTAATTTTCATTTATTTTAAAAAATAAATATTTTATTTTATTAAATACAAAAAATATTATTCGCATTTTATCTATGCTTAGCTTATGCCTACTTCCGCATTCCTCGGCTAAGACTTGTATTTCCGCGTTTGCACTTCCGCGTTTTACTTCCGCATGTACTTTCGCGTTTCAACGGTTTTTTGCCATATAAGGCAATGATTTCATCCCCGTCATTTACTTACTTTATACATAAAATTGTAACATATTATTTTCATTTTATTTTATTTTAAAACTTTTTCATATATCTTTCTATCGTTAACAGTGTTTTTTCGTAGAAGGCGAGTATAATAAGTCCACTAACTATTTAAAGGTCACATTTGGCTATTATAACATAAAAAAAAAGTATTTCGTCAGTCTAAAGAGTTCTGCTACGTGGTAAAGTCGTGCGTTGAGTTCAAACTTGTTTTTCGTGATTTTTTGTTTTATATTGGAGTAAATTTTATTTATAAGTTATAAAAATGCCCCGTAAATGCTCAAGATAACGTAGAAGTACCGAAAAAATACAAATTTCTAAAGTTAAAAAGAGAACACAGGCTTTTAATCCAAAGACTGCTGAGACGGATAAGAGTAGTTTTAGTGCATCCGCTAAAAAATTCAAAATGCAGGAAGAGATTTTAGTTTCACGTGATCCTTCGATTGAATATAGAATTTTAAATTTCATTACTGTATTTGCTGCGATAAGTGATTATGTAAAATGTAACTCTTGTGACGGAAAAATAAAATTTGAAACGGCTTCTCCCCGTGGACTTGGTTTTAAAATCGTTGTAGTGTGTGATAAGTGTAGAAATCGTGTTATAAACTCCAGTCCTTTTGTGAAGCATTCTTACGAAATAAACAGACGATTTATATTTATGATGAGAATTCTGGGACTAGGATTAAAAGGCGCAGCTTAATTTTGTGGCTTGATGGACATGCCTGCTTTTTTAACGCAAAACACTTATGACTTGATTATTGACAACATTCACTCTTGTGTGAAAGTAGTAGCTGAAAAACTGTTTGAAAAAGCCTGTACCGAGGAAAAAGAAGCGACTGCTGAAAACCAAGGTGATGAAAATAATGAAGAATTAACAGTTTCGGGTGACGGAATCTGGAAGAAGCGAGGGTTCAATTCTTTGTATGGAGTGACATCATTGATTGAATATTACACTGGAAAAATCATTGATATAATTGTAAAAAGTTTATACTGTAAACAGTGTGAGGTTTAGAAACCTAAAAAAAATACTAAACAGTATAATGATTGGTATAATGAACACAAAGATGCTTGTTCTGCAAATCACCAGGGCTCTTCAGGTAAAATGGAAGTCGATGCGGTTATTAAAATGTTTAAGGGTTCAATAGAAAAATTCAAAGTTCGTTATAGAAACTATATAGGTGATGGCGATTTAAAAACATATTCTGGGATTCTGAAAGCTGCTCCTTACGGTGAAGTTGAAGTTGTCAAAAAAAAAATGTATCAGGCATATTCAGTAGAGAATGGGTTCACGACTCCGCGAGCTAGTAAAAAAAAATACAGAAACAGTTGAAAAAGGCGGAAAAAAAATTGCGAAAAAAGTACTTTCAGGGAAAGGTAAACTCACGGCTAAGCTAATAGATAAGCTGACAGTTTACTATGGTTTGGCAATAAAGTGAAATTGTGATTCTGTGGATAATATGTATAATGCAATTCGGGGAACATATTATCACTATTGTTCGACTGATGAGAAGCCTCAACACGAAATGTGCCCAGGTGGAGAAGGTTCATGGTGTAGTTGGCAGCAAGCGCTAGCAACAGACACATTATCTTCTTACACCCACGATTATCCAACTTTACCAGCTGATGTTGCTGAAGCTATATATCTAATTTATGAAGACCTTAGCAACGTAAAATTATTGGAAAAGTGTGTTGGTGGATTTACACAAAACAATAATGAGAGTTATAATCAGTTAATATGGAAAATAACTCCAAAAATTGTTCCATGTGGCGGTAAAGTTGTTGAAATAGCGGCTTACATTGCAGCTGGAATGTTTAATGAAGGTACAAAATCATTATTGTACTTCATAAGTGCATTAGGAGTTTCATTAGGCACCGCAGCTTATGCTTATGTCGACGAAGAGGATGCAGAGCGTGTGATGATCTCCGACGCACGAGCGCATGGGAGCACGCGAGAAGGAAGAATGACTCGACGACAACACCAGCTGGACTTATTACAAGCTAACGATACTGCAGAAGGCCCCTCTTACGGCCCTGGAATAGATGATAGCATGTAAGTTGAAGAAAAAAAATTTTAACTATGTGTAAATTACTTCTGAAACTTTAAACGCGTTTTTCTCAAAACGGTATTTTCGAAGTCGGTGATCTCGATTTCTCAGAAATGGCTCAACCGATCAGTCTCAAATTTTCACACAATCTTCTTAGATATATTCCTCAGGTATTGAACGAAGGAATAAGATTTAAAAACATTATTACTATTTTTTTTCAACAATTTGGAGCGAAAATTTCAGTCAAAAACGAAAAATGTTTTTCAAATAGACGCCATTTTGTCAAAAATCAAAATTTTTATTATTCCTTTGTTCAATACCTGTATTAATATATCCTCTAAAAGAATCCATCATATTTTTTGATTTCAGATAATTCAAACCGCCGAAATGGAGATCACCGCCAAGCGCCTTTTTTTGGAGGTCGTTCGGGACATCATCTACAGGAGCGGTGTACATCAATAATTGTACATGATCGACGCGCTATTGTATTCTTAAAAGTTGGCTCTATTCGATTTACCACACTTGTAATTGATAAATAAAAACTGATTCTATAAAAAATTAATAAAAATAACGTCTTTGTTGAGCCTCGCAATTGCGTATAACCTCTTAAAACAAACTCACGCCATTGAAGCTCACAGTCAAAGCTTGTAGTCGAGTAGTGGGGGTGCCTCAACCTGGGGAAGGTGCAAATTACTCAAGAAGCGGACTGTACATTTATGTTAAAAAACGGCTGCTTTGCTAGCCTCCATTTTAAATTTCGCTTAACTGACCATCGTACATTTTAGTGTAGGCATTTTTCAGTATAGGCATGTATACTATCAGATCCAGGGTTTGAGTATGATCAGAATACGGTATCATGTTCTAAAATACGAGTATCTGCAAAAAATTGTTAATTTTAACCTTTTTTTTTTGTTTGAACTACTGTATTGCAAAAACGATTGCAGATATCGTAAATCTGAGACTGAATTTGAAAAGAGCGGGAAAAATTACATTTGAAATCGTATTTCCGAAACAATTTGCCGGTTTTTTCCCTAATAAATAACTCGTTGAACAAGGAAGAAAATTTAGGGCGTTTTGTTAAACCATCAATAAGTACATAAGCATAAAAATTGTTATCCGCGATATCACATCTGCTATTGTAAAATTTTCAAAACCTTTTTACAACGGGATCAATTAGAATTTACTATTTATGCAATGCTGGTTAATTCGCTTAAATAGGAAAATCCATCATAGAGGAATTGCTGAGGATTCTTAAAGATAATTGGCTAATTACATCTACACATACCTTTATAACAAGATATTAGTAAAATATTGTAAATTACTCAACAGTCAATACAGAAATTTATTATTTCTTCTTATACATTAATTTAGAATTTAGGACTAATTGGCTTTTCTATCGATAAAACAGTACCAAAGTGACGCTAAATAACTTTACATCTGTGTATGAATAAAAGATTTAAAAAAAGTGTAGCAAAAAATTACTTTTGAAATGCCTTAATCCAAATTTAAGAAATATTTAAAATTCTTACCAGCTTTATATTCGCTATCAAACATTGCCTTGCGTCCCACAAAAAATTTATAAGTTATTTTTTGAGCCAATGAAAAATGATCTTTATATACCGAAGATTCTATCGCTCTTATAAGAGGTTTACAAAGATGCAATTTATTTATTCTAAAATAGACTTTTAATAATTGATTAACAAGAGATAACATGCCCCATCTTTTTGTATCATCTTCTGAACTACGATTATCAGCAGCACATATTCTGAAACAACTCATTAGGCATTCAGCACATTTTTCTAAATTTTCATCTGGTTTTGAATTCTTATTCTTTTTCGATCTTTCTATTTTCATAGCTAATAATCTTAATTCTAAACACATAATATTCATAACAGGTAGCATCCAATTTTCTTCTTTTTGAGCTTGTAAAATTTTAATCAATACATATACTGTTGAACTATGACAGTTATATGTTGTTGAAATATCATTTCCAGAAATTGAAGACAATGTTCTGTAAAGATTTATAAATAAATAACTTACAATAAGAAAAAAATATAGTAAAAGTGAAATACGTTTCAAATTTATATTCAAGGTTTGTAAAAAAAAATAATATTAACAGAAGTTATAGAAATCATAAAAAGCCACGAGGATATTCCTAGAAGTACCCGCCTGAACAAGAAAAACACAAAAAATTTAGTTAAAAACTCTTTATTTCCAAACATAGTATTTTATTTCGATACATTTTTTCTAATGATAATCAACAACTTCAATACCCTGTTGTATCTTTATGATTTGTTGATATCTTTATGAATTCTAGACGACTAAACAATTACATTACTGTCTCATCGATGATTGAATATAGAAGTTCTCATATAAAATAAACATTGACTAATGATGATTTCTAAAATTGTTATTTAAGATAAATTTAAATTTATCACTGATAAGCTTTGAAATTTGTTGGTCATTTTAGTAAAAGCCGTGAAAACTCAATAATATAGCAGTTTGACCACTAAATGGCCACCGATAATTATTTTTTCTAATTAAATATAAAACTAAAATAATCCTTGAAGGTTATTTAGAAGTCAATAAACCAATAACTCAATAACCTCTTCACATTTTATTTCCTTCCATATATTAGAAATGTCTACTGTAAATGATAATATTCAACAAGAATCATCTAGACTTATGTTGATTGGAGCCGTTATTCGATTATTTTTATAAAAATTCAAAATACAAGTATGCAGCTGACAGTGATTTAATTTCAAAAAAGTATTTATATTTTTTTAACTTAAGGACTTTCTTATTCTGGTTATAAAAATCCATAATTTACAGTAGACATTTTCAATGTATGGGAGAAAATTGAATGTGACAAGGTTATTGAGTTAACTCTGTTGAAAAAATAAAGCATAACTTATTTCATTTCGTAAAATAAAATAGTAAAGTTAAATTTCTTTTTTTTTTAAATCATGATTTTTTATTGCTGAAAATGAAAATTAATTTTTTTTTGTTTACGGCACGAGAGCACATGTTGAGTACAATTCAGTACAAAGGTCTTATTCCCTAAAGAACATTAGCAGGATTAACTTTTTAACAACAATTATGGTGTTTCATTTTTAAAGATGAAAATTAATTTTTATATTTAAAGCACATGATAGACCAGGTTAAGCAAAATACAGCACAACTTTTTAATTCTGTAAGAAGAGAAATGGTGAATTTAAGTTTTTTTGAAAAACTAATTTTGGCTATATGAATAAAAATTTTTTTAAATCAATTTTTTTTTTATTTACGGCACATAATAGCATATGTAGAGCACAAATTTTTTGACCATCAGCCAATTGAGAGCACTCGGATCGGATAATCTTGCCTCAGTGAAGCCCCGAACATCTCCTTCGAGCGCTCTCAATTTTGATTACCGTCTAAGTGCCTGGTAATCTTAAGTTGTTTAATATTAATTTAATTGTTAAATATAATAGCAAATAGATTTAAATTTAGTCGATATTCTCTGTTATAAGACCGCAGAGCAGTGCCACAATAAACATTATCAATTTTTTGTATAAAATCTTGACTATTTATTTGCAAATCTCTCACCACGAACTCGACATTCGCACTTACAAGGAAAGCACCCCAACCCGACCTCACCGATTTGGATGATTTTTGGATATGTTGTTGAACTAAAAAAAATATTAGACGCGTATTTTTTTTTATCGGCGGACAAACACTTTAAAGGGCTGAAATTCACCTCCAAAGTCACCCCCCAAAATCCATTTTTTTATATTTCTCAGCATCTAATAAATATTTTTGAAAAAAACCAATTGCAAAATTTTAGTATTTAAAAACCTCAACTATTGGCAGTATTTATGATCAAAGGAGTTGCAATCCCTATGAAAAAAAGAAATAAAAGACTACATTTTTTAGTAGTATTTTTTTTGTAAATATCGCGGTATAGCCTCAAAAAAATTAAAAAAAAGATTTTTGTGAATATTTTAGGATATTAAATTTGACGTGTAACGGCTTTTTTTTTTAAAAAGCACCCCTAACTATCCTTAACCACCCTTCACAGTAATAGGTCACATATGAGTGGTGGATTTTTTTTTCTTTATTATTATTAAGCTAATGCGTAAAATAAACTAAATTTACAATAAATAAATCATATTCAATTATTTTTTCTTCTTAATATTATCAAAAGGGTGGAAAAAGTCACCCCCAAATGTAAATATTCATTATATCGATGGTTTTTGTTGAAAATGTTTGTATAAGATAAACACAAATATGAAATAAACGGGGCAAGTAGTTAGGCGAATAATTTACACACTTTATTTCTTGTGTATATATATATATATATATAATTTATTTTCGTTACAAAACTTTAAAAATATAAACTGCAGCGAATGAATAATATAAAATGCAAAAATACTAAATGCCGAAATGCAATGTAATGTTACAATAATGCTTGAATGCAAGAATGCAATGCTATGCTATGCTAAGCTATGCTTTTTCTGCTATGCTTGAATACAAGAATGCAATGCTACCACGCGACTCAAGCGCGCGCTTTTTATAACTTCACGGGGAGCTAAGTCGAAACTTCCCCCTCTATCTTTCTCGCGGCCAATTAGCTTCGACCAAGGGCTAAAAGCAAGGCACCGCAATACATAACATTTTATCATACGATTATATAATTTACTATTATTATATAATTTACCATTTTCTTTCCAAATTTTCATAGTTTTCTGTGGAAGGGTGGGTGCTCACTGCATACCTAGCTCCCTGACGGACTCGGTTCCACCTTACGGTTTCCCCTTACCGCTGGACCCATATAACTCGAGGCCAAGCCTCGCGGCGGGTCAAACAGCCTCGGGGAACACAGAGTTACCCCGAGCTGAGGGCGATGGCGGATAATTCGACGCCGACTCTAGTCGCCCGCAAGCACCCGTCTCGACAATCCGAGAATCACCCCTATCCTGACTCAACTACAATCATAATAATTAAACGTAAGATCCTAGATCTTACTGCCATATTTTCTAATGAAAATTTTACCTGAATAATTTGCAAACAATAAATAATATATGTGTAACTTTATCGCCCCCAAGGAGCAATAAATCATATTATTTTTATAAGAAAACATTCAAAATTAAGTGCGTATTTGCCTTTCCTTCTTTTCCTTGGCCGATTACAATTAAAATCATAATTTTATACAAATTCTTACATCATAATATAATCAAATTTTCTTAATTTTCATTTATTTTAAAAAATAAATATTTTATTTTATTAAATACAAAAAATATTATTCGCATTTTATCTATGCTTAGCTTATGCCTACTTCCGCATTCCTCGGCTAAGACTTGTATTTCCGCGTTTGCACTTCCGCGTTTTACTTCCGCATGTACTTCCGCGTTTCAACGGTTTTTTGCCATATAAGGCAATGATTTCATCCCCGTCATTTACTAACTTCATACATAAAATTGTAAAATATTATTTTTATTTTATTTTATTTTGAAACTTTTTCATATATCTTTCTATCGTTAACAATGTTGATATATTCCAAAGAAGAAAAAATTCCTAGACAATTGGAAAAGTTAAGAATATAAATGCTGTATCTAAAAAACTTTTTTTTTCTAAGGTTTAAAACCAACCCTAATTTTAAACCCTAAAATTGATTTTTTTTAACTGATTATAATTTGGTACCATTTGAGTTATGGTTTTTAATAAAATAAAGTGCAAGAGTATTAGTCTAAAAAAGCATGACGTATTAGGTATGTTATGACTCAAAGGATAGGAACTCTTATTTTATATTTTTTACAAATTACAATTTTTATCTTTAGTTTTACCACAAATGCTGCGGGATGAATTAAAAAAAAATCAACGCTAACCTTTTAGTTTACAATGAAGAATGTATTAACGGATTTTTTCTAAAAAACCACCCCTGGCTACCCTTAACCACACTTTACAGTCTTAGGCCACATACAAGAGGTGGAATTTCTTTTTTTTCGTTATTTATTTAGTGATAAAAGTCATCGCCAAACGTAATTATCCAGTATATCGGTAGTTTTTGTAAAAGATTTTGATACATTTTCAAGAAAACACTAATTTTGTACCTAAAAAACTACATCTTTTCAAAAATAAAAACCACCCCTAAATATCAGCCCTAAAATTAGTTGTTTAGAACAGATTATAATTTGATTCTATCTGAGTAATGGTTTTCAATTAAATTAGACATCATAATATTTGCCGTAAAAATTCGTATTTATGACATAAAGGGTTTTTATAATACTAGGAATTATGTTTGAAAAAAAAAACTCTTTTTAATAACTATTCTGTGAATTCTTAAAATTTGTAAGTGTATATATGTTTTAAAATTATAAAGTTTCGTTTTCTTGTTCTAATAGTTTATATATTTTGATCATGAATACTGAAATATTAATATTTGCATCAAAATTTATTAAATAATACTAAATTAATTAATACTAAATAAACTTAATACTAAAAATTATTAATAGTCGGTATATGTAGTATATATGCTATTTTTTCATCCTTATCTTATCTAGCCACAGTCACGCGCTGCTTTAATTGAACTTTGTAAATATGGATCGCTAAAAACCACTTTACATATTCACATTCTACTACATTAATTACAACAGTTAAAGAGATACAAGGCTTTTTTCTTTTTATGTATTAAATCGAATTCAGATAATTCTTTTGTTGCTTGTATTACTGAATTTTTAAGCATACATTATTATTCATCTGCGAATCAGTGAAGCTCGACAAATTATTTTAAGAATAAGAAAGTTGTTCATTAACTATGTAAGTATGTCTATCAAGCATTTACGTATTATTTGATTATTATTGTTGTAACTTTTTTACCGATTTAAACCAATATAAAAGTCAGGTGTTAGTTCGTATCGATTTTGTTGTTTATTTTCTATGCTGAATTTTATATTTATCTTAAAATTTTGTTGTGATAGATAATAATTCGTTATCAATTTTTTACTTTTTGTAAAACTATGTTTTTGGAAGAAACGATTTCAATGTAACGCTTTTATTTTAGATTTGAACATGCACATTAATTCTTTGAATGTATTGAATTTATTATTAGTATACTTCGAAACCTTAAAATTGCCAAGTAGTGAGACTGATATCAAAGAAATAAGTTTATCAGAAAAGACAAAAGAAATATTAATAGATGCCACATACGAATTTAATGAAGTTGATATGATTGTTAAAGAGACGTTACTTTTTCATGAAGATGATAAAGATACTGATGCTTAAATTGTTGAAGACGAAGTGCAACATCACTTTCCTGATCCTAAATTTGCACTAACAAATCAGTGTACGAATAATGACGAAGAAATCCCATTTCATTATAAGCAAAAAGCCGTAGAATATTGGAGAAGCAAAGAAAAAAAATTTTAAAATTGAAACTGTACAAAGTAAATTCAAAAAAGTTTCATCTATAAGTCTACTTAAACGTTAGGCGAAAACAATAAATAAAGGTAGGACTTACAAAGAAAAAATTGCGCAAATTTACCAATACACTTTAGATAATTTTAAAGCTGCTATACGAGGGCGGTTCAATAAGTACCCGTGTTAGAAATGAAGACACCATTTTTTCAAAAAAATTTTTTTTATTTTCCAACATAGTCTTCTTTTAGAAAGATACACTTCTCCCAACTGCCTGCCATTTTTTTAACCCCTCCAAAAAATAGGATTTGTCGAACTCTCCAAAATACGCCTCTGTCTCGGCGATGACTTCCTCGTTTGAGCTAAATTATTTTGCTGCGAACCATTTCTTCATGTTAGGGAACAAGAAAAAGTCGCAGGGAGCCAGTTTGGGTGAATACGGGGGGTGCGGCAGCAATTCATAAAGCAATTCATGCAGTTGACGGCGACAACTCCGGATAAATGTGCTGGTACGTTATCATGGTGAAACAGCACCGTCTTTTTCGCCAAATGCGGCCGTGTCTCCTTTAATTTTTTGTCGAAGCGGACCAATAACTGTAGTATTGTCCAGTGATCGTTCTTCCTTTTTCTAAAAAATCCATGAGGATGACGCCGTTCGCATCCCAAAAAATCGTCGCCATGACCTTTCCGGCCGATGGGACCGTCTTTGCCTTCTTTGGAGCAGATTCACCGGGAGAAATCCATTGTTTTGATTGCTGCTTAGCTTCTGGTGTGTAATGATGAATCCAGGTTTCATCAACGGTGACAACTCGACGCAAAAACTTCTTCGGATCTCGCTTAAATTGCTCCAAACACTGCTTCGAAGTTAACAGCCGCATCCACTTGTTGTCCACCGTGAGCAATCGTTTCGGAAGGTCACTCATTTTAAAGAACACGTATTGCTCTTTACGGCGTCTCAATAGAAACTGACAACATTCTAGAATGTACCTACGTGGGCCCAGCCTTATACGATACAGTAAAGGGGGAAAGAGATGCATATACTTTAGGCGAATTCCCATTTGTCACCCTGCATAATTTTTTGTATAAAAATGTACATAAGTATGAAAAAAATATAAATGTACTAAAAGGCAATATACTAATAATATATTTGTATTAAATTCTATATTTATATAACGGGAATAAAAAGGTTTTCATTAAATATAATTTAGGGTGTTTAAAAAATAAATTTTGATATTCATAATCGAATCCTCTGATATGGCGATAGTATAGCTTAAAGCTCAAAGTTATCGTAATTGCTTTAGAAGACAGTAACAGGATAATAATTGAAATCTGCTCCTAAAACGAAATGCTAAAAGAATTTTCAAAGGATATAATATTCTAAAATGAATTACCCAAGACTATTTGCATAAATTAAAAGTGCGATTCGATTTTTCGAAAAGAAACTACTATTATAAAATAAAATTTAAATAAATGTTTAATTCATTAACTCCCAAAAGTCCTAAATTATCAATGAATTTTCATCCAACTTTTTTTCTATATTGTCAGTTCTAAAAAAATTTTTGATGTATGATATCCGACGTTAAATTTTATGCTTTTTGAGAATATAGTCTCAGCATTAGTCTAAAGTTAATACTTACAAAGTTACTAACAATTTTTTACAAAAAATGTCATTTTTCTACTGAAAAAAGTTTTTGATCTAATATTTTTATATGAAACCGGTAATATGCACATTCTCTTCCGGATAGAAACGCGATTTAGAGTCCTTAATGTTAAGATACGTAGAATCGGAAATAAAAAATTCAACATAAGGTCCCCAAAATGGCGTCCGAAATGAAAAATTTTTGGAATAATTTCACGACGCTCTAATTTAAATATGAGCTTTTTTTAAAAATAATGGTTGGAATGAAAAGTTCCTAGAATACGTTGATAAATACATATTAATTTTTTCAGATTTCTTTTGTGATATTTTGAAAAATTTGAGTTTTTTGAAAATTTCAAAATATGAAAAATTTTGAAAAAATTGTAGTACATTATATGATGAATTCTTAACATTTTTTGTTTATTCCAATTTTTTTAAAAAGTTCGTAGTTGTCAAGGGCAAAATTTCAAATTTCATGTGTATTGTGTGCATTTTACATTTAAAAGTATAGTTGTTATTTTACAGTCCTCGGTAAAATCGTTTGGAAATACCTATATCAAATTGATTTGTAAAATTTTTACTGAGCTTTTTTATTTTTATGTAATTTTTTTATTCTAGTATTTTTAAAAATAATAAATGTACTCTAAAGTTGATTTGATTTTTTTCCTTCCAACAATTCTTTTCATAGGAGGTGGGAAAAAATCATTTTTTCTTCTTTGTCTCATTTTTTTTACTGTTACTCCGAAAAAATATGTTGAAAGAAATAAAAAAAAAAAGAAAATTGTCTCAAATAAGACTAAGTGTATGTGTTGAAGATGAAAATTTTCGAGTAATGTATATTCCTTCTATTGATTATTCTGGCGTTTCAGACTCGGATATTGAATCGGAAAAAGCGGGTGCCGCAAATGATGCAGATGTTCAAGGAGTAAATGTATTGCAAGAGTATTCAGATTTATCGCGTAAAGTTCCTAGTATTTCTTATCGTAATGTTTTGGAGACCTACGGTGAGAATCAGGAAAAATTGGAACCGGACCATAAGTATGAATGGAAAGATAGTGAATATGTAGTCAATGATACTCTTAATAATATTTTATTGCTTCCTATAAATGTTCAAAATAAAACTCGCCATTCTTCTTTTATAGAACTGTTTGAATTATTTTTTTTCTTCAGAGTTGAAGAAACTTATTGTTGTTGATACTCGTAAAATTGGATATGATCTGATAATTAAAGAGCTAGATATTTTTGTTGAAATAACAATCACATCTATGTTCAATGGCGAGAAATCCCAAAATGATTATCGGTCTATTGGAAGAAGCTGATGAACTAATAGATTCAGAAATATATCAAAAGGTAGGTATATTAAAAATTACACTTTATGTAACAGCTTTGAAAGTTATAAACAAAATGGTTGATTGTTGATTTACTTTCGGAAAAGATGGATCCTTGCTTGATTCTCAAATCAATAAATTAATAATTTCAGAAAGTATTAATAATCTTAATAGTCTATTGAGCATGCTTAATGTTAAAGATGCCTTACCAAGTAATGATTGAAATGCTCAATTTTAACGACCTCATAGTGGTTGACCTTGGTTTACGTGAGAGGCAAGGGGACTAACGGTAATTAAACAGCCTAAGAGAAACAGAACTTACTACGTCCACGTCGTTGTTTGAGGGTAATGCTGAAAGTAAGAAGAAATTGTTTCAATTTTTAGCAATTTCTTAAAAAATGATCGCGACACTCTGGGACCTAGACTACAAGGTCAACTATAAGTTAATGTCGTCGTAACTTGTGCATTTTAATCGGTACTTCATAAGACATGTTTAATATTTAGCGTGTTCAGTAAACTGCTAACATTAAAAGAGAAAGCTTTTGAGTGCTTTAAAACAGTTAAAATGAATTTGACCTTCCCAAAGTCAGTAGACAAATTTTAGAAACGTCATTCCTGGCGTAAAATTTCTCCGGTCGACGACAAATAAATTAGGACCTTGAATAAGTTCTCGCTGTTTTTTTATAAAATAAAAGCTTAATTTAAAATACTAGGTTGTTCAAAAAGTTTTGAAAGCGAAAATGAAGATACTTTTTTTTGTTGGTGAAATAACTTTTATTGCTCAGTATAATCTCCCATAAGTTCAATACACTTGGTCCAACGGTCTTCCAACTTGTTTATCCCATCATGGAAGTGACTTTCTGCAAGGCCTGCAAAATACTCCTCTACGACGGCTATAACCTCTTCGTTTGATGAAAAATGCTTCCCACGAAGGAATTTCTTGAGGTGTGGAAACAGCCAGAAGTCAGAGGGAGCTAAATCAGGCAAATAAGATAGATGCTGCAACAATTCGTACTTTAATTCGGTTATTTTAGTGATGGTTTTTTGAGCTGTGTGAGCGGGTGCATTGTCTTAATGAAAAATGATTTTTTTCTTATGCAAACCGAGTCTTTTTTCACTAATTTATTCATCTAATTGGTCCAAAAGGTTACAATAATATTCAGAATTTATTGTTTTGCCAGTTTGAAGATAATCCACCAACAAAATCCTTTTTGCATCCCAAAAAACTGACGCTAACACCTTCTTCGCCGATTTCTGGACACGAACTCGCTTCGGTGCCGAAGTGCCTGGTTGACACCACTCCTTAGCCTCTTGTTTTGATTCAGGGTCATGATGGTAGACCCAAGTCTCATCCATAGTGATGAGTCGACGCAAAAAGTCCTTTTTATCCTTTCGAAAACGCTCCAAATGTTGCTCAGAAAGTCGCATTCGAACGTTTTTTTGTTCCATTGTGAGCGAATGCGGCAGCTATTGTGCACAGAGCTTTCTGAAACCCAAAACTTCATTTAAAATATGACTCACACTGTCTAATGAGATGTCTAGGGCCTCTGCTAAATCTCTCTCGGTCAATTGACGATTTTCCAAAACCATATCCTGTACTTTTGCTATGAATGCTGGTGTTGATGCACTTTTTGGACGTCCTGAGCGTGGATCGTCTTCAACGCTTTTTCGACCACGTCTAAACTCTAAAACCCATCGATGCACAGTTGGAAATGAAGGAGCAGATTCCTTTAACACTTACACCATTTTTTTATGAATTCCGTTGCTGATAAACCTTCCAAAACAAAGAATTTTATCACTGCACGATATTCGGTTTTTTCCATTGTAAAAAAAATACACTGACACGTCAACTTCAAATGGCTTATAAACAAACAATGAATTGACAGAGTGGAATGAAACTTTGGGTATGTTTATATGAAAGATAAAATATTAAAATGGCGTAAAAATTTTGGTTCTTCTACTGCTCTATAGATGTTGCTTTCAAAACTTTTTGAACAACCTAGTATAAGGCACAAAAGCATTTCACTCTAAGTATTGCCCATCGCTAGAGACCACTTTCTTCCATCTTTCTGGCAGTATATAAATTCTGCGTCGGAAAGACAATATGTCTTTTTAGGCTATCCAAGAATTGATCTATTCTTTGTATCTTCGTAAGAATGGAAGTGCTGCTCAGCCAGACCATGTACCATCGAACGGAATAGGTGAAAATCAGAAGGGGCTATGTTGGGTGAATACACCGGGTGGGATAGAACTTCCTATTGAAGCGTTTCCAGATACGTTTTTACCGGTTTTGCAACATGAGGCTGAGCGTTGTCATGTAACAAAATCACTTTGTCGTGTCTCTGCTCATATAGCGGCCGTTTTTCTTTTAGGGCTCGATTTAAACGCATCAATTAAAGTTGATAGCGATCTTCCATGATAGTTTGGTTTCACCAGCTGATAATAAATGACACTCTGCTAATCCCACCAAATGTAGAGAAAAAGCTTCGAACCATGGATATTTGGTTTTGCGAACGATGTTGATGCACGGCTGGGCTTATCCCGAGATTTTCCACGCTTTGGATTATAGTGTATCCACGTTTCATCGCCAGTCACGATACGATGCAAAAAAGCTTTTCTTCTCTGCCGTTGAAGCAATTGTTCACACCTGACAAAACGCTGATCGACGTCTTTAGGCTTCAATTCATACGGCAACCAATTTCTTTGCTTCTGGATCATTCCTAACACTTTTAAATGTTTTGAAACTGTTGATTTATCTACTTGTAATACTTTTCCAAATTCTGCTAGCGTCTGACATCGGTCTTGATCAAGTAATTCCTCCAATTCTTTGTCTTCAAATTATTTTGGTGCGTCAAAACGTTCTTTATCCTGAAGTTCAAAATCATTATTTTTGAAGCGTCGAAACCAGTCTCTGCATGTCGTATCCGACAAAGCATTGTTACCGTAAGTCTCAACAAGAATTCTGTGTGCTTCAGCTATAGATTTCTTTTTAATAAAATAGTGCAATAAAATTCCCCGCAAATACACTTTATTTGGCACAAAAGTAAATATTTTTAGAACCAATTAAAAGTTAATTTGCTTACACTAAAGTTAACTATTATACATTGAAATTTAAGGTTAGATACAGTACTTCTTTGCAGGTGCATCACGATTCAAAATTCTATGCACGGAGTGCTGCTACTGCCATCTTTTAAGAAACAGCGAGGATTTATTCAAGATCCTAATATATATTGCATTTCTATAGTAACAAAATTTAAAGTGTAAAATAAAAGATTAACGAACGTCTTCTTCTCTTGTTTGTTTCACAATTTACTGTCAAGCAAGAACGTCGTTGTAAATTTTGTCTACTTATCTTTGTTAATATTTACTAATCAATTAACATTTTAAAAAATTCTGTAATAAATAGTATTAAAAATAAAAGTTAATTGTTTTTATTCCTGATGACAATAATTATTGTTAACCATTAAACAATTAATTTGGTAGAATAATTATTATTTTAGTTGAAAATTAGATGGATAAGGTATTTATGGTTTACTTATTATTATTATATTATAATTATTTAACATATAATCGTTTTTATATGATTTTTTACTTACCCATCCTATACCCCACGAGTGATGCGAGCCTCCGAGTGGATCTCTTCCTAGAATCTCCGCCTTGGACAGAGAATCTGTGATTGTTATGTTAGCTCAAGCATCACCCGGTGACTGGATGATTTTCTGTATTTGTATCATAATGTGCGGTTCAAATGCCGAAATCGTATTCCGATCATCTACCGCATACTTTGTTTGGGAGCGAAAATCATGCAAGCGATACCAAAGTGGTAGCTGTTATGGCTTATGTATATTATATATGTATTTATAAATTACATATAATAAAAAGAAAATGAATGACTTAAAAACTGTTTTGTTATTTTTTATAAATTAGAATATATTCATAAAATATTTATTTATATTAAATTATGAAAAGAATATTTATTATATAACTATAACAGGATTGAACAATGATGATGTTTCTGAAAATGTAAATTCATTTCATTATTTCTGTGTTAACAGTATCATATTGTTGTAATACTTCTGTACATATTCTTTACATGTGGTTATAAGGAAAGGGCGTGCAGAGCAATACACATAGGCATACGACAAACTTACTCACATATAGCCTTGGACGCGTTACCCTCTCTACTCATAGTAAAGCACAGTCGAAAAAGAAGCTCAACCAGCGGGCCAGGGTGCCCACACCCACATGCGTGCACACACAGATGCAGAAATATGAATAAATTTTATAGGAAGTGTCGTGCACTCGCACCATGGGTCGCCTCGCTTAAGCGACTATACCTTTCGCATTCTCTTCCAAACGCCGAGGCACGACATTAAATTTTTTACATAAAATAATTAACTTGTCCTTGAAAAGAGCTTGCAGATCATGGTCAAGTTCGTAGTCAAGATCATTGGTTACTAATTGTAAGACTAAGCATGATATGAAAGATGTCGGTATAAAGTAATACCGATTAGAATGAAGTAATGAGCTAACAAAAATAATGTAGGTTAATACAGGGTAATAAGGTTTGGTTTATATGGCAATATGGATTGGTATAGGGTTCTATAAGTTAGTATAGAATAACATAGGTTGACATGGGGTAATGCAGATTGACATGGAGTAGTACAGTTTAATATTTTAAGTGAGATCTTACAAGATTTGCAGAAGTTTAATTCATCTTAAACTAGCAGTTTCATGGTAGGGGGAAAATGACCATTTTAAAATAATTATAATAAATTTTTAGAATAACCATTTCTTTTAACCTTATTCTAAGTAAAAGGGGCGTATTCTCTTGTAAAACACTTCACTATTTTTATTTTAGGTGTTAAGTGTGAGACTTTAATTTGAAATTAAAAAATGACTTTGCTTTAAATAATTCTGCAGTTTAAGTTCGAATTCAAGTGTAAGGTCACTGATGTAGTATCCTATCAAAATGCTACACTGTACAAGTCTACTACCTTAAAAGACATTTTTGTTTCAGACTATCAGTTTCTGAGTTAGAGGGTCCGCTCATTTTGTCCTTCAAATGACTTTCCTGAAATGTAAGATTACTAGAATTTTTTTAAAAAATAATTATGTATAACTCTAATAAGTATGCCTGTATGTTTATATGATTGTATACTCTTCAGATACCGCGCTAATATATTAGGTGTAGTAAAAAGAAATATATTGTTTTTGTATTAAATTGAAGGTTTTATTTAGCATAGATAGAATGATACGATTTAGGTCAAATATGCACCGTTTTGTTCGATAACTTGTTGCCATTTTGGAGGTGATTTCATAATGCCTCTCTCGTAGAAACCCTTGTCCCTATTGTCAAAAAACTGGGACAGTCGATTTTCACAATCGTCTCTTAAAGCGAATTTTTCACCTGAAAAATCATTCGCCATAGACAGGAACAGGTGGTAATCACTTTGTGCCAAGCCCGGACTATAAGGTGGATGCATAAGAACTTCCCAACCAAGCTCCCGGTGCTTCTGGCGAGTCACTATCGATGTATGTGGCCTAGCGTTGTCCTGATGGAACACAATTCCTCTCCTATTGGCCAAAGCTGGCCGCTTCTGGGAGATTGCTTCTTTCAGGCGGTCCAATTGTTGACAGTACAGGTCCGAATGAAGAGTTCGGCCGTAGGGGAGCAGCTCGTAGTAGATGATTCTCTGCCAGTCCCACCACACACAGCAAAACCTTCCTGACCGTCAATCCTGGCTTGGCCACCGTTTGCGCCGGCTCACCGCAATTTGACCACGACCATTGTCGCTTAACGTTGTCGTAAGTGACCCACTTTTCATCACCAGTAACCATCCGCTTCAGAAATGGATCGATATTGTTGCGATTCAGCAGATGGAAATTCGGTCCATGAGGTTTCTTTGCGATAACTCGTGTGGCACCCATGCATCGAACTTCTTTTTGTATCCAGCCTTATTTAAGTGGTTCCAAACGGTTTTTTGGGCAATGTTTAGCTCCTGGGCAATCAAAACAGTGCTTACGTGACGGTCGGACTCGACGATTTCCATTATTTTATCGACATTTTCGACAATTGGCCTTCCAGAGCGTGGTGCATCTTTGACGTCAAAATTACCGGAACGGAATCGACGAAACCAAAATTGCGCGTGATTGGCTGTTACAGTATCAGGACCATAAACACTATTCACATTTTCAGCTGCCTGGCTTGCGTTTTCGCCTTTGTCGAAGAAAAACTGTAAAATATGGCGTAATTTCTCTTTGTTGGTGTCCATCTTTGACGCGTGCTAAAAAAATACTGAGTCAAGCAATCACAAAACTGTATGAGAAGCTTTTTTAGTACGAAATCTTATCTTTCTAACGCCATCTAGTGTAACCCGATCACACTTTTACAACGTGAGATACAGACTACTTAAGCCATCTATTGGCAAAATAATGGATTACTTTTTACTACACCTAATAGTAATCGGTAATATAGTTAACTAACCAAATGATTAAACGTGTGGCGCTTGTGTGCTTAACGAATCAGTCTTGCGTTTGCTGCCGCCTCGCTTTCACAAATTTCTTTTTGTTATTCAACTCTATTTAATTAAAAAAGTTGTCTGCGTCATAGATAAGACCATGATATTTCCATGTATATTTGCTCGCTGAGTCCAAATCTGACCTTGGCTTGGCCCCAGCACGTCTAGTTGATAATTAATTTAATTAGAAATTATCAAAAATTGAGCTGCCTGATAAATCATAAGTTTTACTTTCTGTATTCGCATCTAGACTACATTCCACTGAATCTTGGAAATTAAAGTGAAGAGCAAGGCAAACGATTTGATCAAGACATTAAAGTAGAAGCACATCGTTACTAAGGTAGGTAGGGAATAAATGTGATAACTGATTAATGTTGGATGTTTAAGAGAGAAAGTGTTCTAAAAGAAAAAAAGTGTAAAAGAAACTCACTCCTTAGATCGTTTAAAAATAAAAGGATATAGAAAATACAAACGCTCATGTATTATATCATAAAATACAGGTTTAATTTTAATAACTGAGTATCAATCATGCTGATAATATTGTCTATTTTAAATTTGCCATCTGACATTGAAAAATTCTAATTTTCTGACTTGAGATTCGTACTCAGCAATCCCAAAAATCCCTGAGTACAAAGTTTTAAGTGAAATTATCTTTCAAAAAAATGTGTGCATCAAAGGATCAATAGTGCATTTTTTTTATTGACGATTTGATCAGTTTTCAGACATTTTTAATTTATCGAGAAAAATCTAAATGTACTTGAACCAAACCAAGGTTATATTCGGATTCAGCGGAACATACAATACACATACAAACAACTTCTGTTTGGATTGTGTAATTAATAATCTTAATTTTGTTTAAATACTCTTTTTATTTGAACAAATCCTACAACACTAGACCTGGAACCCGTTTCGGCTTTTATATCTATAGTATTCTATTTTTAGCATAAGCAAACATTGTTTAATAGGTTTTAATTAAGTTCAAAGGGTGCCGAAACAGTCCTTATTAATCATTCTTTTTTATAATGATGGTAAGCTGATAGTTAAACTATTCTAGGCTATCCTTCTCTTACTTCCCACAACAATATGAATTGAATCAATGCGGAACGAAAGAAGAATACGTTAATAAAGACTGTCAAATATCTTTTGATTCAATCAGAAATGCAAAAAAGTTTCTGGAATAATACAAATTTAAAACATTAAGAAGTGTCTAAAAGTAAAATTTTTATGTTGGACAAAATAAAAAAAAAAAATTTTAAGGTCATATAATTGAAAGTTAAATTCATAGATGAAAGATTGGAAAAGAGAATTTCAAATATTATTGATTTTGAAAAAGATAAGGTATTTAGTGAAGGATCAGAATAAAAAAACATCAAAGCGAACTGAACAGATTGAAATAAAAGTACAAGATAACAAATCTACGGTAACTTTGCCTGTCCAGTAAAATATACGAGGGTGGTCTGAAAAGTTTCCGACCTCAACGTGACGATAGCAGCACTCGTCAATAAAAGCTGGCAAATTTCGTTGTTCATCTGTTGACAGTTGCTCACCAAAGTTTCAGCCATTTTGGATGCACAGTAGTTAGTTAACAGTCGTTTGAGTGAGTCGATGTGAGTGTTGTGAAAATGGACAAAATTGAGTATCGAGCTGTCATTAAATTTTTGTTTTTGAAAGGCAATACGCCTACGCAAATCAAAAATGAGTTGAACTCTGTGTATGGGGACTCTGCACCATCATTTACTACAGTGAAATTTTGGGCAGTTGAATTCAAACGTGGCCGTGAGAGCTTGGGAGACGATGAACGTTCGGGACGTCCAAAAACTGGAACCACTAACGATAACATCGCCAAAGTTCACCAAATGGTGCTAGACGACTGCCGAATTAAATGAGAGAGATAGCAGAGGTAATGAACATGTCCAAAGAACGTGTTTGTTACATATTAAATCAAGATTTAGGCATGAGAAAGCTGTCCGCACGTTGGGTGCCGCGTTTGCTCACGTTAGACCAAAAACGTGTTTAAATGAACATTTCCAACGCTTTATTGGCGCAATTTAGGCGCAATAAATCCGAGTTTTGGCGCCAAATAATTACTGTAGATGAAACTTGGATACACTATTATATGCCCGAAACAAAAATACAGTCAAAACAGTGGACTGCAAAGGAGGAACCGTCTCCAAAAAAAGCAAAAACTGTTTTTTCGGCTGGGAAAGTGATGGCGACTGTTTTTTGGGATAGTCATGGAGTTATTTTAATCGATTATCTTCAAAAAGGAAAAACCATTACAGGAGCATACTACGCATCATTACTTGACAAGCTGAAGGCAGAACTTGCGGAAAAACGTCTACATTTGCAGAAAAAGAAAATCCTGTTTCACCAAGACAACGCGCCGTATCACACCTCAGCGGTTGCCATGGCGAAAATCCACGAATTACGGTTTCAGCTGCTTGACCATCCGGCTTACTCATTAGACTTAGTCCCAAGCGACTTCATTTTGTTCCCTCATCTGAAAATTGCACTCGGAGGACAGACATTTTCGTCAAATGAGGAGGTAATCACCTTCGTGAACAGTTATTTTGCAGAGAAAAACGCCGAGTACTATTTGGATGGGTTAAAGAGATGGGAGCATCGCTGGGAGAAGTGTGTAGAATTGCAAGGAGACTATGTTGAGAAACAAAGAAAAAAATTAAGAAAAAATGTCTTTTATCTGTGTTAGGTCGGAAACTTTTCAGACCACCCTTGTAAGCAATAGAGATAACATACACAGAATGTAAACTTATCGGTTAAGCCTGCTAAAATAAGTAGCAGAAAACCACAAAATAATACAGAAACTATCAAGCGCGAGTTCTAAAGAAAAAGCTAGCAAATATGAAGAAGATTTGAAAAATAAACTTTTTCTTTTGTTTAACAAAATTTTGTTCAAAATTGCGCTTGAACTGCCAAATTTTTTTTCAACAGTATTCATAAATTTTTCAAAAAGAAACAATGCACTTTCAGAAAAAGTTTTTTAAAATAAAAAATTTTTAGAGTTATGCAAAGAATACGCCTGAATTTCTTTAGAATTTTTGAGCAAGTTTATTGATTTTGTGAATGAAAGCTGAAAAAAATTTCCGAATATGTAGTAGGCAAAATCAATCAAAAGGAAACTGATAAATATGTGGCAATAGTAACAATAATTTCGTGAGTTGGATAAAAAAATATTCTTATTTTTAACAAGTCGGGTTTAAATTTAACGAAATATGTTTACAAATGCCGTTTACGGAAAAAAGAATCATTGCGAACGATTTCCAATTCATTAATTGAAATTTTTACTAAAATGTAATTATTCCAGATTCTTATGAGTAAATTAGATATAAAAAATAAAAATAAAAACAAGAAGTGTGAAAAAGAAACAAACAAAGAGGGAATAGATTCTCCCTACCTCTTTGTTGGTTACTCTTGGATTTGATGAAGAGCGAGGTATGAATTTGTTGATACCGATCCTTGGTAATTATTAATTATATATCGCAATTATGAAATTTTGAGTTTTGCAATTTTCACCTCTAATTTAAACTCTACAACATTAAAAACTTTATAGTAGCGTTTTAGCAGTAGCATTTTAGCAACTAAATTACTAAACCAATTCTAGTTTGAGTAAAAATACAATTCTATGACAAAAAGAGGTTCAATTTACGTTTGAAGTTCATGGGTCTTTTTCTGTCCGCTATCTTGAAATTTGCAAGTTTTACTTCAAATTTAGATTTGGATCTATAGCTAAAGCTTTTTAAGCAGTAGCAATTGTTGCGCTATTCAATGACTGTTTAAGCTAGAGAACTCGAACAGGTGAGTTAAGCTTAGTGCTAGAGCTAGAATAATTAAAAGTGGTAGTGTAGCTTGAGAGATGAGGAAATCAGTATAGCCTGTATACTGTTACAACAAATTATAAATACTTTACCTATCTAATTTTCGAATAGAATAAATAATCAACCAACTAAATTAATTGTTCAGTAGTTTAAATTTTATAATAGTATTAGAAAATGTTTACATAATTGTATATTTATCATATTCTAACTATACAAGGTCTGTCTGAAAAGTATCCGACCTACCTTCATATCTCCGCGCTGGTGTTATTTTTCGACATCGGGTAAGTGGCATCCTTCAAAGTAGTCCCCATTTGATTAGATAACGCGCTTCAAGCGATGTTTTTACTTTCCAAAGCAGTCCTGGAAGTCAGTTTTTGGAATAGCCTTGAGAGCCCTCGACGCGTTATCTTCAACCATCTTGTTGTCGAACCTGTGTCCTTTGAGTAGTCTTTTAAATTCGGGAATAACCAAGAGTCACAAAGAGATAAGTCGTGACTGTATGGAGGTTTGCGAAGCAGTAAGATATTGTGTTTCGTTAATAACTGCTGCACAAGATTCGATGAGTGTGCTGGCGTATTATCGTGATGGAGAAGCCAGTCACCGCTTGACCATCCGACGAACGCAAAAAAGGCTTTGTAAACAAATACACGCTGCGCATAAACTATACATCCTGTAGGTATCGGCGAGCAACCGATAAGTTCATGAGACTTTACTGTTGACGTTAACGCCTTGCAGAGGTCGCTCGAACACTCTAGCACGTAGATTTAAAATAAGGCCGGATACTTTTCAGACAGATCTTGTATCTTATATAAGAATAATAGATAAAAACAATATAAAAGCTAAAAGCATACATACTATACTACTTCTTTCTTTCTAAAGTTGTTCTAATAGATTCTATACTTCCCTTCTAACTCTAACATCAAGCATAAAGAAAGTGTTTGAGTCATCCAGCACGAGCAGTCATCAAACAGCCCAATAAAGTAAATTCTATAGCTCACAAGCACTGTAGCTAAAGCTTAAGGACGCCTTACTGATTTTAAAGCTCAACACACGTTAAAAGAACAAAGTCCAACCAATAAGGTAAAAAAAACAAAGTTCAACCAATAAGGTAAAAAAAAAACAAAGTTCAACCAATAAGTTCAATCTTAGGGAACAGGATTCTCGCATAGCTCCAGGAACAGCTAACTTGGCTTGGTGGAGGAAAGACAAGCTACATAGGTTATGGTGACACTTATGTAACATAATGATATTAAACACTGTCAGCATTTGGCGACTATAAGTGCCACCCCTCCACAAAGCTCAAATGCCGAAGATTACTCAACGAAAAGCTGTCGACTGCACAAGTCAGTGATGGGGAAAACCATTTATGGAAAGCTGAAGAGTTAGTGCTAAGAGCTATAGGATGAACAAAGACGGAAGATTTGGCAGATTGATCAGAAGAGAACAGCAGCGCGCACGGTGCTTACGTCGATGGCGTTAAATTTAAGCAAGCCTTGCTGCAACACAGGCGCCGTTATGAAGAAGCGAAATATCGGCAAACTACACAAAAAAGAAAACCTCTCACCACGAAAAGTAAAGTCAGTCTAGTACTACCGCGCTTAGTGAGTTAGTGTTTAGCAGTCTCAACGGTCGAGTTAAGACATAGTAACTTGCCGCCGTTGCATTAAGAGTTGATTAGAGGCGTATCGCGTTTGACGATAAAGCAAGAATTATAAATATATGAGCGAATTTCGAAAGTGATTTTTTGACGAGCATGGAATTTCAGTATAACGTAATGAGTTACACTGCATGCGACCGTTTTTCTGAATTTCTTATCCGTGCGTGTAGCGTGTGTGCCGTGGATTTTCGTGTTTGAGCTCAAGCTCGAGATTGTTTTAACACGTCCCCTGTCGTATGCGCCCCACGCTGAAATTCGCGCTCAAGCCATTTAGTATCATTATAAAATGAAGAATTTTTTTTAAATTCATTATGGAGTCAATTATGGGCATCTAAATACTATAATGAATTTTTAAAAAATTCTTCATTTTTCAATGATGATACCAAATAGCTTGAACGGAAATTTCAGCGTGGAGCGCATACGCCCCACGCACCAGGAAACGTGTTAATAGTAGCATTTTCGGTTTGAGTATATCGCGAATTATCAAACCTTTATCTAGGGCGGAAGTCAAGCCCACGCCAAGCCGAGGCAAATAGTGTAGTTATGATTTTAAGTATAATTCGAGCTAGAGCTCGAAGTAGAGTGCTGCGATACTAGCGAGTGTGGCTGGTGCCCATCTTTTTCAGGATTAATTTTGTATATAAATTGATATTACAATAAACCTATGTTTATTTTAAAAAATTGTGATGAATTAATTTGTACTACTATGATCAAAAAGTAAGACCAATTTTCAATTTTGATTTTGCGGGTTTATCGATTTGACAAAACTTTTTATTTTTAAGTTGGTAGCACTACGAGAGACATCTGTGACAAATTTCATGTCAATATATTCATTAATTTGCATGTGACGCTCGTTTTTGTGAACATTAAAAAGTTATTTCGGCGACTTTTATAATGTCAAATTTTAGTGAGCAATGAAGTTGCATTAAATTTTGTCTTCGGAATAAAATTTCTTGTGCAGAAACGTTTAGAATGTTACAAAAGGCCTTCGATCAGCAGACTTTGTCGGAAAGAAATGTTTACAAGTGGTACGAACAGTTCAAAGAAGGCTGAGACAGCGTCAAAGACAAAAAGCGTCCAGAACGACCATCGACATCAACTGATAAGAAACACATCAAAGAAATCAAAAACCTTGTGCTTAAAGATCGTCGGTTAACTATTAGAGACCTTGTTGATACTGTTGGTATTTCATTTGGATCGATTCAAGTAATTTTGAAATATCATTTGGGTCTCAAGCGCGTCAAATCTCGATAAAGTCATGGAACGCATTATTACGGGAGATGAAACATGGATATATGCCTACGATTTAGAAACAACTAATTAATTGAGCGAATATCGTGCTGAAGATAAAGCAAGACCAAAAAGATCACGTTAAAGTTGCTCAAAAATCAAGAGAGAGAGAGAGAGAGAGAAAGAGACAGAGAGAAGTTTGGGATAGGTCTAAATATTAAGATAAAATATTTATTTTCGTATTGGTGCATTTATAAGTTTATTTTCTAATTGTTATAAAAGATTCGCAGACGTCTTACTTATTATCGAAGCTCCGTTTGTAGTTCGATGTAAATCGCTGCTTCCTCCCGTTCCATTCCTCCTATTTAACTGTACCAAAGCGTATTTTTTTCATCCACTTATCAAAACTTTGAAAATTCATTACAAATAGATCAAACAGTAAATTAATAGCTAAAATGAGTGGTATTGTATTTATTTTTGATATACTTAACGACGAAATACACAGTATCAACTAACGCCGCTTCAAAATAAAAATAATTTTTTTTTTATTATTAATTTTACGATAATGTTAACACTTTCATTCAATTCTACGTATTCCAAATTCTTTATAAAGTATTGGGTGTACAACTTTGCTTCCGCCGTTTTTTTCCGAAATTCGAGGCTTTATTGTAAAAAACTGGTTATACATTTATGATTCAAAGTATTGTCCATCGCTGGCCACTACTTTCTCCCATCTTTCAAGCAGCATACGAATCCCGCGTTGAAAAAACTGGTCATCTTTTGAATCGATCCACGAATCGATCCAATTTTTTACTTCTTTAGAGGACCGGAAATGCTGGTCAGCCAGGCCGTGTGCCATTGATCGAAACAAGTCATAGTCCGAGGGAGCAACGTCTGGAGAATACGGCGGGTGGGGTAGGACTTCCCATTTCAAAGTTTCCAAGTATGTCTTGACCACTTTCGCAACATGGGGTCGAGCATTGTCATGCTGTAAAATCACTTTATCATGTCTCTCGTTGTATTGAGGCCGTTTGTCTTTCAATGCTCGGCTCAAACGCATTAATTGCGTTCGATAACAATCGCCTGTGATTGTTTCAGTCGGTTTTAACAACTCATAATACACTACGCCGAGCTGGTCCCACCAAATACTGAGCATGACCTTGGAACCGTGAATATTCGGTTTGGCCGTCGACGTGGAAGCATGGCCGGGATATCCCCATGATTTTCTGCGCTTGGGATTATCGTAGTGAACCCATTTTTCGTCCCCAGTCAGAATGCGATGCAGAAATCCCTTCCGTCTTTGCCTCGCAAGCAGCTGTTCACAAACACACAAATGCCGTTCAACATCTATCGGCTTCAATTCGTACGGCACCCAATTTCCTTGTTTCTGAATCATTCCCATGACTCTCAGGCGTTTTGAAATGGCTTGTTGCGTCACTCCCAATGATCCTGCCAATTCTTGTTGCGTTTGACACGAGTCTTGATCAAGTAATGCCTCCAATTCTGCATCTTCGAAAACCTTCTCTCTTCCACCGCAATGCTGGTCTTCGACTTTAAAATCGCCGTTCTTGAAGCGTTAAAACCACTCTCGGCACGTTCTTTTACTAATAGCGGCCTCACCATAGGTATTTGAGAGCATTCGATGAGCCTCAATCGCAGATTTCTTCATATTAAAGCAGAAAATTAAAACCTCGCGCAAATAACGAGAATTTGGCACATGTTTAATCAAGAATAACTTTATGATGCAGACACAAATCGACTAATATTTCGATGGCGTTATGTTAACAAATACCTAAGCTTATTGTATGACATCTATGATCTATTTATTTCAACTACCACTTACCGCTACAGCCATCTATTGCAAAACGGCAGAAGCAAAGTTGTACACCCAATACATAATATTGAATGCTGGCTTATTTATTGGCAATATTTTGGAGAAATAGTGTCTATTCTCGATTTGTCATCCTGTATGTATAGAGCGTGTCCCTTCAGGTACTTGAAATATTCATAATACCGGATAAAGGGAGAAATTTTATAAATAAAAAGCCTTGTAACGTTAAATTTGGTGAATTAAGAAAGAAAATTACGATTCAATTAACAATAAATTAACAGTTAATCAGAATTTGTCGCCAAGCCTTTAAAGAAAAAAAACAAAACTAGGCGGGACTTACGATTTTCAACTATACATCGATATGCGGCAAGGTTCGCGTCGCACGGCTACGCTTGTTTTTCTCCACCCTGCTGCGAATTTTAATTCTGCTCTCCTTATGTTCTCTCATTCGTAACATCTACGAATTTCATAAAACAGTAGATGATTATATAAACCCATTAAAGGCTATGTCTACAGCTGTAAACATAAGGCTTAACTAACTAACTAACGACTGCGTGTTTGCCATGGGCAAAAATTAAGAGATACGTGTTTTTTATTTTATTTGTTTAATTTTTAATCAACAAATTGTTTAAACAAAATATCGCAAAAGTTAATTTTTGCAAAATCTGATAGCGGCAATCGATTCTGCGGAAAAAGTCACATAAAAAACATACATAGTTAGTTATAAGAATATTAATTGTTTAGTAAAATTTAAATATACAAATGGATGCAATTATGTTTGATATCGAAAAAGTAATTACGAAATGTTTGCTATGGTTCATTTTTTTGCAAAATTTTCTTTTTTGCTAGCACTGTGCTATCAATGGTATGAAATAGAGCTGTCAAGTATTCGAACATTTTATTATTCGGGTACCCGAGATCCGAATATATTCGAATCTCAGATTCATCGGATTCGGATACTTTTGAGTAAAATCGGATCTAAGATCCGGATCCTTCGAATATAAGATTCGGATCCTACGGATATGAGATCCGAATCTATAACAATCTTATTTTTATGGTAAAACAATAAAAATTACAACATTTTTAGCAATTTTCACTATTTTAAATGCCTCTTATAAATATTTAAATTAAGATTATTATATTAAATTGATATATTAAATTATTTATATATTATTTGTGACGGGTGGCTTAGAGAGGTTAAGCCACCTGCCATAGGCGAGAGAAACAGAGTTCGCGGCGAGACGATACGCGGCGCCATCGATCAAGCGATCGGTGGCTTGACGCGGGAAAAGCCGCGGCGTACCGATAGCGCTACGCGGGAAAACCGATAGGCGAGAGGGGAAGGAGGAGCCCTCCCCTCAAGCCTTCTTCTGTTTCCGCCGTTGATAAGGGCCACACGTGTTGGAATTCGTTCAAGAGTTTTTCTCCACTTTTGGCTTTCCGATAGCGTTTTCTCCGCGAGTCTCCGTCAGGATTAGAGAAAGGACGACTCCTTCAATAGAAAAAGTAATTGGCCACTTAGGTAGTTAATAATTAGTCCGCGAATCAATATATTTTGTATTCCCTGACGCGTGTGCGATCGCGTCAGGCATATAGATATAGGTAGATATATACGCGCGAGACCGCGTAAAATCTAACGCGATTAGGCCGTGCGAGTGCGAGTGAGAAGATCGATCTCTCTCTCGCACTATCATAGAATAGGCGTTCGAGTAAGAGAAAGCCACTCTTACTCGAGCAACCTGCGAGCACGCAGTTGAGCGAGAGGAACGAGCTCTCTCGCTCAACCATAGACTACAGCATCGAGTGAGAGGTAGAGCCGCTCTCACTCGAGCAGCCACGAACTACGGCAGTATAGAGGGGGAACTGCTCTCTGTATATCTGCCGTCCATAGACTACACGTGTGTGTAGCTGCGCGAAGCGAAGAGGGTGCGCATGCGCAGTGCGCACCTTGAGAATTAGTATTGCGCGTGAGGCAATACTAATTGCTCTTCGCACCAGTAGACCTCTCCGCAATAATTCGTTACCTTTTGTCGTAAAATTGTTATTTTCATTACTTAAAACAACTATTTTTGCACAAAGCTGGTGCGTTTTTGTTTATCTTCCCTCTAGCGTCCCTATCCCGGATACCGCCGCCTCCGCTAGTGTGCCAACCGATCGTTGGCACACATACTGAGCAGCCGAGCCCGGAGGGAGCTGCACCGGCCGCGGGGCCTTAGGCAAGGCCCCTCACACACACACCGAGAATAAAGCAGGACCAGAAGAAGGTCCTGCGTTGCTAACGGGCGTAAAGAAATTTGCCCCGTTACATATTTTATAAATTTTAGCAATAAAATTTAATTTTTAAATTATTTTTAACTATCATTTATGTATAAAAGAATTTTATTTATAACATAATTAATTTCTTTTAATAAATTTATTTTTATATTTTATATTAAAATTTGATAACAAATTTTATTAAAATTATAATAACAAAATTATTAAGAAAAATTAATTATGACATAAATAAAATGTATTAGCAAATAAATTATGTTTAAAAAATAATTAAAAATTAAATTTTTTTTTGCACAAAAAATTAAATAATGCCCATAATAAATCATTTTAGCTAATCTTGTTACATGTTTTATTTTATTTTAAATTTTTTAAATGAATTTATAATAATTTTATCATGAAAATTGTTTTAATTTAATTTCAAGTTTTGAAATTAAATAACATGTTACATAAATATATAATCGAAAAATATTTAATTCGTGATGTATGATTTATTTTTATACAAAAAAAATTAACTTATCTACATTTTCTGGACGAAGGCTTTTCCAAAATATAACAAAATATTTTATACAATTGATAGTTGGGTATTATTTAATTTTTTGCAAAAATAAAATTTAATTTTTAATTATTTCTTAAAGATAATTTATTTACAAATGAATTTTATTTATGCCATAATTAATTTTTATTAATAATTTTTTAATTATAATTTTAATAAAATTTGTAATCAAATTTTAATATAAAATATAAAAAATAATTTATAAAAAAAAATTAATTATCTTATAATGTAACGGGGCAAATTTCCTTACGCCCGTTAGCAACGCAGGACCTTCTTCTGGTCCTGCTTTATTCTCGTGTGTGAGGGGCCTTGTCTAAGGCCTCGCGGCCGGTGCAGCTCCCACCGGGCTCGGCTGCTCAGTATGTGTGCCAACGATCGGTTGGCACACCCGCGGAGGCGGCGGTATTCGGGATAGGGACGCTAGAAGGGAGATGAAAGAAGAAACGTACCAGTTTTGTGCCAAATAGTTAATTTACTAAAAAATAAAAATAACAATTACACAGCCAACGGTACGAATTATCACCGAGAGGTCGATTATTGCGAAGAGCAATTAGTATTGCCTCACGCGCAATACTAATTCTCAAGGTGCGCACTGCGCATGCGCACCCTCTTCGCTTCGCGCAGCTACACACACGTGTAGTTTATGTACGGCAGATATAGAGAGAGCAGTTCCCCCTTTATACTGCCGTAGTTCGTGGTTGCTCGAGTGAGAGCGGCTCTACCTCTCACTCGATGCTGTAGTCTATGGTTGAGCGAGAGAGCTCGTTCCTCTCGCTCAACTGCGTGCTCGCCGGTTGTACGAGTAAGAGTGGCTTTCTCTTACTCGTACGCCTATTCTATGATAGTGCGAGAGAGAGATCGATCCTCTCACTCGCACTCGCGCGGCCTAATCGAGTTTGAGTTACGCGGTCTCGCGCGTAACTCTGCTATATCTATATATGCCTGACGCGATCGCACACGCGTCAGGAAAATTAAACATAACTACTCGCGGTCTACTTATACTAACGAGTGGCCACTTACTTTTACGAATAGTTGCTCGCGGGATTGACTATTCTGATCTGCGTAGACGCTGCGGAAAATCTTCTTCAAAAATCGCTGTGTCTTTTCCCGATCACTCGAAACGCGTGCGGCTCTTTCCACGGCTCGGACGAGAAGAAGGCTTGAGGGGAGGGCTCCTCCTTCCCCTCTCGCCTATCGGTTTTCCCGCGTAGCGCTATCGATTCTTCATCGATAGCGCCGCGTTTCGGTACGCCGCGGCTTTTCCCGCGTCAAGCCGCCGATCGCTTGATCGATGGCGCCGCGTATCGTCTCGCCGCGAACTCTATTTCTCTCGCCTTTGACGGGTAGCTTAACCTCTCTAAGCCACCCGTCACAATAAATAAAATTTTTTTATCCATAAATTATAGTTAATTATTTAAAAATTATACTTTATCGCTAAAATTTATAAAATAATATATAAATAATTTAATATGTCAATTTAATAAAATAATCTTAATTTAAATATTTATATCAGGCATATAAAATAGTGAAAATTGCTAAAAATGTAATTTTTATTATTTTACTATAAAAATAATATCATCATAGATTCGGATCTTATATACGTAAGATTCGAATCTTATATTCGTATGATCCGAATCTTATATTCGAAGAATTCGGATCTTAGATCTGAGGGGCACGGATACTCTTGAGTATCCGAATCCTACGAATCTGAGATTCGAATGTATTCGAGTTTTGGGAACCAAATCTTTCGAATACTTTTAGACTTGAATCCAATTGGCTGCCCTAGTATAAAAGCATATTTAATGTTATAGATGTTTGTATCTAGAATGTGTTAAGAGATATAAGTAGGGCAACAGTATACTTTGCAAGTAGAACACAATTCGTCTGTTCGATTTTTGCAAATTTCTTCAGAAGACAGTTTATAGTTCTAGATTTGTGTTGACCAATGATTACATTGCGAGTTTCATCTTTTAAAGGTTCTGTATATTTACGTTTAGGGGTAGCTATATTTCTTTTTAGCAATTAATACAAATTACTTCAACTATATCTTTTGAACCTTTTATTTTATCAGGATTCACGATGTTATACAAACTGTTGTGTTTGTTAAGGAGGCTTGAATAAGTTTTGAAAATAAATACTAAGTCCATTTTTTTCCACCAATTGATGGCAAACGAGCGTTACAATATTGGTCATGTAAGTCTACTCCTCCTATATATTTATTACATCTAGAAAATGAAAAAGGAAATTAAATCTTACTTCTTTCTTTCTCAACCCACCTTTGTATTTCTACAACTGGTTCAATACATAAGAAGTTAAAATAGAAACTGGTTTAGAATCTTGAACAGCAATGCAATTAATTTTTGAATCAATATCAAAATAACTTGCGCACTTTCCTTGATCACATGATTTTAGCATTTTGATTTTGAGACCTTTTAGTTTGTTTTGTTTGACAGTACCATTTGCATTTATGCCAATTTTTTTTAAGTGTACACATAAATCTGGTGAAGTATAGAAATTGTCCGAGAAACTCATAATCACTTAAAGTTTCTGTTGAAGTACGACTTAGAAGTCCATCTAACATTTTCATAACGACTCTCCGAGCCTAAAGCAACATTTTCCAAGTGATGTTCATGTCCATTTCCTGCTTTTCCTATGTAAATATCTACATCAAAAATATATCCTTGAGGTGAACAAATGGCAAATTCATTTATATTAAAACAAACAAGTTTGTTTCTTATGCACTGTTTGTGACGTAGGCACCACGTCGTAGCCGATTTAGCTACGTGCGCCCTGAGTGCCTTGCACAAAAAATAATATTTAATGTTCTATTTAACAATACTTCAATCTCGCGCACTCTCTCTCTCTCACTCTATCTCCCCCGTCTAATGTCGCGAATTTGCAGGCCGGCCGCCCGCGACTGTCTCCCAGCCGACGGAGGCCTATCGCTCCCCCAGGGCAGGGAAGTGGCAATTCCTCGCCGCCCTCACCACAAAACCACCACCGCGCGCTCTCACTCTCTCTTTCTCTCTCTCTCTCTCACTTTTTCGGACGAACAAATAAGGCGCTTACCCTTGCGATCTGCGAGGCTCGTCCACTAGCAGTTGACGTCCTGGCAGCTCCCTCAGGCACCGCTGCACCGCGTTCCTGCAACTCGTCCTCAGGAGAAGGGCCGCCGGGCCTCGCTGAATGCTCGTCTCGATGTTCACTGCCTCCTCCTCACCCTCGGCTTCGGAGATAGCGGTGGCAACCACCGGTCGCCTCCCGCCGACTCTCGTTCTCCTCGTCCCTCGGCTCTCGGCGAAAGTGCTGACCGCCGTCGTTTCTTCTCTTCCTCGAGCAGCACCCTCGACTTCGTCTTCTTCACTCTTATTCTCCTTCTCTCACGCACACCTCGTCCTTCGGCTGCACTCACTCACTCCGACTCTCTCTCTCTCTCTCCCTCTCTCTTTCTGTCACGAAGAAAATTCTCTAATTAATATTCGCGTATCACTCTCTAAAACCAACTTACTCCTCGGGCGTGCACAGCTAGACTAAACTGTTGCGCTCTCCCCTCTCTCCCTCTCCCGCGCGGCTCCCCAATTCTCCCGCCGATCGTCGCCGCGAGCTCGAAAATCGCGTAATTTTCGGACGTTGCCGGCTTTCCGAAAAGTCCTTATAAACGGCCTTTCCCAATCGGCAACCAGGCGACAGTCGAGCAAGAGTGTACACAACATACACTCTTCGTCGACGGCCTATGACGGATTCTCCGTCACAAAGCCCCCCCCCCCTTTACTCTACCTCCCCATAGGAGGAAAAGTTCAACACCAGCCGTCGACGGTAGCGCTCTTCTTTTTAGGCGGCCATAATCAGAGAGGAAAGAAACTCACTCTATTTCCCCCGACGACTCTCCAGGCGGGCAATGATTCTCATCGCCACAGCCTTGGCCACAGATCCTCGGACTTCCGGGGAGACGTCCCTCAGGCTGTCCATCAGCCGGAGCCAGTCCTCCACCGACTCTACGTGCTCCTCAGCTTGGGGAGAGGATGGCTCCACAGCCACCGACCGGCTTGCCGACGGCTCCGTAGGAGGCAGCGGTGAATGGATTGAGAGGCCAGCTTGAACCGGAACCTCGACGCACGTAGCTATCACGATTGGCGGGGAAGTCGCCCCCGTTCTCTCAGGGGGAACTCTCCTTTCCTAGTTTCGCCGCCTCTCCTCAGCCTCCTGATTCCCTCGCATACGAGCCTCCGCATCGGCTTTAATAGCGGCCTTGACTTCCATCCTGGTGGCTGATGAGGAAACCCCAAACGCCTGCGCTTGCCGAAGCTCCTCGACCTCGATTCGGCGGTTGATATAAGCGGCTGCTCCACTGGGCGCTGCAACCGCGGATGACACCGGCGCAGGGGGCGCAACGGGGCTGCGCTTCTTGCGGCGATCCCGTCGACGCTGGGAGGCAGTGCGCTTTGGGGCCCTCTCGTCTTGTGAGGCCCAAAGGGTGCTTCCCTTCTCCACTTCTTCCCTTGCCGGGGCCGGCTGGGACCCCTCTGGCTCCACTCTCGGAGGCTTGGATGCAGGTGCGGCGACCCTCGAGCCCGGTGTCCTTCTCCAGGCCCTGTAGAAATCGCAGCAACGGGGGCAGGACGACGTCTCCATACCTCGACGGCCGCAATTTCCGCAGAACTGGGCCATCCTTGGGCGCGGGCACTCCTGTTGTCCGTGCCCCAGCTGCCAGCAATTGAAACAGGTCCGAGGAGGAGGATCCACAGACCAGCAACGGGGAATTTCCTTGACCGACAACAAAATTCCTCCGCGTGGGGTCGTCTTACCACCCCTCGTCTCCGGGGCAAGTTTGACCAGCAGGCCACCAGCTGCCTCACGCCGACTCTCACTAACTCTCGCCTCAAAGCACTCCACCGAAGAGGTTGACGGGCCCGACTCGTAGTCATTGAGCTCAAAGTGCCGGCGAGGATTCGGCCTCTGCCGCCTCGACCGAAACAAAGCGAGGGCGCGCTGACGGACAGCCTCCTCTCGCCTCAAGTCATCGGCATAACTCGCCGGCCACCCAGGGCTCTTAGATGCTTCTGCCGTCGACGTGCAAGAGTCGTGGCGCTTCTCTTCCTCATCTCTCCTCCCCTGGCTGATCAGAAGCGCCTCCAACTCTTGCGTCTCAGGGCCGCAACCCTCCAGTGGGCTTTTCTCTTCCACCTCCATGACCGACCACGCGACAGGCTCTGCCGCGACACCGGAGGGGGCCGCTGCAGCGAAGGGAAGGCCTTGACTCCGGAGATTAGGGCGGGACAAAAAGTCCCGCTTTGCAAACCTCGGAATCGGCCCTCCCGTTGCCACCGCGGCCCGCTCTACTAGCGGGGCAGAGGCCGCGGGCACAACCGACGAGGATTCATCCGAGCCGGCTCGCTGTAACTGGCGCTCTCGACGCCGTCGCCTCTCTTCCTCCCTCTCGCGAAGCCGCTGAGCTTCGATCTCCTCAGCACATTCGGCAAATTCGAACGCCGGGTGTGTTTCCATCGAAGACCTGAAACATAATAGCACACGCGACAACAACCAAAGATTAGTGAACTGATGCCACGAGCTGTTAGACAGCTACCAGTTGCCACCGCCTTCTGCTCACTTCCCCCCTGCATAACACCCAGGTAATGCCCCTTTTACTCTGCCTCTCCGGGAAGGGTCCGCGGAGGCACATACTTCTTCAAGTCAGAGATATGCGCCTTCGAGGACCTACGACCCGAATCTTCGAGAAGATAAACGGTCGGGGACAGTACCTCCTTGATCTCGAAAGGTCCGTCATACTTCGGCACGAGTTTCGAGGAAACTGCCTTCGCCATACTTGACAGGACCCGCTCTCGTCGCAACACCGTATCCCCAGGACTAAACACTGCAAATCGCCGCCCCCGATTATATTGGCGTTCGTTTCGCTTCTGCGACTTATCAATATGACGCCGGACCAAGCCCCTTAGCGCGCTGAGACGCTTAAGCCGATCGGCCCAAATATTCGGGTCCAATCTCAGCTTTGGGCTACCTTTCTCTACGTCTCTCCGCAACCACTTGGCTGCCGAGGGTTTCTCCCATAATTTAAAAATGCTGGGAAAACCTTGAGACTCGACTGCACCGCCGTGTTCATCGCGTGCCGCACCTCGTGCAGATGTTCGTCCTATTGCCGATGATCGGCTTCGACAAAGGCCGTGATTAGCGTCTTCAGCGTTCTGTTCGAACGCTCGACGGGATTCGCCTGCGGATGGTAAGGCGACGTCGTAACGTGCCTAACTCCGTACTCGTCCAGGACCTCGGTCAGGTGTTTATTTACAAACTCCGTCCCGTTATCCGTGAGCAGAAAGTCGGGAGTCTCCCATCGGAATAGCACGAGCTCTTTAAATGCTCGCGCAACGGCTTTCCCATTGGCCAAGCGTAAGGGTTTGAGCTCTACCCAGCGAGTAAATAAGTCTTGAAATACTAAGATGTATTTAAACTGACTTTTACTGCGGGGGAACTCCATTACGTCAGCCGCTACGACTGCCCACGGCCTTTCTACGATTCTCTTCCCCATCAAGCCTGGAGGGGCCGCCTGAGACACCTTATAGCGCTGACACACGTCGCAACGCGAAACGAAGTCTTGAACGTGACGATATATACCAGGCGAATAGTACTCGCTCGCCACTCGGTCATGGGTCTTTTCGACACCGAAATGACCCGTAGACGGATGGCAATGTGCCTCCTCCTACACTTTCACTCTATATTCCACCGGCACCACCAATCTCCACCCTTCTTCTCCGAGGGTCACCAGATCCAGCAGGTCATCGCGGGCGTAACGGTAAAGCAGGTCGTCCTCTAATTTCCACCCGGGAAATTTATTCAGATAACGTCGCACATCGTTCACCCTTTCGATATATCACGGGTCTGAGACCGACTCGAACGCGGCTATCTCCTCTTCGTCCCCCAGAATCGACCTAGAGAGAGCATCGGGAACATGATGTAGAGCGCCCTTCTTGTGCACTATCTCAAAATCCCACTGCTGCATCTCCAGGACCCATCGCGCGAGTCTGCCTGTAGGCTCTTTCAGGTTTCGCAACCACTTGAGGGCACTGTGATCAGTAATCGCAGTAAAGTGCGAACCCTCTATATACGGCCGGAATTTCTTGATAGCCCACAGCAAGGCAAGACACTTCTTCTCCGTAGTCGTCTAGTTCTTCTCGGCCGGATTCAACACTCGGCTGACATACACGATCGGATGCTCGCCTTCGTCGTCCTCTTGCGTGAGCACAACTCCTATCGCATAGTCGCTCGCGTCACACTGCACCGTGAACGGCCACGAAAAATCTGGACGAACGAGCACCGGTGCCTCTCGCAGAGCTCTTTTCAAAACCTTAAACGCTTCTTGTTGCTCTTCCTCCCATACCCACGGCTGTTGTTTACGGAGCAACTTAACCAGAGGTATTTTGAGCTCAGACTTGTGTGCGATAAACCTCGAATACCAAGTAACCATGCCCAAGAACGAACGTAGCTGTTTAACGTTTTTCGGGGCGGGAAACCCGAGGACGGGGGCAGCTCGATCAGGATCGAGCCGCAAACCTTCTCGATCCAGTCTAAAATCCAAAAATTGCACACTCGAGAAACAAAACTCGCACTTCTCTCGATTCACCTCAAGGCCAGCTTCGGCCAGTCTTCGCAAGACTCTCTCAAGCCAAACCAGATGATCCTCGAACGTCTCCGTGACCACGATGATGACATCGAGGTAGGCGAAGACATTCGGCTCAAACTGTGGCCCGAAAAGCGCGTCGACAAGCCGAACAAGAACGATAAGGGCGTTTTTAAGGCCAAAAGGCATCCGCAAAAACTCCCACAACCCCGAACCCGGTACAGCGAAAGCCGTATACTTTCGACTTGCCTCGCTCAACAAAATTTGGTGGAAAGCCTATTTTAGATCGATTTTTGAAATAAACTGCGCCTTTCGCAGCTTGTCAAGAATCGAATTCATATTCGGCATGGGATACGGATCACGGCGCGTGACTTTGTTCAAATCTCTAAAGTCAACGCAAAATCGATATTTCCCCTCCCCTTGTCGAACTATAACCGGCGCACTGCACCATTCGCTGGCACTTGGCTCTATTATCCCCTGCTCACACATACGCTGGACTTCTTGCTGCGCAAATTCCAAAATCTTTGGAGCCATTCTACGAGGCGCATGTCGAACGGGTCTGGCGTCTTGAACTTCGATATGGTGTTCAATCAGCGTGGTAAAACTTCAGACTTGCGAGGGCGGCGGTATGAGCCTATCGACCAGCTCTGCAACCAGCCGCCTCTGCTCGTCTTCGACTTCACTCAGACCCGCACATTCGGCAAAAATCCACGCGTTCACCACACCACTCTTTTCCCCAGGCTGAAAATCTCTCCACACTCCACCCCTCACTCTCCACAACCTCTCATCAAACACTGTTTCAATGTGCAGCTTCTGACAGAACTCCATGCCAAGTATGGCCTCGTGGTCAATTCCGTCTACTATACAAAGCTGCAACGTCTCTCGCTCCCCATTAACTTCTATGGATACTTCGAGCAAGCCTCTCACTCGACTAGCTCGGTCGGTCACGCCTTTGACTGCGACGTGCGACGGCTGCCACTTCTCCTTGTGTCTCTCCGCAACCTCAACGCTCACAAGTGAAATCATGGCACCTGGGTCGAACAACGCACGAACAACACGTCCGCTCAGAGAAACAGGTAAAAACAACCTATTCTCAGCACATACGTCGACCGCGTATTCATCTCCGTTTTCTTGGCTAGGCATGGCCGAGTTTAACTCGGCCTCTGCCCCCCCCCCCCCTGAACTGGAGTAGTCGCTGGCGACTTCTCACAGTTCACCGCACGCCGTCCCGCACCCGCCACGGGACCTGGCGAAGATCTACCCGGCACGGAGTGAGACGGCGAAGTGTCGGTGGGGTTGTCGGCCTTACGGGTAGACGCACCATCTGAAACTCGCGGCTGGCTAAGTGAATGATTGTCTCCAGGCTTAACGCTTTCGAAGAAATCGTGCACTACCTGGTGCAAATACTCGCCGCACATAAGCTTCTCTCTCTCTTCACTCGCACTTTCCCTCGGCTCGTCTATAGCTGTTGCCGTCCTTCTTGGTCCCTTTAACGACGAACCGCAGGGTCCTCCGGACGACTTGGAGACCCTGCTTGCTCGTTTTCCATACGCAGGACCATAGGTGCGCATCGTGGGCAGGTGAGAGCAGTAACTCCCGCTGTCCCGCATATCTGGCAGGTAACAGGCGACGAGTTAACGGTCGCTTCACCGCACTTGAGTGGCACCTTCGGCGTCGAAGGGCACTTTGCCACAAAGTGGCCGGGATGCCTACACGCGTAGCACCGCCTCTGGGGGCAAAGCGACGCTCTGTGCCCCACCCGCTGGCACGTATAGCAGACCCCATAGAACGGGCTGCCGGCCCGCGGAGTCGCCATAGGCGTCGGCGAGAGACCTTCCGGCGGCGAGCTGGGTCTCTTTTGAGACATTTTCATTGGTGTCTGCCAGGACACCGACGCCGGGAGCTGCTTCAAGACCGGCTTAGGTATTGGCGAGCTCCTCGCGACGGCTGCGTAGCTCCGCGGCGGTGTAGGACTCCTTGGTGTCCACTGTACAGCCGCAGCTTCGTCACCGCTCGAGGAACTCGAATTCTTCCTCTTCCCCCCCCCCCCCGCTTTTTCTTCTTAGAGGTTCCCTTGGGGCTCTCCAACTTCCCTGGCTGCCCCGACGAGAACACTCCCTTCTTCTCCGTCTTCCTCACTTCGGCTATCTTGTTGAAGCGCTTCAGAGTGCCGGTGAAGGCCGCCCCTTGGAAGACAGACTTGTCTTTCGAAGGCGGATCCGAAAAGCGCTCGTTCATGCGCATATTCTTCTCGCACCGTTTCCCGTGTGTTATGATATCGTCATAATTGTGGATCGATGCGGCGGCCATGAACAACCGGTACTCAGGTTGCAACTGCTCGTACGCCATCTCTACCAATTGCGTGATAGGCGGCGGGTTTTTTAGATGAGCGGCAATCGCGCAGAAACACGATATGTATCGTGTGACGCTCTCACCCTTTCCTTGCGTACGCTTCTCCAACTCTCTCATCACTGCTCTTTCCTCGATCTCGGGGCAGTACTAATCGCGGAAACGTCGAAGAAATCCCTGCCAATCATGGATATCTTCTCTAATTCCCCTGTACCAAAAACGTGCTGCATCGGTGAGGACGACTGACAGAGCGCTCAGCATTGCCTCTTCGCCGTAGGATTGGAAGCGTTGGAAATCTTCCATCAGCGCGACGAATTCGGACGAATCCTCCTTGTCCCTGCCAGCGAACGTCACTCCCCACTGCTTCATCGCTTTCAAGCACCGCTCACGCTCCGCTGCAGCCCTATCATTGCGTTGTCTTTCCTCTAACTGACAGCCGGAGGGGCCACGCATCTCCCCTCTTCCCCGACGAGTTGCCGCCGCTCCACCACCGCGCGCGTACAACGGTACGTGCTCTTCGGGGTGCTTAAACATCCCCAGCTACTGTTGAGTCTTCGGCCGAACACCCATCTCGTATGTGCTCGACATACTCGAACGTACACTTGCAGCCCGCCACGGTTCTTGTGCCGTCGGCTGTCGGTGCGCTAAACTCGGCGGGGGTGGGGGTCTGCTCTGAGCAGTCCCTAACTCCCCAGTCGACGTCGGCATAGAAGTCGCCTTGGAGAACAAACTTAATGACAGCAGAAGCTCTTTCAACTCCTTAATTTCATTTCTGTTCTCCGTTAGCTGGCTCATAACAGATTGCCACTGTTCCGCACCGACAACTACTGTAGCAGGTTGCTGAGGCCCCGAGTTCAGCGGTGACGTCGACGCAGAGGCCGCAACAGTCGAAATCGGGGCTACCGGGAGCGCCGATGACGTCAAGCCCGCCGAAATGCTCGTGAAAGAAGCCGCTGCGCTTGTAGTCGCAGGTGGCAGTACGACGGATGGCCAGTGAGGCCCCTCCGCTCTTCCACTCTCAATCCACCTAGGCTCCAGAACTCTCCTCGCATTGCTCCGAGCAGGAGTGCGGGCCGTGTCACCGATGCTTAAGGAGTTCAGTGCCTCCGGCCCCGCCCAATTCCCTGCGTCGGACTCTCCACTCGTGAGATCCTCCGAGGTACTCTGCGTTGCTCGACTCCCTCTTCGGGACCACTTCCTGGTCTCCCAGAGTCGGTTACATGACATTGGGATCGGCGCAGGAGGAGCTGCAGGGTCGGCGTCGTAATCGTCATACCACGGCACCGACACGCTCGGATCATCATCACGTACTATTGCCCAAAGAAGTCGCTCGCGCAACTCCAAACCCTCTCCCCTCGTCCTAAGCCCGCGCTCTTCCAGCCGTCGGATGACCAACCGGGAGGGCACCGATCTCTCTTCTAGCTTGGCGGGCCGCCCGAGACCTGCTCAACATACGAACCATCAACTGTTCGTAATCAGCCATCTCGGTGTCCTGCGGTAAGCGAGAAGAGAAAAAAAAACAAAAAAAAAAAACAAACAAAACCAAACACCAACTCTCCTCAACACCCCTCCTCCCCCCCCCTTGGCTAGGACTAAGTTTGAATCGGTCGAAAAATAGACCACGTTCGAACAAGTCAAAAAATAGACCAAGTTCAAACAGATCGAAAAATAGTCTGAGTTCGAACAAGTCGAAAAACAGACTAAGTCCGAACACGCTAAATTTTAACTTAGTCCCCTCGGCAAAAAAACACAAGTTCGAACGAGTCGAAAAACCGACTAAGTTAAAACACACACGCTTTCGCTATAAGTGCCGGGTGCACTTGGTGCGAGCGCACTCAACTCTCTCTCTCTCTCTAGGCTAGCAATCGGCCCTTCCTCTTTGTGCGTATCTTCGTCACGCGAGTGGGCCGACTGTCTCTCTCGCACTTACGCCGCTTGAAAAATTACTTTCTCAAATAATATTTGAAAAATTGTACATCGGCAAGAAACTCGCGCGCAATGTTTACATTGGGCAAGCTCACCGATGTACACTAAGAGGACCTGGAATTACCAGGGTCCTGTCACGGTCGCCATTCGTGACGTAGGCACCACGTCGTAGCCGATTTAGCTACGTGCGCCCTGAGTGCCTTGCACAAAAAATATTTAATGTTCTATTTAGCAATACTTTAATCTCGCGCACTCTCTCTCTCTCTCTCACTCTATCTCCCCCGTCTAATGTCGCGAATTTGCAGGCTGGCTGCCCGCGACTGTCTCCCAGCCGACGGAGGCCTATCGCTCCCCCAGGGCAGGGAAGTGGCAATTCCTCGCCGCCCTCACCACAAAACCACCACCACGCACTCTCACTCTCTCTTTCTCTCTCTCTCTCTCACTTTTTTGGACGAACAAATAAGGCGCTTACCCTTGCGATCTGCGAGGCTCGTCCGCTAGCAGTTGACGTCCTGGCAGCTCCCTCAGGCACCGCTGCACCGCGTTCCTGCAACTCGTCCTCAGGAGAAGGGCCGCCGGGCCTCGCTGAATGCTCGTCTCGATGTTCACTGCCTCCTCCTCACCCTCGGCTTCGGAGATAGCAGTGGCAACCACCGGTCGCCTCCCGCCGACTCTCGTTCTCCTCATCCCTCGGCTTTCGGCGAAAGTGCTGACCGCCGTCGTTTCTTCTCTTCCTCGAGCAGCACCCTCGACTTCGTCTTCTTCACTCTTACTCTCCTTCTCTCACGCACACCTCGTCCTTTGGCTGCACTCACTCACTCCGACTCTCTCTCTCTCTCTCCCTCTCTCTTTCTGTCACAAAGAAAATTCTTTAATTAATATTTGCGTATCACTCTCTAAAACCAACTTACTTCTCAGGCGCGCACAGCTAGACTAAACTGTTGCGCTCTTCCCTCTCTCCCCCTCCCGCGCGGCTCCCTGATTCTCCCGCCGATCGTCGCCGCGAGCTCGAAAATCGCGTAATTTTCGGACGTTGCCGGCTTTTCGAAAAGTCCTTATAAACGGCCTTTCCCAACCGGTAACCAGGCGACAGTCGAGCAAGAGTGTACACAACATACACTCTTTGTCTACGGCCTATGACGGATTCTCCGTCACATGTTATATTTAAAATCTTCCAAAATATTTTACCATAATCTTATCAATGGATGATTTGTTACTAAACCAACCAAAACGTTTTATATTCTTTCGAAATAAATCATGCAGTTTTTGTACTTTCCAAATCTTGTCATCATCTCTTTTAACTTCAGGTCGATAAAGTTTTATTTTATTTTTAATGGTTGTAAATTAATTACGTGACACTGTTTCTTAAACAATTGAGAAATTAAGGGTTTAGGCCACTCTAGAGGCCAAATAAATAGGCTTTTTTAGGATTTTTTTTTTCAAAAATACTACAAAATAAATTGAAATTCCAATAAAGAGTATTTATTATACTGTCTGTCAAAAAAGTACCGGGAATTTTAAATTGAAACAACATTTTTACGTTTATTAATCAAAATTTATTGAGTCACCTTCAAAATAGGCTCCATTTGCTCCGATACATCTATGCCAACGACACTTCCAATCATCGAAACATTTTTTATAGGTGCTTTCCGGGATGGTCTTCAGCTCGCGCGCCGAATTTTGTTTTATGGCTTCAATCGACTAAAAACAGGTGCCACGGAGCGGCAATTTAAGTTTTAGGAAGAGGAAGAAGTCACAAGGAGCCAAATCCGGCGAATACGGTGGTTGTTTAAGCGTGTTCGTTGAGTTTTTGGCGAAAAAGTCAGTCACAATCGTAGCTCGGTGAAACGGCGCATTATCGTCGTGCAAAATCCACGAGTTGTTCGCCCACAAATTTGGCCGCTTCTTACGGATACGCTCACGCAAACGTTTCATAACGCCTAGGTAATACTCTTTGTTTACTGTCTGACCCTCTGGAACGAATTCGTAGTGCACCACGCCACGGATATCGAAGAAAGTAATGAGCATCACCTTCACTTTTGAGCGGCTTTGGCGTGGTTTTTTCGGTTTCGGCTCGTTTTTTCCCACCCATTCCGATGCTTGCTGGCTTGTTTGCATATCGTACTCGTACACCCACGTTTCGTCACCAGTTATGATGCATGCCACGAATGCGGGATCGGAATTTGCGCGATCCAGCATGTATGAAGCGACCTGTTCGCGATAGCGTTTTTGAAGAAAATTAAGCTCTTTTGGAACGAGTCTTGCGGCCACCTTTCTCATGCCCAAAATATTAATTAAAATCGTACGTGTGGACTCGTGGGATATCTCAAGTTCATGTGTTATCTCTCTCAAGCTGGTATGACGGTTTTCAAGCACCATTTCCTAAATTTTATCGACGTTATCTGCGGTAGAAGCCGTCGATGGGCGTCCGGAACGAGGCATGTCTTTGACGACTTCACGACCCTCCTTGAAGGCTTTGTACTACTCATACGCACGGGTTTTCGATAGTGCTTCATCACCAAAAGCCTTTTGCAACATTTTCAATGCATCGACACACGAAATTTCATTCGCAACACAAAATTTTTGACAAATTCTTTGTTCGACGTAATTACCCATTGTAAAAACTCGGCACGCACTATTGACATCGACCGACTTAATCAGCTACTGTAAACACACTCGTTGACAGATTCCGCTCAAACTTGGCAAAGTCATTAAGGACAGTTGTACCAACCTAGAAAAAAAAATTTTACCTGCCTAAATTGCCCCGCCAGATTTAAATCGACAATTCCCGGTACTTTTTTGACAGAATGTAAATCAAGCCAAGTATCTGATGTAGCAGTATGATGTGTATTCCCGTAAGGTACACAGAATAGCGAGTTTTCATTGAATAGGCTCATCAGGAATTTGGCATCATCGCTATAAACAAAGAGATCAGTATTGAAGTCGCCCAGCAATATTTTAGTGCTATAATTGTGTATAACTGAGGTGAGTGAAGGTATAAAGTCACTATTCAACAAAAATTGAGCATGTGGTGGTCGATTAACCACTCCCACGAAGAGGGCAGGAGAAGACGACGATCTTGCGTCGCAAAATAGATATTCAGGTAGCCCAGGCTGAGCAGTCCAGACGTGTGTCGAGAAACATAAAAATGTGGATGAAAGCGAATTATGAATATAAAGCGCAACACCATCACCTCTCGTATTACGATCAGCGGTACAACGTGAACTCCTCGAGTAGTACTAAAGAGCCATCAACAATAGGATCAAGTTAAGTCCTAGTTACAGTAATTACGTGAAAATAGGGGTGAGAAGCCAAAAAGAGCTTGACCAGCTCAATGTGCGCTCGAATCGAGTTGGCATTGAAATGGTAGACTCGAAGACCAGCCTCTCTGGCGCAATGCCTCGAACTATGAGAAGAACTAGAGAGAGGAGGTAAAGTATGAAAAGAGGGAGAGACAGAAGTAGATAAAGAGAGAGAGCATACCTGTACAGTAGCGGCGCTCAAGTTTTCTAGCTGGACGTTGCAGGCTAAATCCACTGGCAGGCACTGAGAGGCCTCTCATCTTATAACGAGCAAAAACGCGTCCATTTCTCACAAAGACGGAGAAATTCAGCCTCTTGTCCCTTAAATTTTCCGCAAATATGCAGCTTTTTTGCACAAATCTTGGACGCTATTACAGCATGAGCTAGTGCTGCACTCTTCAGGGTTACTAAGAGTGGTATATGCCTAAATGTGGGTCTAAAAGAGTCAGATGTTGATCCAGTAGATGAGGAATTAACTATATTCTGTGCTCGCAGCTGTCTAATAGACATAAAGACCTCGGCGGTAATAGTCGGATCAAGCGCAGAAAAATGGCTCTAACAGCCGCTTTGATGTTGATGAATTCACGCGGGACAAGACCTGTCAAGACAACATCAGCCAAGTGCTCCAGCCTGTGTTGCTGATGAGAGAGCTCATTTACCTTCTTCGCCAGGACATTGTGAGCCCGATCTAGGTCGGAGATAACAGTAGAATTTACATCGCCAGGTAAGTTATTCATAATAGTACCACTTGAGAGAGCATCCACTTTTTCAATCAGTAACTGCTGATCCTGCTGTAGTTTTGTGATCCTGAGGTCGTTAGAATCGATACGTTGAGAGAGCGTGGAAGTAATGTTTTTCATCTTAGATTCTAGTGCTGCAACGTTCAAAACCAGTGAATTTATCTGTGTAACCATAGTGTCGAGCTTGTCAAGTTTGTCCATTTTGGAGACTAAGACTGCAAGTAAATCTTGTGTCGGCTGCGTTGCAGTTGTTGCAGTAGATGGGGTAGAAGGACGGGACATTGTATCCACTGGAGTTCCCAGATTAGTGGTACTGGAAGTAGAGCCAATAGAGCTAGGGGAAGGAGTTAGGGAGGGAGCGAGAGAGAGAGAGAGAGAGACTTTTATATTTTACACAAAATGTTGCCGAGGAACTAACAACGAATTTGATTGTATTCAGAAAAATTTTAGCGATTCAACCATTTGTATGGCGACCGTGGTGTAGACCGTTTTTAATTTGATAAAAATAGATACTGAAATTAAAGCTAATTCTGAAACCAATAATTTATTAGATAATAGAGAAAATGAAATGCTTTTGCTAATTCGAAATTTGTAAATATGACTGAGCGCAGTGAAAATTTCGACGCATGTAAAAAGAGTAAGTGCTCCGACGAGCCTGGTAGGATCGTTACCTCGAACGCGATTGACTGCTCAGCGGCTAATATTTCTCCCCGCGATTTTGCTTCTGTTGTTCTCGGCTTAGTGCTGCCTTCTATTCATCAAATAATATCTTATCAGCAGAAATCATTTCCAGGGGCAAGATCAAAAACGGTTTAAGAAGTACCTTTTCCGAGCTAGTTATACTTTCCAGTGGCAGCCGAAAATTATAGCAGCGAAACATAAGATCATCACGTTTAACACACTTGATTTTGAATCCTTCTCTTCTTGGAGACAGAGGCACTACCTGTTTAACTCAAAAATTTTTATTAATGAGTACCTGGACAAAAATCGATATATTGAATTCGAACAATTAAAACTCTTAGCTAAAAATGTTGGTTTGAAGAACGTGTGGCATGGGCGATGTAGATTTCTCGTCAGGAGAAAAGATGGTTACAATGTGCATTTCATGTTCTCATCATCTGACTTGTACTTCAATATTCTTAATCTGTATTCTAAACTCCTTCTCGAGTATTATTAGTAACAATAATCAGAATGTTGACATTAATAATGACAATTCTACTAACTCTGACGGAGCTAAAAATACTAAGGTTAAGGCAAACAACAATACAAATGTAGATAAAGCTAATAACAATTATGATGAAAATGGAAGTGTACTTACAAAAAAAAAAAGGAAGCTAAAGTTGCAAGCAAAAGTACTAAACAGTGACTAGTAAATGGTACCACTGGAGAGTCTAAGGGAGCTAAAGGAGTAAATCCGTCAATTTTTATTGTGCGATTACTTCTACGATTTTCTCGGTGTGGTTGAGACCTGGCTAGACTTCTGCAAACCAAATGACATCATTCAGATTATGGGTTACAGTCTTTTTAGACAAGATCGGAATATTAATGGGGGATGAGTTGTTCTTTACGTTAAAAATCATTTAAAATGTGAAATTCTTTCTATCTCTGATACTGAGCTCAAAGATAAACTGAGGATCCCAGAATTTATTTTTTGCTTTGTTCATGATGACAACTCCTCGCCTGTTCTCTAGGTAGTTTTATATAGACCACCTAAAATAGCATTTTTAAAAGATCTTAATCTTATTAATAAATTGCGCATGTTTTGTTTTAATCATAGCTGTAAAATTATTATGAGCGATTTGAATGCTGATCTTCTCAAAGAGAGTAATGACGCGAAACTTGTGCGTAAATTATCTGCTGAAATCTCGTTACAACTTGTCCAGTATGGTCCCACGCATTACACACTCACGTCTCGCACATGGATTAATGTGATTTACGTTGACGATAACGACAACATCACTAAATCTCATAACACTCCGGCGCCTTGTCACAGGACATAAAATTATTATAAATAATATTTCTTGCAATTGTTTTAATTTTATCTAATAATACCAAGGCTTCAAAAATATCTCATCTAAAAACCTAATTTATCTTTACTCCGCTGTGATTGGACGCCATTTTTTTATGTAAATTCTGACCTCAACAAGGCGCTGAGTCGACTTTACAACAATCTAATGGTAGCAACAATTAAACTAGCTCCAATTAAAACATTTATTCCCAAGAATGAGAAATTTCCTTGGATTGGTGCAGCGTTGGCTCAACTTTACAGGAAACGAGATGCACTTTACCATCTTTATAAGCGCACTGACAATACGTCACTTCTCAACGAATTCTTAATGTCAAAAAGACAAACAGATGAACAAACTGAAACTATAAGGGCGGCCTACTATCAAAATCGATTATTTGATGCTCTTACAAACAGTAACGCTTAAAAGAAATTGCGCTATCTGGGTCTTTTACCTTAGAATGAGGAGGGGTTGGATGGCTTTTCACCTGAATGCATTTTGCGGATGTATCGGTCTCATCGTACACTCTGACAAAAAAGTATCCGGAAATTTAAAATAAAATGCAAAAATATTAAACTTCTTTAATATTTATTAAATCTCCTTCAAAATATGCTCCATTTGAAGCGATACACATGTGCCAATGTTTTTTCTAATCATGGAAACATTTTTTATAGGCGCTTTCAGGGATGGCCTTCAGCTCCTTCTGCGAATTTTCTTTTATGGCGTCTATGGAGTCAAATCTGGTTCCCCGGAGCGGTAATTTTAGTCTGGAGAAAAGAAAAAAGTCACACGGAACTAGATCAGGCGAATAAGGTGGCTGCTCGATAGTATTTATCGAGTGTTTGGTCTTAAAATCGTTAATAATCGTGGCTCGATGAGATGGTGCGTTATCGTCATGCAAAATCCACGAATTGTTTTGCCACAAATCCGGCCGTTTACGGCGAATATTTTCACGCAAACGTCTCAAAACAGTTAAATAGATGTCCTTATTGACCGTTTGACCTTGCGGAACGAATTCATGATGAACCACACCACGAATATCGAAGAAAACAACAAGCATCGTCTTGATTTTCGAACGACTTTTGCGAGGTTTTTTCGGTTTCGGCTCATTTTTTCCCACCCATTCCGATGATTGTTGGCTCGTTTGTGTGTCGTATTCATAGACCCATGTCTCGTCACCAGTTATGATCCGTCCCATGAACGTGGGATCAGAATTCGCACGATCTAGCATGTCTGCAGCTACCTGCATCCGGTACTGTTTTTGAAGAAAATTCAGCTCTAACGGAACGAGCCGAGCGGCGACGCGCTGCATGCCCAATTGGTTCACCAAAATCAAACTAGCGGTTTTACGAGAGATGTTGAGATCACGAGCTATCTCTCTAACACTGGCATGACGATTTTCGAGCACAATTTCCTTGATTTTTTTGACGTTATCGTTGGTTGAAGAGGTCGACGGTCGTCCTGAACGAGGCAAATCTTCGACGATCTCCTGACCGTTTTTAAAGGCTTTGTACCATTCGTACACTTGGGTTTTCGATAAAACAGAGTCTCCATAAGCCTTTTCCAGCATTCGCAACGAGTCAGCACACGAAATTTCGTTCAAAACACAAAATTTGAGACAAACTCTTTGTTCAATATTTTTTTCCATTGTAACATTCGCAGACTACCACTGAGGTCGACTGGTTTTAACAGCTGTCGTAAACAAACTAGTTGACAGACCGCACTTATGTTTGGCATAGTAATTACGGACAGTCCTACCAACATACAGAAACTTCAAATACTTAAAAATACTCAACGCGGGCAATTTAAATGAGAATTTCCGGATACTTTTTTTTCAGAGTGTATGACGAGGGCAAAGAACAATAAAATTATTAATAATTCAACAAATTACTTCCACCTCCCTCCCTCGGATTATCTCATATTTACTCTTCTAAATCGTCCACAATATCTCACTTATAACGATTATTACCTTATAATATAAACAAAGTGTATATATAAATAACGTATAGAAACAACCAATTATTTTCAACACCAATTACACACTCCTGAACGGTCACACAAGAACTGAGCCAGAAGAATAGTCACCTTATTCGTAACTATATTACGTTTGTCTCAATATTCAATATGAAATCAAAATAAGGCGTAAAGTCTGGAGCCATAGCTCCGGTTCTGCTTACTTTAATCAAAATAACAAGTTTTATATTCAATCTAATTGCTGACACTATCTATAACACAAAAAAAATTTTAGCTTTCATGACTTGTTAACTTTAACATATAACAACGTATAACAATGTATAATAGTAATTATTAATATAATTCATTAAATTAATATATTAACCCTTAACGAACGAGCGCATTTTTATAGAACGATGACCAGTCGCGAGTATGGCGGCATTCGTTCGCTAAGGGTTGATATAATTTATTACAAAATTTCAAATATAACATTTTCTTTTCTATTTCATAATTGATAATAATCAGAACTAAATAACAGTGCAAAAACTTCATTCTAATCTATTCAAAAGTAAAAATCGCATATTCATGCACAAATACATATGCGATGAGTTATAATGAATATTACATTAATTATTTTTAAGCTCACTTTAAATGATGCATAATAAGATCATCAAACGGAGATGGCAAGACTTCCATGGCTTTTGCTATGTAAATTCCTGTAATCCCACGCATATGGTAATTTTGTCGTAGTGATAGTAAGACCTAGTAATAAAAAAATCATTTATAACTGTTAAAATTATAAATAAAAATTCATTTATAAGTTAATTGCAAAAAATTAAAAATTTCTACATAGTTTTAATAACTTTACAATAAATCTATCAAATCAAATGACCTGTCTTAAAAGTCATATTTTTATTATATATAACAAAAAAATATGCCATTTAGAATATATGATGTGTGATTAACAATTAAAATTTTTTTTATGTATACAATTGACGAATAACATTAATAAAATAAAAAAAAAACATAATTTAGTTTCAAAAGGTTTATTTGACCAGTATTGGTAAGTTTAGTGTTAATAAAATTTACTACTAAATAAAAAATTATAATTTATGACAAACAAATACACATTTATAATACAAAAAAATATTATTTTATATAATATATATATATATATATATATATATATATATATATATATATACATACAACGTGTCCCTCTATCTAATTAAAATATTCACAACGCTGGATGCAGGGAGAAATTTTATAAATAAGAAACCTTGTTACATTAAAGTCGGTGAATTAGCTACTATTTAATTAACAATAGAATAAAAGCCAATCAGACTTCTCCGCAAGCATGTAGGTGGGCCTTGTGAAAAAAAGAAAAACAAAAATGGGTGGGGCTTTCGATATTCAACTATACATCGGTATGCGGCGATGTATGCGTCGCACTGCTATGCTTGTTTCTCTCTACTCTGCCGCCACTTTTAATTCTGCTATTTTAATTGTTTCTTATTAGTAAAATCTTCGAATTTATTCAAATGATAAATGATGTTATTAATGTAAAAACATTAATTAAAATTCAAATGTCATATTATAACGTAAAAAATAGAAATCATTATTTACGTAAGAAATGTTTATAGAAAATCCATTATTTAAATTTTTTTAAAAATAACTTCAATGAAAGTGCTTTATGAGAGAATTATAAAGATATTTCAAATTTAATTTAGAAAAAATAGATACAGTTTGTCAAGTAAGAGCGTGGCCGACTTCACCGACAGGTAATAAAAGATTTCGCTCTAATTCCTTCGCGAGCCGATAGAAAGAAGCTTTGTCCTTGATGCATTGTCAACAAAGATTCAGTTGTCGTTGATCTTTTGAAAGAGAATCGCGTTAAACGTCATGAGTGCTAAGTGCGCGTCGCGCTACGAGGCTGTGTTCCTTTGCATCCACCCGAAAGGTCCCAAAATGTCGCAATCAGCGGCTGCTAAATATATGAGAAAGTCGAAGGCATTTGTACAGAAGTGGATACAGCGATATAAAGTGGCTAAAAATGTCGATGATTTACCAGAACGTGGCTCGATAGGAAAAGTGAACAAAAAAGATGAAAAAAGAATAGTGAATCTGTTTTCGCGGAATCCTACTTTAACACTGCGGCAATGACAAGCAAAATTAATGGCAAAAGGTTTAGATATATCCTACGAAACTATCCGAACCCATCTTCGTACTCATCATCTGAAATGGCGCAACACAATGAAGAAGCCTCTGTTTACTGAAAAACATGTGACAAAGCGACTCGCTTGGGCGCATGAGAATATTGATAGAGATTTTGAAAATGTCATTTTTACTGATGAATGTTCTATATGGGCACGTTCTGTCCTCACGCGAGCCTGGTCAACTTCCACCAATAGGCTTGTTTAGCGGACCGTAAAACATGGAATAAAGGTGCATCTTTGGGGCTGCTTCTCAAAGCAGGGATTCGGTACTTTGCACCTCTTTACTGACAACCTAAATGCCAAGAAAATGATAAAAATCTACAAAAAGGCTTTACTGCCATCTGCCAAACGATGGTTCATCACAAAAAATGAAGATTGGATTCTGCATGAGGACAACGATCCTAAACACCGCAGCAAGCTCTGTACTCAGTGGAAGACTCAATTTGGCATCGTTACATTGGATTGGCCGTCGCAGTCGCCCGATGCAAACCCTATTGAAAATGTGTGGGCATATATTAAACGAAAGCTTCGTGGAAGACGCACATACACTTTGAAGCAGTTGTCTTACGAAATTCGTCGGATCTGGAGATCCTTGCCACTAGAATACGCCGTCAAATTAGTAGAAAGCATGCCTCGGAGATGCCAGGCAATTATCGACGCCGGTGGTGACTGGACACATTATTGACCGAATTGCATCATTGTTTGTAATGTGTACAATGTATATATAAATATGAAAGTTTCATCAAATAAATTTTTTTATAAATTAACACGACCACGCTCTTACTTGACAGACTGTAAGCGAATAAATTTTTAAGTTCGACATCGTAAATTTTAATATTGCTCATGATTGTCAAATTGTAAATAAATTGGTATGAAAATTCCTGCAATCTATTAAAGGAGATTAAACGTTTTTGAAAATATTTTATTTTTATAATGTCTCTAGTTACAATTTTTTACAAAAAATAACATTGATGGTATTCTCGAGTATTTTAGATGAAATTGTTTTAAACTTATATTTTATAAGTAATCATTTTCTAAAGTATGCTCTATTCTTGAAGGAAGTATTATACAATCAACTTGATATACAATACTTTTCAAAATCATTATTCTATTTGAGTCACGTACCAGGAAATTATAAGGGTTAATAAGTTTTTGTTTTTCCAGTTTTCTATTTTTTACGTTATAATATAATATTTGAATTTTAATTAATGTTGATACATAAATCAATCATTTATCATTTGAATAAATTCGAAGATGTTACGAATAAGAGAACATAAAAAGGGCAGAATTAAAACTCGCGGCGGAGTGGGGAGAAACAAGCGTAGCAGTGCGACGCACATATCGCCGCATATCGATGTACGAGGGCTGTCCAACAAGTGCTTAGCCTGCAAAAGAAAAACGAAAATTTTGAAAAGTGGCGATTTATTTCTTAAGGGGTTATATGCAGTTGTGAGGCTCAAAAAAGACGTTTTTTTAATTTTTTATAGAATCAGTTTTTATTTATCAATTACAAGTGTGGTAAATCGAATAGAGCCAACTTTTAAGAATACAATAGCGCGTCGATCATGTACAAATATTGATGTACACCGCTCCTGTAGATGATGTCCCGAACGACCTCCAAAAAAAGGCGCTAGGCGGTGATCTCCATTTCGGTAGTTTGGATTATCTGAAATCAAAAAATATGGTGGATTCTTTTAGAGGATAGATTAATACAGGTATTGAACGAAAGAATAATAAAAATTTTAATTTTTGAGAAAATAGCGTCTATTTAAAAAAAATTTTATGTTTTTGACTGAAATTTTCGCTCCCAATTGTTAAAAAAAAATAGTAATAATGTTTTTAAATCTTATTCCTTCGTTCAATACCTGAGGAATATATCTAAGAAGATTGTGTGAAAATTTGAGACTGATCGGTTGAGCCATTTCTCAGAAATCGAGATCACTGATTTTGAAAATATCGTTTTGAGAAAAACGCGTTTAAAGTTACAGAAATAGTTTACACATACTTAAAATTTTTTTTCTTCAACTTACATGGTATCATCTATTCCAGGGCCATAAGAGGGACCTTCTGCAGCATTGCTAGCTTCTAAAAAGTCCAGCTGGTGTTGTCGTCGAGCCATGCTTCCTTCTCGCGTGCTCCCATGCGCTCGCGCGTCGGAGATCATCACACGCTCTGCGTCCCCTTTGTCGACGTAAGCATGAGCTGCGGTGCCTAATGGAACTCCTAATGCACTCATAAAGTACAATAATGATTTTGTACCTTCATTAAACATTCCAGCTGCAATGTAAGCCGCTATTTCAACAACTTTACCGCCACATGGAACAACTTTTGGAGTTATTTTTCATATTAACTGATTATAACTCTCATGATTGTTTTGTGTAAATCCACCAACATTATTTTCATCACCTTGGTTTTCAGCAGTCGCTTCTTTTTCCTCGGTACAGGCTTTTTCAAACAGTTTTTCAGCTGCTACTTTCACACAAGAGTGAATGTTGTCAACAATCAAGTCATAAGTGTTTTGCGTTAAAAAAGCAGGCATGTCCGTCAAGCCACAAAATTTAGCTGCGCCTTTTAATCCTAGTCCCCGAAATTCTCATCACAAATATTAGGTGTAGTAAAAAGAAATATATTGTTTTTGCATTAAATTGAAGGTTTTATTTAGCATAGATAGAATGATACGATTTAGGTCAAATATGCACCGTTTTGTTCGATAACTTGTTGCCATTTTGGAGGTGATTTCATAATGCCTCTCTCGTAGAAACCCTTGTCCCTATTGTCAAAAAACTGGGACAGTCGATTTTCACAATTTTCTCTTGAGGCAAATTTTTCACCTGCAAAATCATTCGTCATAGACAGAAATAGGTGGTCATCACTTGGTGCCAGGTCCGGACTATAAGGTGGATGCATAAGAACTTCCCAACTAAGCTCCTGGAGCTTCTGGCGAGTCACTATCGATGTATGCGGCCTGGCGTTGTCCTGATGGAACATAATTCCTCTCCTATTGGCCAAAGCTGGCCGCTTCTGGGCGATTGCTTTTTTCAGACGGTCCAATTGTTGACAGTACAGGTCCGAATGAAGAGTTCGGCCGTAGGGGAGCAGCTCATAGTAGACGATTCTCTGCCAGTCCCACCAAAAACCTTCCTGACTGTCAATCCTGGCTTGGCCACCGTTTGTGCCGGCTCACCGCGATTTGACCACGATCGTTGTCGCTTGACGTTATCGTAAGTGACCCACTTTTCATCACCAGTAACCATCCGCTTTAGAAATGGATCGATATTGTTGTAATCCAGCAGCGATTCGCAGATGGAAATTCGGTCCACGAAGTTTCTTTGCGATAACTCGTGTAGCACCCATACATCGAACTTCTTTTTGTATCCAGCCTTATTCAAGTAGTTCCAAACGGTTTTTTGTGCAATGTTTAATTCTTCGGCAATCGAAACAGTGCTTACGTGACGGTCGGACTCGACGATTTCCATTATTTTATCGACATTTTCGACAATTGGCCTTCCAGAGCGTGGTGCATCTTTGACGTCAAAATTACCGGAACGGAATCGACGAAACCAAAATTGCGCGTGATTGGCTATTACAGTATCAGGACCATAAGCACTATTCACATTTTCAGCTGCCTGGCTTGCGTTTTCGCCTTTATCGAAAAAAAAACTGTAAAATATGGCGTATTTTCTCTTTGTTGGTGTCCATCTTTGACGCGTGCTAAAAAAATACTGAGTCAAGCAATCACAAAACTGTATCAGAAGCTTTTTTAGTACAAAATCTTATCTTTCTAACGCTATCTAGTGTAACCCGATCGCAGTTTTACAACGGGAGATACAGACTACTAAAGCCATCTATTGGCAAAATAATGGATTACTTTTTACGACACCTAATATAAATCGTCTGTTTATTTGGTAAGAATGCTTTACAAAGGGACTGGAGTTTATAACACGATTTTTACACTTATCACACACTACAACAATTTTAAAACCAAGTCCACGGGGAGAAGCAGTTTCAAATTTTATTTTTCCGTCATAAGAGTTACATTGCACATAATCACTTATCGCAGCAAATACAGTAATGAAATTTAAAATTCTATACTTAATCGAAGGATCACGTGAAACTAAAATCTCTTCCTGCATTTTGAATTTTTTAGCGGATGCACTAAAACTACTCTTATCCATTTCAGCAGTCTTTGGATTAAAATCCTATGTTCTCTTTTTAACTTTAGAAATTTGTATTTTTTCGGTACTTCTACGTAATCTTAAACATTTACGGGGCATTTTTATAACTTTTAAATAAAATTTACTCCAATATAAAACAAAAAATCACGAAAAACAAGTTTGAACTGAACACACGACTTTACCACGTGACAGAAGTCTTTAAACTGACGAAATACTTTTTTTTTAGGATATAATAGCCAAATGTCACCTTAAAGTAGTTAGTGGGCTTATTATACTCACCTTCTACGAAAAAAAAAACAACAGTAATGAACGGTCTTTCGTTCATTATTAAAATTATTTATAATAACATCTGAATTGAAAACGTCATACATAACAAATATAAAACTAACATAGTAACGAGTTGAACTGTGTAATAAAAGCCAAGCGGCACACACCTACCATACACAACTACAGGCAAAGACACAAGGTTCTTTAAATAAAAGGAAAGAGACACAGATAGTCTTTACAAGGAGAACTACGGTTAACGGCAATTAGCAGATGCGCGCACGCTCACGCATCCACGCTTTTATTAGTTGAAGCATAGGACCCATAGCAACGGAGTAGCACGTAAGCGAGTGACGCACGCAGATACGTCGCCAAAAACAATAGCATCAAGAAGAAGAGCAAGGAGCGAGTAAACGCACGCATACACGTTGCTATGATACTGCCTATAGAAAAAAAAGTAAATTCTGGAAAAAGCAATTAAAAAGAAGAAAACAACAAATGACAAATTTTCGGGCCTGAAATTATTACCAGGCTGTTCAATAAGTTTTGCGGTTCGATAAGAAAAACACAATTTTATGATTTGAAATACACTTTATTATTTAGTATAATCTCCCTGAACATCAATACACTTGTTCCAACGAGATTCCAATCTATGAATTCCATCCCTGAAGTGAGAATCTGGAAGGGCTGCAAAATACTCTTCTACATCTATTATGATCTCATCATTTGATGAAAAACGCTTTCCACGCATGGATTTTTTTAGGTTTGGAAACAGATGAAAGTCGCTAGGGGCCAAATCTGGTGAATACGGTGGATGCTCCAACAATTCGGACTCTAATTCATGCATTTTAGCCATTGTCTAAATGCTCTTGTGACACGGTGCATTGTCCTGATGAAAAAAGATTTTTTTCTTCTGTAAACCGGATCTTTTTTCACAAATTTTTTTCTTTAGCTGGTTTGAAAGGTTACAATAATATTTAAAATTTATTGTTTTACCAATTTGCAAGTAATCCACAAACAAAATTCCTTTCGCATCCCAAAAAACTGATGCTAACACCTTCTTGGCCGATTTCTGGACATGAACTAGTTTCGGAGCCGAAGAACCAGGTTCACACCACTCTTTAGCCTCTTGTTTTGATTCAGGATCATGGTTATAGACCCAAGTCTCATCCATAGTGATGAATCGACGCACAAAATCCACTTCATCCTTTCGAAAACGCTCTAAATATTGCTGACAAAGTCGTATTCGAATGTGTTTTTGTTTCATTGTTAGCGAATGCGGCACCCATTGTGCACACAGCTTTCTGAAACTCAATACTTAGGTCAAAATATTGCTTACACTGTCCAATGAGATGCCTAGGGCTTCTACTAAATCTCTTTCAGTCACTCGACGATTTTCCAATACGATATCCTGTATTTTTTGTATGATTTCTTTCCCATCTTTCTACTGTACTAATTGAAGGCAAAGAGTCCTTATACACTTTCAACATTCGTTCATAAATTTCCTTTGCTTTTAAACCTTCCAAAAATAAAAATTCAATCACTGCACGATACTTGATTTTTTCCATTGTAAAAAAATACTGTGACACGTCGATACTAAATGGATTGTAAACAAAGAATGAATTGACAGATTGAAATGAAACTTCACATACGTTCATATGAAGAGTGTATTAACATAACAAAAAAAAATTTAGGCTAGTAGCAACACCCTCTCTTATCGAACCGCAAAACTTATTGAACAGCCTGGTATATAAGGGGCGAATAAAACGACGGAAAAACGACGTTCTAAAATTCATTTATTTGGTTATTTCGATCTAACAGATTTCTTTCTCTGTGGTTCCCGCATTCCAGAAGTCTTAGTAAGAAAGCACTGGCCAACAAAAGCTAAGGGAGTCCAGTACGTCAAAGCTTCAAACATTTGAACTTTTACGTCTTTAACTTATATATTTCATGGTTGCAGTTTCTGACGTAATAGTAGGCAGAAATATTATGGCGGTATCTTTTTAGATCGTAGCTATGCTTGTGCGTATATGTGTGTAAGAGTAAGGTGGTCATTGGTAGCTACTCTCAGATGGTTAGAGATGGTAGATATACTATACGTAGCGACACCGCGCGTGTCTGCCGTTTCAGAAATCGACATCCTTCAGCTTACGGTTACTTTAGCAGCATAGTGTTGAGCAAGATTTCCTCTCGTTTTCCTTGGTTTATTTTCTGGTGCTTATTGAAATGCCAATAACTTATTGTATGGCAAAATACTCTCTCGTTTTACTTAGCTTACTACTCGATATCTGGTTTACGGTCAAAATGGGATCTTTATACTTGAATGTACAAAATTCTGCTCATCCAAATTTTGTTATGCTTTTACATATTAATTTTACTTTATTTTACACTACTTAACTTTTTTAAACAAACAAAGATTCGTTCTTTGTTCAAAATGATACAATGACTAGCAAAACTGTTGCGTTGTTGATGAAAACTGAGATTAAAACGATCTTCTTTCTCAACCCGATTAAGTACTTCTTTGAGACATGGTAACTGCATGTATAAAAAACGCGTATTACTATCGAATTCTTTATTGATTAGATTTTTTGATCACTTTGCATTAGTTGTTTAAAAATACGAATAGTAACGTAACCCCTTTGGATAAGGATAGGCACACGCATAGAAAACGTAAGTTGTATTCGTTGTTGATCCCTTATTTTAGATTATATTGTTTTAGTTTTATATTCGATACTTATAAGAGAATTGAAGATAAGATTATACAGATTTAGATATAATTATGCGGTGTGTAAGCGCTTAGATATTCACTCTTCCGTCGCGCATATGTTAGATATTGCTTGCGAGATGCGTTCGGATATATCGCATCGCTGCTAAAAATATTTGATTTAAAGTTATTAAAACGAATTAATATTTATTAGAACCAATTTAAATTTAATCAATTCCAATAAATTTCAATCAGTTTAAATAATTTTTAATCGAATATTATTAGTAAGGTTCTTATAAATTTGGCATTTTATGCCTCCGGGCCAAAATAAATGACTCGAATATAAATTTGGTAGGATCTAGTATTTATTTTAAAGTGCGTGCTAGAGTAATAAGGAAGACGGAACTTTTTTCCATACAGTGTGTGTGCGTTTAGAATGGCGTCAACCCCCTGGTGTTTGTAGAGCAGGACAGAAGATATCGATACAGGGACCAGCGAGAGCGCTGCGTTGGATAAATGCGTATGCGAGTGTATCTATGGAACGCCTTCCTGCATTTTTCTCCTTTGGTAAAGCTTTGTTAGACTTGTACGAGATGATGCATAGCCATTCATAGTTGCCTTCTTTTGCTGGTCTGTAGTGACGAATTAGTATAGCTCCTCGGTGCAGGTAGCTTATGCGCCGTTTCATTGCAAGTGAAACGTTATGTGAATGTAAGTCGGCGTATGCTTTCTTTATTTCGATCTGGTGATAATGACGGTAGGTTCAAAGATGACTTGCAGCTGTAGCTGTTCTTCTTATTAAATCTAATTAAATGCGTACTGCGTGATCTATCGGAGTCATCGATGGACGAAGTTGATGTAATAATTTCACAAGCAGCGAGTCGTTTTTCCTGGATAATTCTTACTCCGCCGCACAAGTTTACTGACATGGATTCCAATGGAGACTAACCTGCTGAACTGTTATTCTTTTTATATTTATTTTTCAAGTTTTGGACCATTTTTGCATTTCTCTCTATTAACTGATCGTTTTTTCATTTATCTTTTATTTTCGTTTTAATGCAGTTTTAGGAAAGCCATCGTGTAAGCGTGTGCGTAAAAGATGTACAGAAGTAGCGTGCTGTATCTTCATATTTTATATTTTTTAACTGTTTCCTCTTGGCATATTCTAGTGTGCCACGTACTTCGTGCGCAATGAGCCGTGCGTTTTTCTCTCTCTTAAATTTCGTTATCTTCTGAATTATTGGCCCGTGTCTTAAATTTCTTTTCTTTCTTGATTCAATTTCATTCTCGTTTATATATGTCTGTTTCATTTCTAACGTTGGCGGTCTATGACTAATTTAGTGTCACCACTCTTATTTCTATTCATTTCTTCCGGTGCATCTTAATTTACTTTAGCAACTACTCGTTTTTCAGTTTTAATATCTGTTTTGTTTTTTTCATTACATGGTCTTGATGTATTGCAGTTGACCTTGCATAATCAACAAAAAAAATTTATTAGGATGTATGTAAGCAAGTATATTTTTTTATATCCGTTATTTTGTAAAAGAAACAATGACGTTAATTCTTTTCCAAAACCATCAAAATGTTTGCATCATTTCGTGAGCAATCATTTAACGACCAGTATAACTTATTCTTGTAACGTCAAAGTCTTTTTTTGCAGCTTCTAATCTGTTTTAAGCCTGATTATTTGAGCTCATGAACTGAGGTTGGTCGAAAAAATCAGCGAGCGGGAAATAATTAATTTTTGTAAGAAGGTGTGAATTGCACTATTAAAAGTATGAAAAATAACTATTGGTTTAACCACCCTCGGAAGAGAACCCAACAAATGAAAAAATAGATAAAAAGTCGAAGGACACTCCGACTGCCAATATGACGGTGCAGTCAATCACTAAGACGTCAGTTACTACTGAACCACTCAGACAAAAAAAAATAGTCGAAAATGGATACAACTGAATTTTCACCACTAAATTCGATAAATATTAGCAATATTAGCGCCGACGTCAAAATACTCAATGTGAGCACTTTTAATAATAAGACGATGGTGTCAATCATCACTAACTTTGCCACTAATATTTCTGTTGAAGTTGGTAAGACGATCGATACATGATCTGAGCGCCAAGATCTAGTCTATAGCTCAATGCGCCAAGTTGGATAAGCTTCGAGCGATAACACTGCACTTGTCGGAGCCAACAAGAAACTTACTATCTATAACGCAGGTTTATAGATTTGAGGCTAATATATCAACGATGACTGAACACCAGATAGAAGCAGAGAAGTGAGTGAACAACAGCGATGATGTCATGGGAAGGTCATGTGTTTGTTTATATGGCGGAGACTTCTTAGCGAGAAGAAAATAAAAGAGCGCGTGTATTCTTTTGTCACAGCAGCTAATCTCACACAGCAGCAGCAGCTCTCTCTCTCTCTCTCTCTC